>JAJUPC010000575.1:0-192630 GCA_023614405.1 Avena insularis | reverse complement strand
TGACAAGGGTGGCCATCCGAATTAAAGCAACCATAACATTTTCCAAAATTGTACTTTGTGTTATTTGTGTTGAAGGAAATGCAATTCTCCCATCGAATCAATACGCATTATTTTCTCTAAGAGGATCTTTGTGCTCCTTTCATGCATTTCTTTGGTCCTCCAAATGTAAGTCTTGTAGAATGACAAATGTTTGGTAATTTTGACGATCAATCAAGGTACACATGGGTTTATTTCTTCCAAGTTGAATAGTGAGGGACTCAACAAAATCGGTGGGTCATTCCAATTCTTGCCAATGAAGTTCTTCCGTCATCAACACAATGTTCCCATATTGGGTAAATAAGAAGAGATTTATGGCTCTAAGTTCAAGAACTACAATTTTGAATAAATTTCTTAAGCAAGTGGGATAAGTACATCAATATTCCGCCATTGCAGACCCTTTCAACAAAATGGTGGAAGCCGAGAGGAAGAATCAGACCTTAATTGATAGGGTGGCAAGGTCTATGTTGGCTAAATTCAGCGTCCTTATTGGCAATACTTCCTGGTCAAGCTTATATACAACCGGCTTGTCACTTATCCAACTCAACTCTACCTCCTAAATAACTTCGAATAAGACTCCTTATGAAACTACTTACCTGTAACAAGCTCCTAATATCTCATACCCGGGGTCTTCTAATAAGGTGTTTATTTCATAAAAGGAGTTCGCTTTTGTAAATTTTGGATCTGCTACTCTAGAAGGTATTGCTGGGTTATGGTGCCGAATCCCACACTTAGTAGAATCTACAACAAGGCCACTCTTAAACTATTGTAGAATATTTTAATGTGTTAGTTTCAAGAAAAATGATGTAGCTCGTGATGTGGGACACAAGTTGATGTTTCAGTGATACATATGTTGAAATACTCCAAAAATTCCAGTAAGAAGAATGGGCTTGTAGATTTTCCCACTGTTGAGAACAACTTGTGGTGGATCGGAAGGACAATGCTTTACTATAATCAAGTAGAGATTCATCTACACAAGATCAACAAACTCCACCTCGATGATGCAAATAATGGCCCCAGCCAAGAAGATAATCAAGAACATAACCATCGATCTGATCAAGATGGAAGCTCTTCGGCCGGGTTATCCACCCCAATAGCGGATCATTCAGCTCTGCAACTCCTTCACATTCCAATAGTGTGCAAGAAATAGAGGAAACTCTAATGCCGGATTATATGGCTTCCCTTTTAGCCGATTTATCCTGGCCTTGGCGGGTCCCAGAATCATACATCAACCTCCTAATATTATTTGAATATGAACAAGGACGAGTTTCTCACTCTTCATTGATACGAAACCAACTGTTGATCAAGATCATGTTAATTGTCAAGATGAGTACCAGAATATTTGAAGAGATCCTCCAAGAAACACAGGAGATCGAAGTTTCATGTCGTTGTAAAACAAGAGCTGAACGAACTTCTGAAACTTAGAGTTCACACACTTGACAAAGTCATTGGTGATATGCAAACACGGGTTTCCACAAGAAGAGATTGGGTAGCTTCAGTGACCATCAAGCCCACTATCTCCTTGGTGGAACCCAAAAGGTATTTAAGAAGTGCTTCGAGGGATCCATATTAGGCTAGGCCATGTAATACATGAAGAACTAAATCAACTGAAGACGTAAAATGTCCATAGGAAGTTATTAGAGAAGCCTGTAAAGAGTGCCACAATGTTATGCTGGCACAAAGTGGATATTAAAAGAACAAAGCCAAGATGAGAATGGCATTGTAGACCCTGTTAAAACCACTATTTGAAAATGAAGTATGTGTTGTTTTTACTTTGTACATCATCATGATAGCATGATCATGTCATGATGCCACATTCCATTTGAGCATCATCATGTCTCAGATGCATATTTAACTTTAAAACTATTTATGCTAATAGCCAATTTTGTTTTTCTAATTATTCCTCTTCTAATTCAAATTTAAAAATCCAGTGTCATTCCGATATTTTAAGTCCCAACCGCAGAGACCTTCACCCCCAACTACAAACCCTCAAACTAACTCCCCTAATCCCATCGCTTCTGCCTCAGAGTCGGCCATATACAATGCGCCACATAGCAGCCACAACACGCAACACCCACACCACCAAGCCACGTGATTCAATTCCACACTTGAACCACCACCCAATACCCTCGGCCACTTAACCTTGTAATCGCACCGACCGTGTTCTCCCTTGCACGCCTGATCGATCCGACGCCTCTCGCCGACGGTCAAAACACCCCTGGTCCCACCCTGCTTATGCATCAAAATCCTCCGCTCATCCTCTTTTATTTACCCATCTTCAAATTTCAATTTATCTTCTGTATGACGACGTCACCTCCCGCTGGCCCCACCCTGGGTAGATTCCGGTGACCTCTACTTTCTCTACCTCTCCCTCATATGCTGCTATGTTGCACGGAACTAATCAACTCGTCGCTGGCCTCCTTGTAGGCATAATAACTACCGCCAGCGAAGCTTCCTCAGCCTATCGCATTTCTATGCCACCGCGCCCGGATTTCTTCTCTCCTCGGGTCACCCCTGGTGCCCTCTTCCTCCTCCGTTCGCATCACTTAGCGCCATCGTCTCGCAATGCCCGTCAAGCTTGCCGCGCCTGCCAGCGTGAGCCGCCATGGACCAAGATGTTGCTACCGGCTTCACCTCTCGCCTCAGATCTCTAGCTTGTCCCGCAGATCGATCTTGTCCTCGATCCTACTCTCCTCGCTGGACTCCACGCCCCCACAAGTACCTACATGCACCATATCAGTTCCATCTCCTCGCGGTGACCTTCCATCATCCTGCGCCTCGACACCATCGCCTCTCTCTCATCGGCCCTCACGTATTCTACTTGTCACAGGCCTCCTCCTGACTCCCACTCTCACTGGAGCTTTCTGGCCTGGCCCACGCCTCCATTCCTCCCCACAGTGAAAGCACCTTGTCCTCGTGATCCATCCCTCCTTTCAAGTGCAACCAAGGGCTTCTGCCCTTCGTAGCCCCACCGCTGAAGCCCGTCCAACCTCTCTAAAGTTTTTCCGCCACAAAGCCCCTCGATCGCCCTAGTGAGATCTTCCTCGCGCCTCCTCTCCATCTTTCCTCCTATGAGCGTCCTGCTGTCACCGCCTGCCTCATCTTTTTATCCCAACATGAATCGCCTTTGCGATGCCAATGGCATCCTGGTGGTGGCTATGTTCAAACAGGAGCTTAAATATGGTCAGGTATGTGTGCTCGTGTGTTATGGAAAACACTAGGGAAAAATATGACCAAAAGTTTTACTCTAGTGATGTTTCTGAGAAGGCTATGCCAATAGCCGATTGCCATGATGTGATGGTGTAGCAAGGATGCCCCCGTGTTGAGATTGCCTTGGTCTATGTCACCGCTAATGACCCCGACGAGAACCACCACCAAGACGCCGGAAGATCTTCCTCATGGAACATAAAGACCACTTCCGCTGAAGCACATTCAAACCCCATCGAATCCAATAAAGACCTACCTCGATCCAAAGCCCAATCCTAGAAACCCAAGAGCTCCTGGACCGCCATGTGACTCATTTTTCCGAGCCCCTATTTTATAATATGTCATATACTTGTTGCATATAATCATTCATGCTCTGACATACATGTTGTGGGTGTTTAGATATTTCGATGACCAACTTGTTCAAATTAAATATGGATATCATATGTAGGATTTTCTAGTCTTATATTGCCTCCATTTAAAGTTGTGTAGTGAACTGAAGACTATTTTTCCCGCTTAATACAACATTTAAAATTGCAGTGGGTACCTAAACTCACCAAAAATGAACCATCTAATTAATTGTCGGGACCTTGGTTCCACTTAATATTTCCTAATTGCATCGTACACTTTGCCATGTCATCGCGTCATGGCATGCATCATGCCCAGTTTTTCACTCGTAGAGGTATTAAATATCATGCACCTATGTTTCTTCTAGTTCTTTTCTTATTCACTCTTATTAGGGATGTTGAGTTGATGCGAAGCTTCACTTCATTCATCGGATGAATCTTCGACTATGTCTTCTAGGCAAGCACTCTCCCACTTTCTACCTATCTTACTTTTCATAGTCTTTATTTCCTCCCTATTGATCTAGTATATCTCATTCTGTTGCGATGCTTTAAGTTTTCGCAGACTGCACGTGATATCCCTTGCAACCTCTATATATTGCCTTTGGACACCTCCTAATACCGTTGTTTGGTAGATAGTCGGCCTTATGCAAATATGCGGTTAGGCAGTCACTTTCTCATATGGTTCTTGTGTCGTGCCAAGTACCACAGCTTGTTGGAAGGTCGCCATACACGATTTATGTTGAGATGATCATAACTTTTTAATTACAACTTGATATTGAAAATGCGGTTAGATAAAACTAATGCATAGGCACCGGTGGGTAATAGATGCTATTTGGTTTTTAACCACTCACTAGTGTCCCGTAGGACCCCGAGTACTTGATTCGGTTCCTTGACTATCGCACTATCCACATGTGGGACCATGAATCTCCTTAGCCAGAGCTCATTCATTCACTTATTTCTTGGGGCCACAAACTAGTTTGGTGTGTTATTACTATCATGTACTTATGGCATGATTTACTATTTATTTACTACTGCTGTTCGAGGCGTTTACTATTGTACTTTTTTTGGATCGCTGCATGATTTTTGGTATCGACATGCTCAGTCACACTTTCGGGTTCCCAGTCGTTTACAGCTATTCTCACAAACCCTGGGTTCGTCTCAGAGCTGGCCAACTTCGTTGCGGGTAGCTTAGTGTGGTGGCCCCTAAAATATTTAATGAATCTTGTGATTGCTTTGTCGTGATGCCTCACTAGGTTTTATTTGGTTTTTAGAGGTTGATAATGCGTGTTTTGCTATTTATGCACCTGTGGTAAATCTTTCTAAATGTCATGTCCGCGATTATGGATTACTTGCAGCATAGTATCTCGCTGATAGACAACCATAAATAATGTAGTGCTATAAGTTTTGACCTTGGTATGACTAGTAATCAGCTTTCGCAATGTAATTATTAAATAAGAGTGCCAACTGGTGGAAGTGGTTGTATCATGCTATCATACCTTATTAGTAAGTGTTGCAACTACAGCGGAATGGTTAACTAAAGTTCCCACACTTATGATATCAGGATGACTCTTTCTTTATATATATGACTAGTAAGTGTTCCAACTATACGGAATGAATAAAATTTCCAACCGTGTGAGTTTCCTAAATGTAATTCTCATTTGGTATCGAGGGGAAAGTACAGGATGGATATGTTTGGTGTTAGTATCAAATTAGATCCAAATAGGTCTTACTTATCCCTCTCTAATAGCCGTTAGTTGTATAGTGTCTCTATGGGTTATTTAGTGCTTGTTGTCTTGCGCTTTAGTCCACCATACCTATGTAGGTGAGAGCGAGAATTCTAAGTGTCTCGCCATGTAATGGCCTTAATCTTGACAACTTTGTTTTTTCCTTTTACTGTCACCCTTTTTGTTTAAGCAGGTTTGAGATCGATGTCTTTAGCGGGTTACCCTTCCGGCTTGCTCCTAAGGCAGAAGTTATGGACGCCATTGGTTATTCCTCAGGGCTCTTAGCCCAATTAGCATTTTCCATAATATAGTGTATGAAATTTTGTGGGTAAAGTGTACAACCTCCTAAATTGTAAATCTATTTGAATAGTCGTGTCCACAGTTATGGATGGTTGGAAAACTACTATAGAGAGGTGCTCGTTTTGGATTTCTAAAAAGTTTTTCAAAAATAAAGAGTTTTGAAAAGGTTGGTCTAGAGTCCACGGAGGAAGGGAGGTGATCTCGGTGGATCACGGAATATGAAGAACCCGATCAGTGAGGCCAGAGTGATGAAATTGGGTGACCAATCCTAGTGTTTTTCCAAAACTTTACAAATGTTTTAGAATGTTTCAACAAAAATATAGAGATGCTCGATCCATAGGAGAAACTATTTGGGAAAAGAACCTTGTTTGAGCCATCCTACCACCAAAGCAATATTGCATATCATTTATTTATTGTTCTCGTTAGGTGGTTTTGCAAGTACATTCAAAGTACTCATTGGCATTGTCCCTGTCTATTTACTTTGTCATATTAGAAGTAATGTGAAGAAGAAGGTGATGTTGATGACTATGCAGATAGGACATTCACCACGGCTCTTGTAGGTTAAGGCATGTCGGGCCCTACATAGTAGTAAAGTTCACCGATGATGATCAATGTGGCCGATGGCAATTGAGGTATGTCTTGTATCCTTAAGTAATGGATGTTAACTTTGATACTTATCGGTTATATGACATGACAGACTGATCACGGGATCATGGCGATATGCATAAAATGGATTCTCGGAGGATTAATCTAGGGGCTCTATAGACCTGGTATTAGAGCCATCCATACTCTATGAGAAACTTAGTTAGAATGGTAATTAGATAGGAAACAACTATTTGGAAACACCGGTTTTCGAAAAAAAAACTTTATCAAAGCTTTTCGATAGATTATATTTCTTATCTGTCTCTCATTTAAATTAGTTGAAAATTGTTCCTTCTACCTCCCTCCAAATTTCAAATATACAATTTCAAAACAGGTAGGAGTCAGAAACCAGGTGAAGATAATGATAACGAGATGAAGAGAAGCTAGCCCCAGCAAACACAAGGAGACTACAAGATCGCCCTGCCAACGGAATCCTCGTGACTAGAAGAACCAAGTGCTACACTACTGAGAAGCTTACAACAAAATGGAAAAATCTTCATCTACAAGACAGTGAACCAGACCACAATAACATGACATATAGGTTTAATAGTCCTTGGATAGGATTCCCTATATCAAGTAGTTAACTCCTTGGTGCGTATAGTAGACCGTGTTTGTTTGCCTAAGTGCATAGTGTTTTGCTTGGCGGTGCTATTTGTGCTACTCGATTGGGAAAAATATTGCACCCAGTCGCCTATTCAATTTGTATATATGTTCTAGCTTGATTGACCCAAATCAAATGTGCTTTAAGGATCGATACACCACCTAGTAACTCGAGCACTCCTGTTAGTTGCCACTATCGGAAACCCTACTAACCGGTTATATAACACGGTTTAGATGAAACCAAGTTTCAGGTTCGACATCGAGAAGTTAGAACCATTTGAAGATTTTTCCTCGGCGGGATGACATACTTTGTCAAACTCACTTCTCGGGACCGTCACCAATAGTGCACTCCTTTATTCACCTACCAACAAGAGTAAGAGCATCGTTGAAGCCGAAATCTACCACCAAATGATCCCCACCTCCATGAGAAACCACAAGACATGCAACCAAGACCAAGTGAAGAATTGACTGACCAATCTACTTTGGCATATTAGGGCTTCCGACATCCCCAAAGGACTGACAATTCTATTCAACCCTTTGCCAAACCGACCGGAAGTGCTCACCATAAAGCTCAAATACTAGGACACAGGAAGACAATGAGTCTACTCCACCATCAAGCAAGAGCAACACAAAGAGTTCAAGTGAAGGCATCCCCTCTAAAGAGGAATGCCTCTATTAAAACTAAGGACTGACGAAGTGTCGCTAACCGCTAACCTGCCCGATTAAACCCCATTAAGGCTTGTTAGAAACCAGCCCGGCAAGGTAATGCAATAAGGCATCACCCAATGCTATTGACTCAAGACGTAGGGAAATATAGCTTTCCTTTAATATCATGCCAGCACTCCAATACAAAGTTCTAAACCATCATCGATGAACCTTAGTGAAGCTCTAAGGGGGAAAGCTTGTTTCTTTCCACTCATTTCTAGAAACACCTCCTAACAAAAGATACTTCAGGAAGACGTCCAACCCGATACCTTTCTCCAAGATGCAACTTGAGAGTCCTTAGCTAGGAAAAATAACAAACATTAGACCTCTTCAACAATGCCGCATCGACTCAACATCCCTAGTACCCATGAATCACAAAATCAGGACGACAAGAATACCTTAAGCCAACTAGACTTATAAAGAGTCAAGATTTACGCGAAGATGTTACGAAGACCCACCTAAGGGACCTCCAAACCCACTAACCCCTTTAGTTTTGAAACGTCTAGAAGATCCGCTACTTCAGTTTCCCAGTAGGCTAAGTATGTATAAGACTAGTATATAAGCCTCGTGGGACATAGTTTGCGAACGTCATCTAAAGATTGCAACTCCAAACAGAAGGTTGGCGACTATCTTCAAATATCTTCCCACAACTCTAAGAAGGAATGAATATGTCCTCTCTCCGAGCTACCTTAGTATAACCCTAATTGGAAAAGACGGCATCTTTCCCACAAAAATAGAGTAGCCATCCTTCCGAGGCGTTATCTGGAGTTTTTGAGTCTACTTCATTGTTTTGGTTACGATAAGACTTTAAGGATACGCAGTGGATCCATATAGAAAAGACACCAAGCTATAGATTCATTGTAAAGTGTTACATTGATACTAGTTTTGTCACAAAATACAAGTGAAGTTTATCTCAATTTAAACTATGGGTGGCATAATGTAATGGAAAGGAGATTCCATGATGGATTTGGATGAGTTCCAAAGTTAAGACATTGTGATGGATAATACAACAAAAGGCTAAGTATATGACTTCTATTGTAGCAGCAAAGGAGGGAAATTATGTTAAGTAGTTTGTTATCAAAATAGGTGTGGTTCATGGTGGGCTAGTAATATGAAGATATATTGTATGACAACAATATCAACATGTTTTAACCCAAAGAAACTAAAGGTGTCACCAAAGGACAAAATTTATACAACGCTATCTCATGAGAGAATGAGTGATGCATAGATACTCAAAGACAGGCAAATGCACACAGACCTGAAAGTGTCAGATCCGGAGACTATGTTTACCACTAGAAAACTTGTATATACAAAAACAGAAAGCCATAGGTGTTGAATGTGGAAGTTTACAAACTAGATTATTGACTCTAGTGCAAGTAGGAGACTGAAGGGAATATGCCCGAGAGGTAATAATAAAGTGGTTATTATCCTATTACTTGTTTATGATAAATGTTTATTTCTCATGCTATAATTGTGTTAATTGGAAATGTTAATACATGTGTGGTTAATAAACATATAAGAGTTCATAGTTATAACTCCCGTATAAACTAGCTTGTTGATTAACAAGATGATCAAGGTTTCCTAATCATGGACATTGGATGTTGTTAATAACAGGGTCACAACATTAGTCGAATGATCTGATGAACACTCACCCGAAGTATAGTAATACGATTAGAGTCATTATTTTTACATTATTATAATAAGTCCTACGAACTAACCCTAACCTTATACCATGAGATCATGTTAATTGCTAACACCGGAACAGTACTTTGATAACATCAAACGTCACACCGTAACAGGGTGATTATAAAGGTGGGTTCGGGTACTCCGAAAGTGTTATGTTGATGCTCATGGATCAAGAGTGAGATTTGATAGGAATATGCCGAGTGGGGTATACCCAACAGGACGTTCCCTACTGGATCCACCTCCCAGCGAGTGGGCCTGCAAGACGGTGACTGGATCACGACCCAAGAAGGAGCCAGGCGACTACAAGCTGAAGGCCTAGAAGCGTAGCTAGGCCTAGTCGGATTAGGTCAAAACCCTCTGATTCCTTATGCAACTCGGTTGTAAATCTGTTAACCCTAGCGAGGTACCCCTATATAAACCTACCTAGGGTGCTCTTAGCAGGTACGTTCCATCATACACCCCATCGACTTGCTGCCTAGCTGCCCAGCTCGCCACTATTGTAATCTCTCGATAATACAATCTAGCAGGAGTAGGTGTTTACCCTCCGGGGGGCGAACCTGGGTAAAACCTTGTGTTTTCTGCCCTCATCTCGCACCGCAGATGGCTGGTCGCCCTTACCCTTTTTTCTATTACTCTCTTACAGTTGCAGCATCTATCGTGGCCATTCCCACGACAGTGGAGCCCATCATGGGGCTTGGCCAGTCTGGCCTGAGTTCTATAGCGAGACCCTACTTGCCAATCAACCGGTCTATCGCCACCGGCCGCATGATCGCATGCGGCAAGAACGTTCAGATTGCCACTGGCCGCATCATCGCTAGTGGCAAGATCGTTCAGATCGCGCCCAATCACGCACAGCGTCATCATGCTAGTGGGCACCATTAACCTCTTTGTTGTATTCACGGACGTCATCGTCTCTAGTGACTCGGCGCTCATTGGCGAGTTGCCGCCATGCGACCGGCTCTCTGAGATCCAGGTCCGCACCATCCATCGCCTAGCCTCCGAGTACAACTCGTCCAATAGCGACGTGGTCGAAACCGACGCGGATAGGACGATGCAGCCCTCCACGACAACGCCGACTCGGCGACCCCTGCCTCCTCCAGATCGCCAGAAGGTCCATCACGCGAGTCTCCAACGCGGGGAAGTTCGAGGACTCCTCCATCCTCGAGATCTTCGACTTCGACTCCGGCTCCGAGAATTCCGGCGACCTCCATGCCAGATCCGGCCGCTTCATCGCGACCTACATGGCGAGCGATAAGAGTTCCCCGCCGGACCACTTCTCCATGCCGACCCCGCCGACCGCAATAGCGACAGAGGTCGAGTATGCCCGCTTGAGCTTGGAGCAAGCAGTCCGCAAGGAGCAAGCGAGGCGTGAAATTTTCGCCTCGAGCGAGCAACAACGCAGAGCTACCCCTCTACCACCAGCGCCGCATCGGGCCAGCGAACCCTAGCGTTCAGGGCCGTGCCCTGAACTTCGACGAAGACAACGATCCCACTCATGCGGTCGAGCGTGTGATCTGCGAGAACGCACCACCAGGCTTCAGCGCCCGTCCACCATAAGGAGCGCTACTGAGAGGATCTTCACCACCACCCGGCCACACGCCCCCTCCCAACGAGCTGAGAGTCCTTATCTCTCCGCAATAGCGAGACGCGAACGACCTCCCGCTGTACTCCACCCCGATGGACAACGTTATCGCGGGGGAGGGAGGAGTGGCCAACATCAACGTCACAAATGAAGGCACGCTGCAAATCAAGTATGCGAGGCTCTACCGCCAAAGGCTGTCGAGCGAAGTTGCGCGAGCAAAATCGTGAGGATGGATGTACTCCGGTTCTCGGAGTAGGGTGGCCTCGAGCGGCAGCCCAACGATGGCCAGCACCCTCAACTACCCGCCACCCAAGCCCGTGTAGCACCAACCATGGGTCGCGGACCCAACGCTCTCCACCAACGACCCACGACCGCTGAACAATACGATCGCTGCCAAGGGGCAGCCGATCGACCCACGGACCCACATCATCAACAACCAAACCTGGCGCGCAGGCGCGTCCAACGACTTGAGGCACACCCTCACCAACCACAAGACGGCGAACCAAGGGGCTCCCTTAGTCGAGTCGGGCCCCGGTGCTTCAGGACAACGATCCGAGGCGAGAAATACCCGGCCAACTTCAAAGCGTCGAAAGAAATCGAGAAGTACGACCCTACGTACGATCCAGCTGTGTGGTTGGACATATACCTCATGGAGATGGGAATCTCCAGCCACACCGACCTCCTCGACACTCACTACCTCCCCCTAATGATGGAGGGAGCGACTCGGCCGTGGATCAACACCCTCCCCCAGACAGCATCGACTCCTGGGAGGACATGCGCGAGGCCTTCGTCAGGCACTTCGAGGGCTCCTACACCAGTGCCACCACCATCGAGGACCTGGAGCAATGCGTTTAGGGACCCCGTGAGTCGACCCGCCACTGTGTCCAACGGTGGCAGGACCTGTGGATCAACGCCACCGGCATCCACCCGGACATGGCGATCCACTGCTTCAAGAACTCGTGCCAATACGAGCCTTTGGTCTCCAAGATCAAGAGGGTGTACAATACGCTCGACAACATCCCCGACCTCCTCGCGATCGCCAAGAGATACGTGGAGGAAGATCCGTACCAAGAAATCAAAGATGAGTCGGGTGGGAATCGCCGACCAATTGGCCACGACGATGGTAGGCAGCATGAGCTGCGCTATAGCAACACTCGCCTCACTGGCAAGCGTCGCGGTGACGGGTGAGTCGACTTTGTCGCCAATGCTGGCTACGCGCCATGCAACCCCAAGTGCTTCTGTCACGATGGAGGACAACACCACGATAGCAGAAAGTACCGGCTGAGGCCAAAATTCGACCCTGTGGCACTCCTCAACCAACCCTATGTGTTCCACAACAGGTAGGGGAAACACGCGACACACACAAGCGCTGACTGCCACTATCTAAAGGAAACGAGAAGGCACGGCGAGCAAGGGAGGACCCCAATTACAACCCGCCAAATGGCGGGGCATTCGGCAACAACGTTCGCTCGCTACACACCTTCACCGGACTCGGCACCAAGCGCGAGAAGAAGGTCCTCGCTCGCGCTGTCGCCGTCAACGCGGTGTCTCGGGTCAAAGTCCCTCGCTTCCTCAACTGGTCCGAGCAGCGCATCACATGGAGCTGCGAGGATCAATGTAACATCCCAAGTTTGTAATATATGTAATTAGTACTTAAGCATTGCATGGATGTGTTAACCTCAATAAAGTATGCATGTGAGCAAGTTTTTGAACAATGCAACCCCTAAACCCTAGTTCTTCCCTCTCTTTGGAACATATTGAAAATGGTTTTGCTATTTTGAAAACCCAAAATATAAGGAGCCCAAATTGGCTCAAGCACCCATATATGTTTCCTAAAGTATTTTAAATATCTGGTAATTTTCAAATGGTTCCTAACTTGTTGGAAAATCAAATGAAAAAGTGAAAACAGTAAACATAAATAGAAAAATCTTCTTATTTAAAAAAATGCAGCAGCAGCCGATGGGCCATGGCCCATCTCCCTTCTCTCTCGCTCGGCGCGCGACAACAGTGCAGCAACCCATCACCAGGCCACCGGGGCCTGTGATCCGACCAGCACCCTTGCCTCTTTTCTTCTTTCTTATTCCTCGCTAGAAGGGCGCCCGCATCGGCATTTGTCGCTGGCATGGCCATCCCTACGTTTCTGCGATGACCGCCACGAGGAGATTCGCGCTACCGACGTTGTCGTCGTCTATAAGACCGCTCCCCGCCGCCAGGACGAACCCTAAACCTTATCCCTTCCCCATTTCTTCCCCACCGCCAAACCCTAGCTCGGAGCTTCGGGTTGCCACCGTTACCCACTTCCCCTCGCTGTTCCGAGCTCGCTGGGGTGACCATCGTGGTCGACTGGTTTGATTGCGCTAGCCAGCGCTCTCCAAAGTCTTCTCCTTCGCTGTAATCGACACCTTCTGCCCGATGCCGGTTGTAATCTTCACCATCGATTCCTGCCACGCCCCATCCTTCTGACCGCACGGCCTCAACCCTAGTGAGCTTCTGAGGTTCCTGGTGCCCTCTAACCCCTCCCTCTTTCTCCCTATCTTCTTTGCCAAGGGCACCTACGCGTACCGCCACTGGAGCCAGTCGGAGTCAAAGCTCTGGTGACCACAAAGGGGCGGTGCCCCATCTATGTGGTCCTTCTCTTCATGCTCTTCGAACGCACCCCTCCGTGCATGCTGGGGTGGCCCAGATCGTCGATGGCGACCACTGCCTGACGCCTCCCGCCGCAGCGTCTGACGTGGCCCCTACGTGGTCAGTGGCTACGGGTAGAACACCCTGCGATGCAGAAAATCTAGGGTTAGGGTATGATGACGCCAGCATGACGTCATTAATCCTTTAATAATGTTTAAATATAGCAGAAATTAATATAAACTTGTAAAATTCATAACTAATTCATATTTAATTAGAAAAATATGAATAATATATCAAAATGTTCAGAAAATTAAGAGCTATCTGTTTAAGAAACCATCATACATTGTCAAGGAACTTTAAACCCTAGTTTAGTTGGAAGAACATCGACACCCCATCAGACACATGTGGGTTTGACGATGCACCTCCGCTAGGGCATTCCGAACCCTCTAAAATCGATGTTGAACTTAGGGCTAATTAATACATATTGATTGTGCATTGCATTATGCCATGTCTTGATTGTCGCTTTCTTTCCGGTATTGGTTCTTCGCGATAGGATCCGAGCCCGAGGCTGAAGTCAAGGACACCGAAGATCCATACCTGTCTACTAACGGACAAGGCAAGCATAGCCTCTCATTCTGAGCCTACTTTTATAAAGTATATTAATTTCTCGCTATGATGCACACGATTCCAATATGGTCTTTTGTCAGTAGCTAGTGTTACATATCTGCTGCATGGTTTCCCTTTTGTAGCCTTATACTCCTGATCCACTTCCCCTAGCATACCTAGGTCTGGCATTTGGCGTTGCTAGAGATTTTTTGACCAACATCTTAGCCATGCATAGTAACTATGTCTGGTCTTTCCAAATGATGAATCAGATATGACGGTGAATCTCGAAAGGTAGGAGATGGTGACATCATTGAAGGAGTTAACTAAACATGCTAAGGCTTGCATGGGAGGCCACATTGGGTGTGGTTTTTGTAGTCCCATGCTCGCCACCTCTAGGAAATGAGTTCTTGCCTTTGGAACCGAGACGAGCGTACAACCACACGGGGCCTGCAAACCCCACGAGCAACTAACACCTAGTAGATTCCATGAGTCACATAGTTCGGCTTTCCATTTGGCATATGCATTGAAAGCGTTTTCGAAAGAGGAGGTGATGGAGGTGCATTATAACAGTGAGGAAGCGTGGCCGTGGTTGCTTGGGGTCAATGAAGCCCCTAGGAAACCAAACTCGCCTCACATCTTTAGGGACGACGGGGACTTGACTGTTCGGAACCATCCCTAGGGCATGACTCATGGTCTCGGCAAGCAAGGTAAAGGTCGTGGTCAACCACCCTCATCGACCTTCCAAGGAAGAGGGCTAATAGTATCTGGCATTAAGAGACGGTTGGTATGTGTGGGTAAAGTTGTACACCCCTGCAGGGTATTAATCTTTTCGAAAAGGCGTGTTCACGGTTATGAACGCTTGGTGACCAGATTCTAAGATCATAGATAACATTAACCATTATAAAAAATTTGATCCAGATGTGCTTAAGGATGCTTCCTCTGGGTTGAGGGGGTGGTCCTAGATAGGAGGTTCTGATGAAGCTGGTGGTTACCAAGATATGATGAACAAGATGAAGAAGTTGTTATCTTATAACATTTAAAAGATTCTGAGTAGACGCGCCTCTTATCTCTCTTGTTTACAAATAAAGATTGCTTTATGCAAAATTAAATCCAGAGAAAGACTTTCTAGCCATGTAGAATCTAGGTTATCTAACTCTTGGAGTACATTTTTCGTATAGCGTTGCCATTGTTTTCCGTGAAGGTGGTTTCTATGTTGACATTGTGAGTAGTTGGGGGTCGGGTAGCATCCTATGGACTATGAGATGGGCGTCAGCTTCTTTTTATGGCCTCTTAGGCCCTTTGCTAAGTTGTTGTGTAGAACAACATAATTTTCTTCATTTGTGTGATGTTATGTTGGGTCTATGACCTCTGGTTTCTAATAACTCTAATATCGTACTCTGTTAAGAGTTTAAACTTATGTTGTTGAATCCACAGGTTACGTAATGTTCTGAATCCTGCGTGATCTTCCGTGCTTGGAGTTGAGCTTATCTTAGATGGTGATCTGAGGTTAGTTTAACCCTAATCCCGGGGGGTGCTACAGGTTTTGGTATCAGAGCAGGACTTCCTGTAGGAAACCCTTTTATTGGTCGATGTTGAGTCTAGAAGTTGACAAAACTATTTGAAAGTTAAAAATTATTTGCAGGAACTCTGACTAGGATTCTTTTTACTTCTTCCCTAGTGCCTTTCTGATGCTGGAGTTTTCCTTACCCTATTTGGTTTGAAAAGGTTCTCATTCCTTATCTCATATCTCAAAACTTTTAGGATCATGGTTTTGGGGTTGTTTTTCTAAAGTACTCTATATCTGGTTGCTATTCCAGAGTTCTAAGATATCTCAGTTTTTCTTGGTGTGTAATATCTTAGCATTCCATTGTCATGGTTTGTAAGTCAGCTAGTTAGTGTATACATTAGTATGCTTTGATACTACCATGCTTGATAAGATGATACGTTTATATCAAGTACTCGTTGTTCATCTTTCCGGCTTGTTCCATTAAATCCCTTGTCTAACACTTTTTGTTCTTTCAGGATGGGTGACACCTCTCGTGCTTGTACTTGTGCTCATGCTCGTGGTGCTGCAAATGAGGGTGAATCTTACAACCTTCCTCCACCTCCGTCCATGGTTCAACTCATGGCCATGTACGAAACCAACAGTGCTGACAACATGAGGCTCCTTGAAAGGATTGAGTGCAACACTGCTCAACGCCAGAACAATCAAGTTGGTATCAAGGACTTCACACGTCTCACTCCGCCAGTTTTCAGCTACTCCACTAAGCCACTTAATGCGGACTACTGGATTCGCACCATGGAGTGCAAACTTCAGGTTGGTCATGTTGCTCAAGCTGATTGGGTGACTTTTGTTGCCGATCATCCGGAGGGCAGCTGGCTCCTGGTGGAATGTTTCTTGTCTATGCAAGAGGCTCAACATGTTGTTACATGGCAAGAGTTCTGAAGCCTTCGAGCTTATCATATTCCAGAGGGTATGATGGATCAAAAGAGGAGGAGTTCCTAAAGCTGAAGCAGGGCACTAGTTCGTGTGTGATTACCTTAACTTCAATCGTCTTTCTGCTATGCTCTTGAAGAGATCTCCTTGATGCTAAGAAGGAAGCTACATTCAAGGGATTGGATACTAAGGTCCGCGTGATATTCATCTCATGGACTTTGGTAACTTCCATGGTCTTGTCAACAAGGCTATAAAGGGCGAGAGTGGAAAGGTGGAGTATGAAGAAACTCGTAAGCGTCCTCGGGAGAGGTATAACAAGGCTGGTTCTAGCAATAAGAAGTGTCTTCCGTTCCTTATAGTGTTGTGCCACGTGCTCCTTACACCCAAGTTCTTGAGGATATCCTCCTCGTCCAAATGGTGCTCCAAACAATGCTGGTGGATCAAACTACCCTTCCGATGGGAATGCCTCGGTGTTATATGTTTCAACTGCCATGACCAGCCACTATGCAAAGGAATGTCCTCAAAAGAGTCTTTTGAGAGAGCACAACCACCAAAGAAGAATGATAAGTATCAAGGTTGGAAGAGGTCGCTGAACCATATCTCTCTTGAGGAGGCTGGGAAGATCCAAGTGGCATCATGGTGCGCTTCATATCAATCAAATTCCAGCTAAAGTTTTGTTTGATTCTAGAGCATCGCATTCATTCTTGTCACAAGATTTTGCTCAAATGCATGGGATACGTTTTGAGGGGTTGTCGGTTCCTCTGCTAGTTGGTCTCTGGTTCTAGTTGGTGTTCCACCATGGTTAGCCATGGGAATATAATCAAAGTTGCATTTCAACTTTTCCCCACATCCTTGATCGCCCTCAAGTCAAGCGACATTGACAATTATCACGGGCATGGATTAGTTGACTCTCTATCAAGCTATCCTCGATTGTAGAACAATTACGTGACTCGACTAGTCCTACGGCATAACAAGTATTGGACCGTAGGGTCACTATCTCCTTTAGTTGTTTCTATTCTGAAGCGAGTTGCATGCTCTTGAAGTTCTTCCTCCACTAGAGATTCAAGATGTTTCGTGGTTTGTGAATTCCGGATGTCTTTCGAGGAGTTGCACGGCATGCCACCGATCGAATGTGGAGTTTGTCATAGAGTTAGTTCCTGAACTGCTCCTGTTTCTAAAAGACCCTATCATATGCCTCCTCATCAGCTTGTGGAGTTGAAGAAGAAATTAGAGGAGTTTTACGGAAAAGGATACATTTAGCCGACATCTTCTTGGGGATTTCTAACATCTTTGTTAAGAAGGGATACCAATATACGCGATTGGTTGTGGATTATCGCCCACTCAATGTTGTGACTATCAAGAATAAGTATCCCCTCCCTAGGATCAATGATCTCTTTGATCAGTTAAGTGGTGCCACTATCTTTTCCAAAATGGATTTGAGGTCAGGGTACCACTAGATAAAGATCCGTAAGGAAGATATTTCAAAGACTGCTTTCACCACTCGTTATGGTCTTTACGAGGACACCATCATGTCCTTTGGTATTACCAATGCTCTAGCCACTTTTATGCAGCTTATGAACTCTGTTTTCATGGAGTATATCGACAAGTTCGTCGTGGTCTATATCGATGATATCTGGTACATTCAAGGCGAAGAAGAGCATGATCAACATCTTTGTTTGGTGTTGACAAAACTCCGAGAACATCGTCTCTATGCCAAGTTTTCCAAATGTGAGTTTTGGTTACAAGAGATCATATTCCTTGGTCATGTTGTTTCCACCCAAGGGGTTGCTGCTATTCTAGATAAGGTCCAAACTATCGTCGACTGGGAGTCTCCCAAATCCGCCAAGGATATCCGATTTTTTGTCGGGATGGATGGTTATTACCGTCGATTCATCGAGAACTTCTCCAGGATTGCAAAGCTGATGATTGATCTTCTTAAGAATGATAAGAAGATCGAATGGTCTGATAAGGCTGAAGAAAGCTTCCAGATGTTGAAAACCAAGCTAACAACTGCTCTGGTGCTGGTTCTTCCAGACACTAGCAAGGACTTTGTTGTCTTCTGCGATGCTTCCCACCAAGGTCTCAGATGTGTGTTAATGCAAGATGGGCATGTGGTGGCTTATGCCTCCCGTTAGCTAAAACCACATGAGAACAACTACCCAACTCATGATCTTGAGCTTGCAGCTGTTGTTGATGCTCTTAAGCAATGGTGACATTACCTTCTCGCTAGTCGTTGCGAGTTATAGTTGGATCATAAGAGTTTGAAATATCTCTTCACATAACCTGATCTGAATCTCAGGCAAATAAGATGGTTGGAACTCATCAAGGATTATGATTTGGGTCTCAACTATCAACCTGGCAAAGCCAATGTTGTTGCTGATGCGCTGAGCTGTAAGTCTTATTGCAACAACCTGATGATCAAACAATCTCAACCATCTCTTCATGAGGAATTTTCTCGATTGAATCTTGAAGTAGTTCCGCGTGGATTCCTTTCTACTCTTGAAGTGAAATCTTCTATAGAGGATGAAATCAAGAGCGCTCAGAAGAATGATTTTGAAGTTGCTGAGATCAAAGGGAACATTGCTAGCGGGATTTCTAAGTGTTTCTCTATTGATAATCAAGGTATCGTCTACTTTGCTAATCGTCTGGTAGTGCCAAAGAGGCCAAAGTTGAGGGATTTAATTCTCCGAGAGGCTCATGAATCACCTCTTTCTAAACACCACCGGAGGTACCAAGATGTATCGGGATCTTCGTCAAAGATTACGGTGATGCGTATGAAGAAAGACATTGCTCGTTTTGTTCTGAGAATGTGGCGTTTGTCACGTCAAGGTTGAGCACCAAAGACACCTAGTCTCCTACAACCACATCGTATCCCTAAGTGGAAATGGGATGAAGTTGGTATGGATTTTATTACTGGTCTTCCTAAGACTCAGAAAGGAAATGATGCCATTTGGGTAATCGTTGACTATATGTCCAAGGTTGCTCACTTCCTACATGTTCGCGAGAGCATTAATGCTAATCAATTGGCTGATCTATATATCTCTCAATAATTGTCCTTCATGGGGTACCGAAGAAAATCGTCTCTGACCGAGGGAGTTTATTCACCTCAAGGTTCTGGACAAGTTTCCAACAAGCTATGGGAACCCGTCGTCTTGATGCGACTTACCATCCTAGTACCGATGGCCATACCGAAAGAGTGAATCAAATCCTTGAAGACATACTAAGGCGTGTCATATCTTTTGGTAAGGACTAGGAAAAATGTCTTCCTTTTGCTGAATTCTCCTACAACAACAGTTACCAGTACAATATAGAAATGGCACCCTTCCATTTTTTATATGGAAGAGCTTGTCGTACTCCTTTGAGCTGGTCAGAAACTGGCGAAAGAAAGTTCTTTGGACCAGATATGATCCAGGAAGCAGATTATCAAGTTCGAATCATTCGAGATCGTTTGAAAACTGCTCAGTCCCGCTAGAAAAGCTATCATGATCGTCACCATCAACATGTTGAATATGAAGTTGGTGACCAAGCCTATCTTCGGGTCTCTCCTTTAAAGGGTTTCCACCGTTTCGGTATCAAACGCAAACTGGCTCCTCGCTATGTTGGTCCTTTTTCGCGTTCTTTCCAGGCAAGGTAAACTTGCATATCAATTGGAGCTACCTGCAAACTTCCCTGAGGTGCATGACGTCTTTCATGTGTCTCAACTCAAGCGTTGCTTCAAAGACCCTTTCTGTGGTGTGGATCACCAAACTCTTGATCTCCAGAAGGATCTGACTTACCGTGAGTATCCTGTTCGCATCCTTGATGAAACCAAGAGCAAGACTCATCGTCAAAACATCAAGTTCCTAAAAATTCAGTGGTCTCCTCACTCAGGATGAATCATCCACAGGAACAAGAAGATAAATCTTTGATCTGAGTACCCTGCCTTCTTTTCTAGAATATAGGAATCTCGGGACAAGATTCTTGTAAGGGGGTAGAGCTGTAACAGTCCAAGTTTGTAATATAAGTAATTAGTACTTAAGCATTGCATTCATGTGGTAACCTCAATAAAGTATCCATGTGAGCAAGTTTTTGAACAATGCAAACCCTAAAACCCTAGTTCTTCCCTCTATTTGAAACATATTCAAAATGGTTTTGCTATTTTGACCCAAAATATAAGGAGCCAAAATTGGCCCTGGGCCCCTGTATGTTTCCTAAAGTATTTTAAATCTCTGGTAATATTCAAATGGTTCCAAATAGATATGAAAATAAAATGAAAAGGAGAAAACAGTAAACAAAAATAGAAAAAGCTTCAAATTTTCGAAAAAATGCAGCAGCAGCTGATGGGCCGTGGCCCATCACCCATCTCCCGTCTCTCTCTCTCTCTCTCTCTCTCTCTCTCTCTCTCTCTCTCTCTCTCTCTCTCTCTCTCTCTCTCTCTCTCTCTCTCTCTCTCTCTCTCTCGGCCGTGCAGTGCAGCCGCAGCAACCCAGCACGGCCCACACGGGCCTAGGAGCCGGACCAGTACCCCTTCGCCTCTTTTCTTCTTTATTCTTCCTCGCGAAATCGCCGTGTGGAAGAAGCTCATTACCGACGGCTATCCCTGCGTCGCTGCGATGACCGCCATGAGGAGATTCGCGCTACCAACACTGCCGTCGTCTATAAGACCCATCCACCGCCAGATGAACCCCAAACTTTATCCATTACCTATTTCTTCCCACCGCCAAACCCTAGCTCGAGACTTGAGTTCGTCCGTTCCCACTTCCTCTCTGTTTGAGCTCATTGGGGTGACCGCCATGGTCGATTGGTTTGATTACTGTGCGCTCATGACCTTCTCCTTCACCGTAATCGACAACTCCGCTTGGCCGGCTGTAGTCTTCACCATTGATTCGGCCAAGCCCGTCCTGGACCGCACGTTCTCAACCCTAGTGAGCTTGAGCATCTGGTGCCTCAACCCCTCCTCTTTCTCCCTATTGTCTTCGCCATGGGCACCTTCGCATGCCGCCGAGTCCGTCAAGTCAAGCTCATGACCACAAAGGGGCCACCTCTATGTGGTCGCCTCTTGCTCTTTCTTTCTAGCACAACCCTCCGCGCATGCTGGTGCAGCCCGAGATCGTGGCGGCGACCACGCTGGCGCCTCCACGCCGCGTCGGCGTGGCACCAGCGTGGCCACGAGGTGGACCCAACAGTTGGGGCCCCTTGTAAGTAGCTTCTGGTAGAACCCTATGATGCAGAAAGTCTAGGGTTAGGGTATCTTGGCGCCTTGGTAGCGTCATTAATCCTTTAATAATGTTTAAATATGGCAGAAATTAATATGAACTTGTAAAATTCATAACTAATTCATATTTAATCAGAATAATATGAATAATATATCAAAAAATTTAGAAAATTAAGAGATATCTGTTTAAGCAACCAACATACATTGTGAAGCAACTTTAAAACCTAGTTTAGTTGGAAGAACATCGACACCCCCTCATACACATGTGGGTTCGGCGATGCACCTTCACCAGGGCATTCCGAACCCTCTTAAATCGATGTTGCACTTAGGGTTAATGCGTAGTCTCTAATCTGACATGTCATACATATTGATTGCGCATTGCATTATGCCATGTCAACGACATCGAAGATCCATACCTTTCTACTGACAGACAAGGCTAGCGTAGCCTCTCATTTTGAACCTATTTTTACAAAGTATATTACTTTCTCGCTATGATGCACATGATTCCAATGGTCTTTTGTCAGTAGCTAGTGTTACCTAGGTCTGCTGCATAGTTTCCCGTTTGTAGCCTTATACTCCTGATCCACTGCTCCTAGAATACCTAGGTGCAGCATTTGGCGTTGCTAGAGCTTTTGTGACCAGGTGTTGGGGATATGCTATATGGGTATCCTCATAGCATGTCTCTGTCCGTAACCAGGTGGCCTGATTGGTAGCATGGCCCATATTTCTTTGGGCGGCCGATTAAATGGATCTAGAAGGAGGCCCATGCGGATAAAGGAAGGCTACGGAGGAGTCACCGTCGTACCGAGCCTTGGTGCAAGACACGCTAGACTAGTTGTAGCGGTGTAGGACTCTGTAACTTATGCAGCTGGGACTTTCCTTTAACCCTAGGACTGGCGACTATATAAGTCGGGCCTATGGGGCCTTTAGGGCACAATCTTAGACAATCTGGTGTCGACTGACGCACCTCGCTGTGAACCAATCCACAACTTTCGGCGTTTGCCCTTATAGTGATTTATAGCGGGTAAGTTCCACCACCCTCGTTGGATCTGAACTGGTAAGTTGTGTTACCTCATACCCGTCAACCATCCGCCTTCCCCACGTCTCTAAACACGCCTTTGTGAGGACCCTCCATGGCGTACTCAGCAATACCACGACAGTTGGCGCCCACCGTGGGGCAAGTGACGCTTCAGGCTCTTCAGCGGGCGAGGACCAAGATCTTAGACGGAATCAGCGAAACCATAGCCATCGGTCAAGTTCTCTTCTCCGGCAATGTTCTGATCGTCCCTCCTGATGAATTCTGAATCCCGGCGAAGATGAACCCTAGGCAGTGCTCGATCGTCCCCATCGGAGATATCCACCTCTTCATCGGCGAAACCGACTCGGGCACTAGTTCCCCGGGAGTCGGAGGAGCATCAAGACCCGCACGGACCGCCTACGGGCAGGATACGTTCGCGGAAGGATCGATGTCGGATCTCTCCTCAGAGTTTGTCGGTAAAGATCGCAAAATTCAAGGCCCAACCAAACCGCCCCTGTGCAGGATATAACGGTGGAAGATCATTGTGAGTCCGCCGGCATCGTCCGCGTGTCTGTAGAGCAGAGATCCAAGTTCGTCGGCGTGGTTACCATCTTCGATCTAGCGTGTTGTGTTGAGAGAGAGATTACCTTGCCAGGTGGCTCCGTATATGGTACAATCTAGTGCACTACCCCAATGATGATGCCATGTATCACTTTGTGGAAGGACTGGACCAAGGTACGCTTCTCCGGCATTCTCTAAGCGTGGCGGTGACACGGGCGTCTCACCTTGAAATCATGGTGAACACCGTCACGACTCTGGAGGCCGAGGCAGCTTCAGACTGCGCTCATTGACGGAGCCCCTCCAATTCAGCCACCTCCACCACCGCCTCCTGCCGCCATCGCCGCAGCTGCTGCACCACCGCCTCCAGTCATCATCCCTGCTGCTGCACCTCCACCCCGCGTCATCAAGGAAGCCCTGGCACCCTCTGATTCTATGATTGACATGCTCTACGTCGACTTTAGTGCAGATTTGGAGGAAATAGATTTCAGCCGGAGGACTAGACTCGCCATGCAGGATATGGAGGAGGAGTACACGTCTGACGAGCAGGCCAACAATGCCGTCACATCTCGAGAGGTGTTCGTCACCATTGGGGCGGTGATGGGTGAAGATCAGCAGACGAGCTCCTCCTGGCGATGGACAAGGGAAGGGACCACCTGTTGCCGACAATGATCGTGCAAAGGATATGCCCTCCGCCTAACCACATACCAGCATGAGGAACTCGGCATCGGACCGAGCAATAACAACACCGCAAACCCGGCGCCTCCGTCATCTATGTCTGCTGCTTCCCAAGTTACTCCAGCTGATAGAGTGATGTACGACAATCTCCTCGTCGAGCCTCTGACCGTGGCTCATATCCGCAATGTAGTCCAGCTTGAGAAGCGCCCGGACTCTGGAGAATCGCCAGCCATCGTGGAGCAAGGCACAAAGCTAGATCGAGATCTGCCAACACGCAGAAGTCCATAGAAAGCTAGAGCAATGGAGGCCAGTACAGAACTCTGCACTGTGAGAAGGCCAAGAAAGCTCCCGCTCGCATCATCAACGATCCTGGTGTGTGGCGAAACCTAGGATGGGCTCCCCCGAAGCCGGCACAAACCAAGCCATACATTGACAGTGAAAGCGGGCAGGTGATGCCCACTCCTCTCCTCAACCTCGCCGTCGCCAAGACCCTTCTGGAGCAAGATAGGTCACCTGGCGGTGGACCAGCTCACTCCTCTCCTCAACCTCGCTGTGGACCAGGTCTATGACCTAGTGGCCAAGGCGGTGAAACAACAGAAAAGGCCACCTCTCAGAGTCTCGACTCTGACCCAGCGTTTTGTCAGTCTAGCCAACATAAGCCGCAAAGGGACAGATCTCCTCTTGATGTCGGGTCTCATCCGGGTTCGTCAGAATGAAGACGGAGGGATGCGCGCAACAGGAAGGATGCTATCCCCATATCCTCCGACCATGGAGGCAAGGCCCAACCTCGTCGCCCATCGCCACTGCCCCGCTCCCCCCGACATCACGAAGAAACCAAGGCTCACCATCGTACGGATATGCCTCTGCCAAGGCAGAGCGGCATCATCATCCACGCCAACACGGATCAGACCCGTCATGACGGGGAGCGGAACCAAGGACACAAGTGCATGTCGCGCCATGAGCCTCCGCGTCCGACAAGCAACCGCGACAAGCGTGAGGCATCGCAGGAGGGAAACAGCAAGAAAGCTAACCCACCGCCACCTCCGCCTCCGCGCCACCCAGCAGCCACCATGGCGGAGGAGGCCCGCGTCGTTCACGCGGCCCATCCCCTGATGGAAAGAAGAAGAAAAGAAGCCCGGAGCCATACGACGCACGTTCGCGTCTGGACAAGATCCACGAGGCCCGGGAAGGACCATACAGGACCACATTACTTTGGACCTGTAATCGGTCGCAACTTTCCCCAAAGGTTTCGGATTGACAAGACCATCAAGCCGTATGGCGGAACCACCAAGCCAGCCACATGGTTCCAGGATTACTAACGGTGGAGATCAAGTACCTCCATTGATGTTGGCGAGCACGACCGTCAATGGATTGATGACTTGCCGGAAAGATCCATCTGCAATTGGTTGGACATGCAAGAAGCGTTCACCAAGAACGTCGAGGGTATGTGTAAGTGTCCCTGTACTGTTGGCGATCTACAGCGGTGCGTGCAAGAGAAACAGAGACATCTCACACCTACCTCTCCCGCTGGATATGAAGAATTCCTATGAAGGAGTGCGCCGGACGCCGTGGCCGCCTTCATCGATGGGTTGGAAAGGGGCACGTTCCTCCGACAGAAGATGAAGCGCATGCAAGACAATCACCAGCTAGACTTGAACCAGATGATTAAATTGGCCAGTGAGTTCGCGGCTGCCCATGACGATGCTCGCGGCTCTTTGCCAGCAACGGCCGTCCAACTCAAGCTCGGAGGAACAACATCACAAAGCGGAAGACCCGAAGAAAAGCAAAACACCGACATGGTTGCTATGAAACTACTTGGCCTTCTGCGTTTCCTAAACCTCTGAGGAATACCGTGATATGCCATGCCTCGTACACCTCGATGCCAGCGGCAAGGCCACCCACACCAACCGCCAATGCAAGTTCATCAACGACCTCAAGGAGGACCCAGAGTCCGGCTACAAGCAAAGTTGGAAGAACAAACCACGAGGAAAGGTCAAGGGGAAGAAGAAGGAGGAGGACTCCAAGGATCCAAGTGACATGGATGAGGATGTTGACCCCAAGCACACAGCTAAGAAGCGGCGGCAAGGAAAGAACCCTTGAGAAGAAGGCGGCAGTTTTCCACACTTTCCTTGGCACCCCACCGTTCGACAAGAAAACCTCCACGAAGTGCGATGTCTACTCTACCCCAGTTCCCCAATTCTTGCCTTTGGTGAGATTCCAATTCGTGGGATAGGAAGGATCACGACCTCATCCCTACGGAGAACCAATCGCCATGGTCATCAACCCCCTGATTAACGGTAATGAGTTCACCAAATGTATGGTGGATAGTGGAAGTAGCATCAATATCATGTACCTGGATACACCGCAGAAGATGAACTTGACAGAGGCAAACCTAAGGCAGACCAACACCATCTTCCACGGCGTAGTTCCTAGTCGGGAGGCTCGGTCCCTTGGGTGCATCATACTCCAGGTCGCTTGGTGATGTTAATAATTACCGCCAAGAATGCATGAGCTTTGAGGTGGTCCCCTTCAAGAGCGTGTACCGCGTCATATTCGGCCACGACATATTCCACACCTTCATGGCAAAGCCATGCTTCGTCTACAACAAACTCAAGATGCCGGACCAAGCGGTGTCATCGCCGTATCTGGAAGCTTTACCAAAGCAAGGGACTGCGAGATTGGAGAAGCATCCTACGCAGAAGCTGTACTCTACAGCGAAGAATTCAAGGAGATCCAGAGCAAGGTCAATGCCTCAGAGATGCCCGCGTTGAAGAAACAGATTTTTGACTCTACCCCAGCATTCAAGACCGCCATCGAGACCAAGCCGGTGGAACTTGTGGTAGGCGATGCCTCCAAGACCACCGCCATTGGGACGAACCTAAACCCTAAATAGTAAAGCACGCTCGTTGAGTTCCTCTGTGAGAATAGGGACATCTTTGCCTGGCAACCTGCCGACATGAAAGGTGTACCTAGGGAACTTGCCGAGCACAGCCTGAATATTGATCCAAAATTTAAACCTGTGAAACAACCTCTACGACGCTTTGGAGATGAGAAGAGACGCGCCATAGGCAAAGAGATATCTAGGTTGCTTAAGGCTAGTTTTATCCGAGAAGTCCTTCACACCCAATGGGTGTCCAATCCTGTACTTGTCCCTAAAAAGGGAACCAAAGAATTAAGAATGTCCGTTGATTACACCGGCTTGAACAAGGCATGTCCCAAAGATCGGTTTGCTTTGCCTCACATTGACCAAGTCATTGAATCAACGGCTGGCTCGGAGATTTGGTATTTTCTCGATGCATATTGAGGATACCACCAGATCAAGATGAGGAAGTTGGACCAATTGGCCACTTCATTGACTACACCCTCGACCGTTTGCTATGTCACAATGTCCTTTGGGCTAAAAACACGGGTGCTGCATTACTAGCGGACAATGCAACGTTGCCTGCACAACCAAATTGGTCAGAACCTTCACACCTATGTGGACGATATAGCGGTGATGTCTAAAAAATCAAATGACTTAATCTCCGACTGAAAAGAATCCTTTGATAATCTTCGGAAATACAACATGATGCTTAACCCTAAGAAGTGCGTCTTCGGGGTTCCATCTCGCAATTTGTTGGGCTTCATCGTTTCCCAGTGTGGAATCGAAGTCAACCCAGAGAAAATCAAGGCCAACTTAAACATAAACCGTCCGACATGCCTAAAGGACATACAATGACTAACATGTTGTGTTGTAGCAGTTAATCGGTTCATTAGCCGACTTGGAGAGAAGGCTACGCCATTGTACAAGATTCTTTGAAGAAGGCGGACAAATTCACGTGGAATGAATGAAGCACACATCATTGAAGTAGCTCAAGGAGATTCTTTCCTCGGCCTATCCTTGCAGCGCCCGAACTGGAGAGCCCATGTTAATTTACATGGTGGCCACCAGCGATGTCGGCATCATAGTCGTGGTAGAGAGGAAGGAACCAGGGCATGAATACGGAGTTCATAGACCAGTTTACTATGTAGCGAGGTCTTAGCGAGTCCAACAGCATTACCCACACTACCAAAAGATAGCTTATGGAGTATTCCTTGCTTCCGGAAGCTAAGGCACTATTTCAGGAGCACCCATCACGATGGTAAGTAAGACTCCAGCATCGACATTATCAACAACATCGGCCAGCGATAGGAAGAATTGGCAGTGGGGCATTGAACATCGATGCGATAATAAGTGATGAGGGATAAAACATCAATATTCATGCATACACCCCTCAACAAAATGGTGTGGCGAAAGGAAGATCCGGACTCTTATTGAGATGGCTAGTACCATGTTGGCGGAGTTTAAATCTCCATACAACTTTTGGGCCGAAGCCATCTCCACCGCTTCCCATTCTTCAAACCGGCTCTACCTCCACTAAGAAATCAACAAGACTCCATATGAAATACTTACCGATAACAAGCCCAACATATCTTATTTCCGAGTGTTCGGTTGTAAGTGTTTCTATCTCATAGAAGGTGTTCGTTTGTCCCAATTCGAGTCTAAAGCATTAGAGGTATTTTTTGTTGGCTATGATCTGAATCTCACACTTATAGAATCTATGATAAGCTCTTCGAAGTCGTCATAGAATCTTGTAGTGTGACCTTCGAAGAATATGATGGTCCCCAAGGGGGGCGTGTTGATGCTTGTGATGCAGATGATGAAATGCCTCTGGATGCCACAGGAAGAATGGGTGTGGGATATATCCACCCCGTTGAGGAACCCCTTGTGGCGGATCGAGAAGAACTATGCTCCACTCAAGTGGATCCCTCATCTTCATAACCTCAACAAGCTCCATCCACCGAGGAGGACAATGACTTAAGCCAAAGACAAGATGTGGACCCTCAACATGATGATCATAGTGAAAACTCTAGTCAAGGGGATCTTGATTCATTCTCTAGGATGTCAAGTGGTGCCAAGTCAATTGTTCAAGGAAGATCCGTACAAACTGCCTTGAGACAAGCTCAAATCGATGCTAGAAGAGTACTTGATCAAGACCAAGGTCAATCTTTGCCTCTTAATGAAGAGAATGATTCCTGTGATGATCAAGGTCAAGTTGATGGTCAAGACGAGGACCAAAATGATGAAGAGGGTCCCCAAGAAACAACACGGAGATCCACACAATCGAAAAGAAAGAATGTTGGAATTAAGAGACAACACTTTACAAAATGTGGTTAGTGACCTAAGGAAAGGCATTTCCACAAGAGCACAATTGAAGAGGTTCAGTGAACACCAAGCACACATCTCCATGATTGAACCTAAGAAAGTGTGGGAAGCTCTTGAAGATTCGGATTGGTTAGAAGCTATGCACAAAGAGCTCAACAACTTTGAGAGAAACAAAGTATGTAAGTTAGTTGAGAAGCCAAAGGATTGCCGCAATGTTATTGGAACAAATTGGATATTCAAGAACAAGCAATATGAGCATGGAATTATAGTAATGAAAAAGGCTAGATTGGTTGCACAAGGGTACTCTCAAATTGAAGGCATTGACTATGGAGACACTTATGCACACGTGGCTCGCCTTGAGTCCATCCGTATCCTTCTTGCTTATGCGGCACATCATAACTTCAAGTTGCAACAAATGGATGTAGAAATTGCATTTCTTTATGGTCCATTAAATGAGTTGTTATATGTTAAGCAACCCCCGGATTTGAGGACCCCAACTTCCCAAACCATGTCTACCAACTTGATAAGGCGCTCTATGGGCTCAAGCAATCCCCACGCACGTGGTATGAGCACCTTAGAGAGTTATTGTTTGACCGTGGATTTGAGGTTGGGAAAATCGATCCCACTCTTTTTACTAAGAAAGTCAATGGGGAGCTTTTTGTATGCCAAATATATGTTGATGATATTATCTTTGGCTCATCTAACAAAGCTTTTAATGATGAATTCTCAAAGCTTATGACTAGTAGGTTCCGGATGTCTTTGATGGGGGAGTTGAGAGTATTTCTTGGTTTTTAGATCAAGGAAGTTAGAGGAGGGACATTCTTCAATCAAGCCAAGTATACTCAAGATATGCTCAATAGATTCAAAATGCAAGATTTAAATGGAGATCCTACGCCCATGGCTACAAAGACTCATCTAGAACAAAATCCAAATGGTAAAGATGTGGATCAAAAGGTATATCGGTCTATGATTGGTTCTTTGCTTTACCTTTGTGCATCTACACCCGATATTTTGTTGAGTGTAGGTGTGTGTGCAAGATATCAAGCGGCTCCTACAGAAAGCCATTTAATGGTGGTCAAGAGAATCTTTCAATATTTAGTTCATACCCCATTTTATGGTCTTTGGTATCCTCGAGGCTCAACATTTGGTCTTTGTGGATACACGGATTCGGATTGGGTGGGTGATAAGGATGATAGAAAATCAACATCCGGGGCTTGCCAATTCCTTGGTAGGTCCTTGGTATGTTGGTCTTCTAAGAAGCAAAATTGTATATCTCTCTCTCAGCCGGGAGTATGTGGCAGCTGCTAGTGCTTGCACCCAATTGCTATGGATGAGGGAAACTTTAAAGGAATACGGTGTCCATTATGACAAACTGCCTCTTCTATGTGACAATGAAAGTGCCATCAAGATTTCCAACAACCCGGTGGATCACACAAGGACAAAGCATATTGAGATTCGTTATCACTTCATTAGAGATCATGTTGCTCGAGGTGATATTGATCTATCATATGTGTCAACCAAAGATCAACTTGCCGATATCTTCACGAAGCCACTTGATGAAGCAAGGTTTTTCTATTTGAGGAATGAACTAAATATCGTGGATTCAAGGAGCTTGACTTGATTTTCTTGCATTCTCACCTATGATTCGACCCATATTTGGTTTAGATGTAGGAAAGGATATAGGGGGACTGCGGTCCTAATTTATTGGACTATCCCTCCCGCCATTATGCCCAAAGCAATAAAAATCATTCCTCTTAATATCATTTTGTGATATGTGAGCTTAAATGATGAGTTTCAGTAATGGACCCAAGATATATCTTCGTGGTGCCAAGCCGAGTATACTCATATATGGTGGCCTAGGCCACCGCCCTCTCTCTTTCGAGAGGTTGGGTTTTACTCGTGTTTATCATCCTTTGAGTTGTTTCACTGATCTTAGTCTCATGCACTCTATTTTGGTTTTTGACATCTTTATCTTGATTTTTAGAGTGCATGTGCTTCCCAATGCAATTATCTTAACCCAAGCCTTTCTACGCCCTCGAAAAATCCTCTTCCAATCCACACAAGAATCCCCCATTTTTTACCTGGCTATGCAATCAGGTGGGACTGGTACTACCGGTGATATGGGTGGTACTACCGGACCTGAGTGGTTCCCAGGTCGTGTCCTGGAAACTGCTCCAGGAGCGGTACTACCACTCACATTTCCGGTACTACCGCTCACCGGTCCCTGGGATTCTTGAACAGTACTACCGCTCTCAGCGGTACTCTCTTGATCCTTGGTACTACCGGCAGTTTCTAGTATATATTGGTTGCGCGTGGGGAGTCACCCATCAGTGCACTATACGTCCCCACGCCCTCCACACAAACCACCGCCGCGTGTGCTGTGGCATCACGAACTTCTGCATCCTCTTCTCCCCGGATCTCCTTTGGATTCGGATTCCTCGCGGGCTCCCATCCTTTCTCCACCGCCATGGATCCTGGTACAACCGCCTCTTCTCTCTCACTTTTAATTTCCTCAGTGGATCTAGGTTTTGCTTAGATTTGTGAAGAAATTGACATGTTGTGAGGTTGTACTGACATACTTCCCTTGCTACTTAGTAGAATCGTTGGTTTACAAAGTGTTGAGGTCAAGTTTGGATCGTTCTCTACCAGATCTGATGCGCCTGTACCGTTTGATCGGCTCCGGTACTACCGCTCGCAAGTGGTACTACCGGTTGTCAGTTCCGGTAGTACTGGTCCCAACTGACCTCAATATTTTTTTCTAAACCTTAGATTCTTCTTTGTTCCTTTGTGATTCTTGTGCCCTTACCCCCTTGTTGTTCTCCCTTGTGCTTTCACAAATGCAGGTGGTTCTAGGGGTGCGCGTCAGCGCTCCAAAGCTAGTCGTGAGATTGTTGAGGAAGAGACGGAGTTTGAGGATGAAGTTATGCCACAGCCGAGACGTCGTTCGAAGTTGCCAGCTACTCGAGGTGACCGTGGGGGTCATGAGGGGGTCACCAAGCGCTCTGCTGGGCGTGGCAGCGCTTCCCCTTCCCGCTCCTTCCTCGGGACGCATCAAGAGTTACAACTCAGGTCCATCAGGGCCAAGGAAACTGTCTGACATTTCTGAGTCTGAGTTTCGGGCTCTTAGGATTAACAGTGCATACTCCCACAACCATGACGAGGACAAAGAAGACAATATGTTCTACAATGATTTCCAAGAGCGCGTCTATCATGAGGTTCTTATGACAAATATTCAGACGGTGGTGCCTCAGCTGTGGATTGACATGGAGCACATCAACAAGAACCTTGATTATTTTGCTGAAGCTAAGGAAATCTGCTCTAACCTTGGCTTGTTCCCTATCATGGAGTTCCAGTATGACTATGAGCCACTCCTCATTGCGCAGTTCTATGCCACTGCACATTTCCACACTGGCAGCACTCGGAAGATCACTTGGATGACACAAGGTGCATTCAAGGAAGCCACACTTGCGGAGTTTGCTGCAATATTGGGGTATGAAGATCGCGGCCGTGACATTCCTTGTGGTTTCCGCTGTCACTTGCGGGATCACCCCTCCAAGAAGGATGTCCTTACACCTCTGTATATCCAGGGCCACGGGGTTGCTGGCAAGATCAAGAATCTTCTCCCCACGTATGACATTATCCATCGCATTTTCCGTGAGACTGTTGCTCCTCGTGCGGGCAACAAGGATGCGATACATGGCTTTTCTGTTGACTTGTTGTTCAACAACTTCCTCAACCGCGACTCAGGCACCGCTCTTGATGTGACAGATTATATATGGAATGAGATGGTTGATGTTGCACACTCTCGGAGTGTTCCACCATTTGCCCCGTACATCATGGCCCTTATTCTTTCCAAGTGCCCTCCCATTGCTAGGACTCTATCCACTAGTCCTCTCATTGTGCACCGGCCCAAGGCACTCATGATCAAGAAGCACGCTAAACCCCGCAATGTGGCGGAAGAGGATGAAGAGGATGACTCTGAGGATCTTTGCGGTGGTCATGACCTGAGACTATGTTGTCTCCGCCAGAATGCCAAGCCCTCTTGGGCTAAGAGGATGGAGGCCAATCCCAAGAAGATTTTTTGCTTCCAAGTTGACAACCAGAAGCGCATGCGTATGCCAAGAAAGCTAGTGCTCAGCAGAAGGACATGATGGCAGCCCAAGGTTTGACCATCTCTGAGGGGTCCGAGACCAACATCACCCGGCCCCTGAAGTCCAGTGGATCTCTCAGCATAGCCATTGGGACGATGATGTCTCTTCCTGCTCCGCCTCCACCCCCTACGAGGAGGACTTTGATGATGAGGAGGAGGAGGATTTGTCGGGACGTTAGTCTTGCAATTGTCCCTTTTGGCGTCTTAATGCCAAAGGGAGAGATTACACTTTAAGCAGAGAGGCTGTTGCATGGGAAGTCACAAGCTTCGTTCTTACTTTAATCCTTTTATTGCTTGTGAACTTCGATTTCCTTCTATTTTATGTGTGAACTCTATGTATTGTTGAGACTATGTGGTTATGTCGTGGATCCATCTTGTGAGACTATGTGGTTTATGTCATGGATCCATCTTGTGATGATATGTGTTATCCATTGTCTATATATTTCTCATCACAAGTTATTGTTCAAAGGTATGGTTTCAAATGCTAGTATCTATATTTGTGCACTTATGTTGGGTTTGTAAAATAGAGGGGGAGGTTTGATTCTATTCATCTAGGGGGAGCCCTTCTCTATTTTACAAATGCCATGAGTATCTTCATAAAATCATCTTGCAAAAGTGTGTTGTCATCAAACACCAAAAAGGGGGAGATTGAAACAGCATTTCCTATCCTTGTGATTTTGATGTTTGATAACAACACACTTATCGGTCTAATCGTGCGCTAAGTGTATCACATGTTTGATAGATTGTGGCACAAATATTGGTTTGCCCATTTGCCCTTGCCAAACGTCAATGTGCCAATCGATAGTACCGGAAAAATGACCGGTACTACCGCTTGGCACCGGTACTACCGGTCCTAGTACCGGTTGGACCCGTGAAAGGTTGGGAGGTGTGGTTTTTCCTCAGTACCACCCTGTACCGCGGAGCGACACTACCGGTCCAACCGGTAGTACCGCTTGAGACAAGGTAGTACCGCTCAGCAGTACCGGGCAGTACTGGGGAAGGACCAGCCCTTCCCCTCTCGCACGGTATCCACCGGTACTTGGGACCAGTACTACCGCCCTGACCGGTAGTACCACAGCTTGTGACCGATACTACCACTTGGGGGTTGTACCGCAAGGGTGTACCGGGTAGAAGTGAAGCTGGCTCGACCAAGAATAGCATCTCCGGTACCTGGTCCGGTACTGGACCGGTAGTACCGCTTGTAACAGGTACTACCGCTTGAGTACCGGTGCATTTATTGCTCCAACGGCCAGATTTCTCCAATGGGTATAAATACCCCTCCACCTACCTTGGGACAAGCTGCTCATTTGCAGTAAAGTCAAGACCACCATTGGAGCCACCAAATCCACAAGATCTCCGCAATCCAACACCCAAAGTCCTTGATCTTTGGGGAATCGGAGGAGGAGGCCTCGATCTACTACTTCACCAAAAGAGATCTTCATTTTCCCCTCATTCACTTGAGGGCCCCTTTGCTCTAGTGTTTTCTTGGAAACCCTAGTTCTAGATTTGGTTCTTACAAGCTTGTCTTTGATTGTCTTGACAGCTTGCTTGTATTGGGGAGCCTCCAATTAAGTTGTGGATGTGTGCCCCAAACATGTAAAGGTGCCGGCTTCCACCTTGAAGGTCTCCAATATAGTGGAAGGTGGATCGAACCCATTGGGGTGAGGTTCATCGGAGAATAAGAGAGGCCTTTCATGTCGTAGGTGGTTTGGTACCACCCCCTCTCCAAACATAGACTTACTTCCCCTCCAAAGGAAGGAACTACGGGAAACAAACCCTTGTGTCTCCTCGTCCACCAGTTTGGTTACTTCTATCCTTTACCGCACTTTACTTACTTGCTCTTGCTTAGTATTGTGTTAGCTAGTGCATATTTGTCATATAGGTAAATACACCTTAGTTGCATTATCTAGAGAATTTACCTTATTGTCAAACCCTAATTTGAAAAAGAAGAAAATTTGAAGTAGCACCTATTCACCCCTCCCTCTAGGTGCCCATATGATCCTTTCAACGCTCAACATTTCTGCCAGCTGGTCCAAGTCACGCTCAAAGATGAGGTCTCCTCCATTCCCCAACTGATAAAACTTGTTGTACTTCACGTCCATCTATAAGAATATAGGATGAGTAAGTTATTAGAGTGATCAAGTGTGTCAAATTTTATGTATGTTTGCAAGAGTTTTTGAGGAACATGAATTTTCATGAAAAAGTCTAAGTGATAAGAATTAGAATAAGTTTTTGTAAATACTCACTTCTTTTGGGTTTTGAAACCAAGTTTTTGATTCAAACGTCCATTCTAACTAGGGTTTCCTATGGTCAGGATGGCTGTGATACCAACTTTTCAACACCCGTATTTTAATCACAAATGCCTGTTATGCCATACATCGCAATCCCGGGAGTACCATTTGTGTGAGACATATGATTTGGATATCACAGTACATCATCCATTACAAACCATACATAAGGTCTTACACAAATAAGGATTTCATGATCCAGTTCTGAGTACAATTCAAGAAGCGTAATAACGTAATGGTAACGAGAGCGTAGGAGAAGCTCCATCTTCGGGGTCATAGGCAATGCTGACGATGGGAGATGATCCTAGTTGTCGTAACCTTCTATGATCAATCATCACGATACTCCTCTTCATAGTCTGGCCACGGGCATAGCCAGGGACAAAGCCATGAGTACTCTTTAAGTACTCGCAAACTAGTACTAATAAGTGAAGGGGGTTTTTGTAGTAGGATACTAAGCTCTAGCGTTGTTTTGCAAAAATTCAGATATACTCTACTAAGTTCAAAAGCAAAGAAAGCTAGTTGAAAATTTTATAACACCTAAGTGGGAACTTTAATTTCATATCACAACTCTGTTGTGGTCAACTAAAAGTCACAAATCATTTCATAAGTCATTTTGAAAACATCGGCAGAGAACAGTATGGCCACTCAGCTGTCCATAACCGAGGACGCGGCTATTTGAATAGTTTGACACTCTGCAGAGATTTTACACTGTCACTACAACATTCGATACATCTGTCAGGAACAATCCTGAATTCACCATAATCAGTATGCAGATAATCAATCCTAACCTTTCAATTACACGCCCTAGTATAGGCACCTCTCCTATGAGTTTGGCCTCCCAACCATGACCAACTGTCATCTTGGGTACTGCACAGGTGGACAATCTTCACAAGGTAGCCTCAGCTCAGACCTTGGCCGCAAGGGAACCCATACTAAGGTATATAAATTTCCAGTCAAGCCCTACCCAATTTTCCGGGTATTGTGGTTGTACGGTAAAATGGGAATGGTATCGCATCCAGACAACCATCAGTTTCGTAAAGGGCTAAGTATCATGCCTTATCATTTTCATCATCAAAATCATCTGGTGTTCAGAAACACATGTCAAAATATTTCAGTAGAATGACTCATCATCCTAAGGTTTTCATAACCATTTTCACCAAGTATTCCCATCTACAGTTGATCAAGAGTTTATTCTTAGCACTAGCATCTACAAGTGGGGGTAAATACTAATGAGGGGTAATTAACTAGTGGGGATTTACTAAGTTCAATCTCATGCCTTAGGATGACATCCAGATTATCTAACTTAGGCCAAATTTTATGCTCTTTATGCTACCTTCAGTTATCTTTCTAGAATCTACAAGTCACTAAGTAAACTCTAAGAGAAAGCTTTGATAAAGAAAATAAAGTATTAAGCTTGCAAGTAAAACTAGGATTGGGTATCAAGTGGTGTAAGCTTGCAAGTAAAACTTGCATGGTCTAGCTTGCTAAGATAGTAGTATAAGCTTGCTAAGTTGCAAGTGTTATCTTGCTCAGTTACTAGCTTTCTAATTAAACTAGTAGTATTGAAGCTTGCATACATGAAGCGATGGTTGAAGTTCTCCTCGGCTTCTTCCTTGTAGTATCCTCCTTCCTCCTCATATATTTGGTCGGTACTAGCGTCTGTAAATAAATATGAGGTACACAATCACCAAACAATACTTAACTATTTCTAATCATTCACAAAAGGTTCACACTAGGTGATCTAGCATCATCACTAATATTACAAGGATTAACACACTTGTCTCAATTATTTTATTTTGAGAAAAGTAATTTCTACTCATTGAAAAACTACTTAATATTTAATATTCTCCAACTCAAACATGGGATCATGTTGACACATGTCATCACCACATATTTCAGTACATGGGAATGTGATTTAAAGTGGTGTCACAATTTAATAAGGTTTAAACTTTTTATTTTATTTAATTAAAGTGACTAGAAATGCCTATGTGGCATTCTATTATTACTTGATCATTATTTTTGTAAGTAAACCTACATATTTTTATATATTCTTAAAGGTATGGTCAAGTGTGATTTTTGAGAGTTGGAATCAACTCAAAAGCTCTTATGGTTGAATTTTGAAAAATGTTTGAATGCAGAAAAGCTTCTGCCTTGTTATTTTTACCATGGGTGATCTACAAATCTAAATGGTTTGAATCCAACGAGCTTGGATTAAGAATTACAGTACCTTACTAACAAAATTGGTTTCATGCATTTTGGTTCAGTGAATCGAGCTGGTTGATTTTTGAATCTAGGTACAGAACTGTGTTTGAAATTAAATGAATAAACTTAAGTTTGAATTGTTGGGTCGCGCAGGATGTTTAACTGAGCCGGCCCACTATGCACAACACACGCGCGGGCTGGTTAAGTGGCTATCCCCATGCGTCAGTGAGACAGTGAGTGGTGAAGCGGTACGGCGTGATCTAGGTCGCACGATCTAACTCTAATCGAACGGTTCTGGTTCCTCGTCCACATCGGGCAGCGCCGGCGAGACAGAACCCTAGCGCGGAAGGTGGGGATTGTGGGAGGCTCACCGTGGCTCAGATGATGTTTGGCGAGGCGAGCAGCGAAGTCGGCAGCGATCCTCCTGGTACCGACAGCTTCTCCTGGGGGGGCTCTAATTGACGGCGCCTCTCCTCCTTTGTAGCGGCAAACTCCGGTGAAATTCCGGCCAACTGGTGCTCGCCTTGCTCCGGGAGTGAGTGGGTGTGATCAGTGAGAGGTGGGGAGTAAACTGGTGTGAAGAAAACAAGCGGGGGAGGCCTCTATTTATGGCCTCTATTTATGTGATCAGTGAGTGGGTGTGATCAGTGAAGGGGACCGATGGGCGCAGGTGGAGCTCGTCGTGATCGACGACACAGAGGGCTAATGGCATGGGCGATGATAGGGGCGGTGTTGTGCTCCCTGGCGAAGCTCAATGGCGTGGTGGTGAGGCGTGGGCGGTGCTGGTCAGTTGGAACGCGTCGACGCACTGGGCGGGTCCGACGGCAATTTTAATGGCACACAGGTGCTCCTGGTCACGCGGCAACAAACGAGCATGTCCAGGGGTTCTTTGGCGTCTTTGGCAATCACGCCACCGAAAATGGCAAGAAGCGGCCTTGATGCGTAGGCGTGTGTGGTGGCTTCTTGGCGCTCTCTTGGCTGCCGCGTAGAGACTAGGCATGAGCTTGTCGTATGGTCTAGGGGCTGGCAATGCTCGAGGCTTGGACATGGAGTGGTGGTGGACGGTGTTGCGTGTCCCAGACATGCTTGCTAGGCTTGGTGCTGCTCCTAGCTCGCTTTTGACATGTGGGTGGCAAGTTAGGCTTGGCATGGTCACCATTAATCACTGCTCACTATAGTGTTTGTTGTTTGTTTGTTTGATGCCAGCAAGGTGTTTGATAAAATGGCTGAAAGAAATTTAAATTTGAATTTTGGATCCAAACTTGGTGGGTTTGCTAGGAACATACTAGGGAGTCTCTGGTTAGTTGGATTAGTCAAGGGGCACTGGTTTGGTTGGGTTTTGAAAATGTGTGATCTTCACATATAATGAAGATTCAATTTTTACTTGTGATTTGAATGATGTTGACAAATGTTTTTGTAAGTTTGAAATGTGGGATTTGCTTCACTTTTACTTGGTCTAGCAAGGGGTGAAAAGAATTGGAAAAAGTTTTTGTTTGAAATCTTGGACTAGAAACACTCAAAGTGACCTAGTGAGCAAGATTGGCAAAAATGACCATTTGCTTTAATTGATTTGTTTTTTATTATCTATTTATTTGTTTCTTCTTGAAAATGTTTTATATGATGTTATATTCATCTTAGAACCATTCCTTACTATTTAGTTGAATTACACAAGTCCATTCATGCATTTATCAAATCGTCACATGCACACATGCATTCATATGTTTTTAAATTAATCAAAGTTTTTGTTAACCCTAATTTTAGTGATTAGAGTTTGATGATCATTGTTTTATATTTTTGGGATGTTACAAAGAGCCCCTACACCAGAAGTTCCAGTAGAAGAAGCCAATGAGGAAGAAGTTGACAAAGAGATCTAGATGGAGAATCGGTACGGAGATCCGATTAATCCCACACCGATCGATCCTCCGGTGGATGGACACGTTGTCACTAAGGGTGCACGTGAAATATACGGAGATGCACTCACTATACAATCCCAACTACTACGGATCTCACTACAGAGGAGCCAGAGAGAAGGTCTGAGGACATGGAAAAGCATTACTTGTTTTTGCTCAAAGAAGTTGACCGCATCGCCGAGCTTAGATAGCAGATAGACAACAATCCTGCCCATTACAAGTCAGAATTCAAGCGACTGCCAAATAATACAAGGGGAGGTCCGGTTCTTGCTATTAGGAACCTGGATGTCCATAGATATCTATTTGACGGTAAAACTGGAGAGAAGATCTGAGTCTATAGCACGCTAGTAATCCGTCTCCTCGGGCCATCCTCTCCATTAATCCGTCTCCAGAACAAGTCTGGCCATGTGTGGTATTGCTCGACAAAGGATTGAAACAACAAAAGACATCAGCATTATTCAGTGGCAATCTGGCCTCAAGGTAGAAATTTGGTCACATTGATGCAGAAAAAAACGCTGATGAAAGACCCCGTAGGGATACAGCTCAACGCCATCGTCCCGGGAGGAAGAAAACTCAAGGAACGGATCAAATGGTCATCCTCGCAGGGTCGCACGAGACTAGTCGGGAGTTATTCCGGTTGCGTCTCAAGATGCCATCAAGGCATTGGTACCTCACCAAACCCATCATCGGTAGAATAATCGCCACAAGGAAGACCAAGAGGTGTGCCGCCAGCGAGAACAAGATCGGCTAAGGATTCCACCCCCAGCCGTTCGGCTAGCAACGCCGGACAAAGAAATGACCCGGATCGCCCTGAATCAAGCAGGGATGGAGCCCGACGAAATCAACCTTGGAGTCAGCATAATGAGGTTCCAGGACCGCGTCGCTCATCTGGAAATAACCCGTAAGAGCCATCATCACCGCCCGACAGCGACAATGAAGGATCTCATCGTAGCCATGGGAGCCGAATGGGCGAAGCCGGCGATGGTGGAAGGAGAAGCAGGAATCCGATTACACCACGCAGAAATCGCGAGTCTCCAAGGCGTAGGTCTCTCTCGCCAAATGACGCTCACCATCTCATTGAATCCAACATTGCAGTGCGGCAGTACGAGGAGGAAGACGTGTATGTGGGACCCAAATGTTTTGGACCACATATCCATCAAACAAAGTTTCGATTGACTTGATTGCCAAACACATCCAACCATATGGCGGTGCATCTCGGCTAGATACTTGGCCAGGATTTCTTCGAGCTTGCATCACCAAAGGATGAAGCATCTTGGTAAATGAATTCGATATCTCTCACTCATGTTGTGGAAGACGGCTCGATCATGGCTCAATGAACTACCAGAGAACTCAATTCACAACTGGTATGATATGCAAATTGAGTTATTTTCAAACTTCGAGGGAACATACATGAGTCCTTGCACAGTCGGAGACTTGCAGTGTTGCACTCAAAGACCCGGAGAAACATGTCGGGATACCTCGGACGCTGGATTGACACGAAAATTTCCTATGAAGGAGTAAATGAGCAAACTATGATTGAAACTTTCATTGCAGGACTCCCAGTCGGAATTTTGCGTCATAGAGTAAAGCATGAGCATGTCACAGACCTGGGAGAGGTGATAGAAACAACGAGCAAGTATGCTGACGCCGATGACAATTCAGATGGACTGCTGAATATCCTGGCCAATCCACATGCGACCAAGCAGTAGAAGCAACAAACATAGAAGCGTAAGAACACCTCAGAAGATAAACTGGCTCTGGACAACACAGCTGTCAACACAACTTTCAGATCTGGAGGACGAGGAAGGAGCAGAGGTGGCCAGGGACGAGGTCGCGGAACTTCCGGGTCGAGGTAGAGATCAACAGCCGGAAAATCATACTCTGGGCCGACATCACCAACAACCATTGTGTTCATCACCTAGACGCGAATGGAGGTTCTACCCACACCAATGTTGAGTGTTGTTTTAATGAAAACATCAATAAAGATGAATCCGCTGGCTAAAGAGCCAAGTGACGAAAAGGAAAGAGAAATTCCGAGAAAGACAAAGAGACCAAGGAAGATTCCAACATGGAAGAAGCGGATGCCGCACATCCCAAGTCGAAAGGAAAGAAGGATTATCCTAAAAAAAGACACATATGGCTGCTTCCTTGGAACTCACCCAGCTAAGGTTAGAAACGCGGTTCTCCATGAGCTCAATGCCACGGTTTCGGCTGTCCCCCAATTCTTGGACTGGTCGGATGTAACCATCACCTTCGAACACAATGATCACCCGAGGAAAACACATCATCAGGGAAGTACCCTCGGGTCCTCAATCCTCTTATTGACGGCTTTTGGTCATCATTTTGGCCCTAGTGTTTTCTATAACACACGAGCACACATACAACCATCTTTAGCTTCTGAACATAGCCACACAGACACAGACGTCGTTGGCAATCAGGAGATACCATGTTGGGATAAAAGTGGACAGAGGCGGCAGCAACAAACGCTCACTCGAGGAAAGATGGAGAGTAGGCTTAGGCAGATCTCTAGGTGACAGGAGCCTGGCGGATCAAGGTTGGACAGAGCTCGCGGTGGGGCGACATGAGGACGGGTAAGCTGGCGGATCAAGGCAGAGGCAGGGCGAGGCACTGCGGGAGGCATGGAGGTGTGTGGGCGGGCAAATCTTCGGTGAGGTGAGGCGTCGGGAGAGGATTGAAGGTCACATGAGGAGATGATACTGAGATGGTGCATGGGGTACTAGTGGGGAAAGGAGTCCAGCGCAGGGAGGCAGGCTCGAGGATGAGCTCGATGCAGGACAGCCAGATATCGAGGCGAGGGTGAAGCAGTAGCGGCTTGGTCCTGGCGGCTCTCTGAGGCCAATGACAGCGAGGCATTATGGAGGCGGTGCCTGATGCAAAGGAGGAAGATCACGGCACCGGGGTGACCTAGGGAGAAAGTCCGGTGGCGTGCGAGAAGCAGACCCAGGGAAGCTAGTTGGCGGCGGTTGATGTGCTGCAAGGGAGGCGGCGGGGATTGGTTCTGATGGCGCATGAGCATATGTGCGGATAGAGGCAGAAAGTGTAGGGTGGGGAACACGGGGTGGGACTTTTGGTGAGCGGGCACAAGCATGGAAAATGGGATGGGGCTAGGGTGAGGAGTAGGATTTCTCGCAAGCAGGGTAGGACCGGGGTGTTTTACCATGGCGAGAGAGGCGTGGGATCGATCGGGCGGGCAAGGGATCATGTCGGTGCGGTTGCGAGGTAGGCAGGCCGGTCTGGGTGGTGGTTCAAGCACTACAAGAAATGTGTTTACTTGTGACCTTCTCATAGTGACGGGGAATTAAATCGTCATAAATCTATGACGATTTCGCATAAGATAGTCATAGACCATTTGAAGAGGTTAAAACGCTATAAAATTATGACGATTTGTGTCAAAATCGTCGTAGTTTCTTCAGATGAAATCGTCATAAACTACTGACACAACTGAGAGACTTATTTATAGTCAATTATGACCAATTGAAATTGTCGTAATGGCTAAATCAGAATAAATTTAAATAATTAGAGGGGCCAGATCAGCAATTTTTGCGTACATATCATATCTATGTGTCAATGTTTGCTTATATGTATCCACGTCTCTATTTCTGAGTTCTTGACAACCTGTCATACAGGCCCATGGTACCAGCGCACCACCCAAGCCTAACATGCGAATCAAGTCCATCTCCAACAATTTCCAGGCCCACGGTACCACCGCACCACCCGAGCCTAACATGCGAATCAAGTCTAGCTCCAATAATTTCCAAAAATAAGTTGAGGCGGAGGATCAAACCCGCCACCTCTCCAATGCTCCACAGTACCTAGCGATGTAACCACTACACCAATCAATCTTTGACGTTCAGTGAACGTGCTAAATATATTTAAGCATCAACTTCGCTCTGGGGCCTGTGCCTTAGCGGGCCAAGTTCTCATGCACCGCCTTAGTTGGAAACATAAGGAATGGGGCAACAGCCTAATAAAATAGCAAGTTGAAATTCATCGTTAATTGGCCTTCATAAGAGTTTGAGCCCCAAAATTAAAAGGAGCTTTTTCTTTAATCGGAATGTCTAAAAAAATTATTCTCCATTTATTTTGTGTATGACCTCGGATTGAGATGATTCTAGAATCGATTTGGTAATCTTGAAAAGATGTATAACTTTTATGTTGCCAAATAATTTGAAGGTTTTCTATCTTTTTGATTTTTTTGAAGGTTTTCTATTTTTTGATTTTTTTTAATTAACCGTTTGGTGGTGGCTTCACAAAACGCCCTGTTTTTGGGCCCTCAAAAAATGGATTTTTCGTGCGTCTAAAAGGAAAACTTCATACGCAACATTGTTTTCCATACCAAGATGCACGCAGCATTATGTCTGAGAACATTATCACAAATTATGCCTTAATTCTAGCCATAACACTGGTCGTTTGGCCCGAAAAACATGAAACCTCGAACATTATAGGTCATTTCTGAGAAGGTTTTTTCGAGACGCATTTTGGTGGTTGCTTCACAAAAACCCCCGTTTTTTGCGCATTAGATCATGTACGTGTAGTTCAAACCGAACCCACTTCCTGCAGGTTCGGCAGAAATTTCATCTTTTCACCGGTGGATGGAAAGGTTTGAGATCTCCCGGTTGAGATAATTGTCCATGTAAGGTGGTGTAGTATTTTTGAAAAATGCGGTGGTAGTATTGTGAATGAGCATTTTGGTGGTTGCTTCATAAAAACCCCCGTTTTTTACGCTCGGAAAATAGAAAATAGATTTTTCGTGCGACGAAATAGAAGGTGGGAGTGAAGGTTCTTATCTAGGGGCTGGGCCTTGCAAAAATTTCGGTGGATCTCTGAAGAAACATCATATTGTAAGTCTAAAAATGATTTTTTAAAAAAATCATGAGCATTAGATCATGTACATGTAGTTCAAATTGGACCCCAACCACCAGCTTCACCCCCAGGAGCAGGTGGGAGGGGGAGGAGGGGGGATCTGAGGCCCAAAGACAGGTACAGGATGTGGGTCCTCATTGTCAGCTGTAAGTGGGTCCTCATTAGGTGGCCCCCCAAGTAGGTCACTTTGCAACACTTCAACGGAAAAAGTCCAGTATTCAGACTCCACCAAGTCTCCAATAGTAAACCTGACACTCTTGGGGATATCAACCAGATCAGCTACATGTATTTTCTCAAGAATCCTTCCTTTGTGATCCTGGTCCCTCTCCCATAAAAGGACCTTCCCAATATCAGCAAAAACCGCATTCAGATCCTCAGTATGCCAGTGGTCCAAGGGAGGACCAACTAGCATCACCCAACACTCATTGTTGAATTGAGCCCTCCTCCAATTTTCCCCCTCATTATGCTTAACAAAAGAAACATGCACATCTTGAAACGGAATGGGGCTAGCCGCAATGAGCTGTCCACATCAGCGACATGGTGAAACTGCACATATGCAGCCCCAAAGAACATGCTGGACATCCAAGTGAACCGACCCTCATTGATTAGAAATCAACGAACATCACGAATATTCAAGAAAGGGACTGGACCAGGGAGGGATTAATGGTAGCGATAGCATCTTGTTCATGAGTCCTCGACCTCCGGAACCACCACCCTTTGACACGATTAATCGACCACTTGCAAAACTTGAAGCCATTCGGCAAGAAAGGAGCAGGATCAATCAGAATGTTCGCCATTTAAACAGAGCTTCACGGTGGCGAGCAAGGAGGGATGGGGTTTCTGCAGACGGGGAGTTGAGGAGCAGGAAAACAGCGTTGTTTTTGCAAAGAAATGGTGAACTCATGAAAACTGTTGTGGACAATGGGCCGAGAATGAGGATTTTTCTGGGCCTTGAACCACCCCTTGTAAGAATTGTCGGGCCACAAGCATTTTGGGAAGGAAGGGAAATTTCAAAAAAGGAATGAGACCAGGTAGATTAAATGCCGCGCGATTGGCGCCTCCTGATGACCCGACTGTCGTTACTACTGATTTAACACAGCCATCAGCGAGAACCTGCGCATAGGATCTATCTTGAATGCTTGGTTTGAAATCGCACTTATTATGTTCAGCGAGAGCAAGCGATAAAACATATGAGATTCGGAAATTTGAGCCAATAAGCGAAACACCTTTATTTCTAAACTTCAACGAAGGAGATTTTTTGGGACTTTTCTTTTTGTACCTGACAAGTTTCCAATCTCGTGCAGTTTCCTTGTAGAATTCCTTTTCTTCAAAAATCCAATTTGGGCCCCCATTATCCCAAAGGTTGACATGAATCACAATTACTTGCATGAAAATTTTGAAATATTGTAGATTTCAAAACCCACTTCCTTAAACAGCAGAAGCGAAAAGTTCTATCTTGCGAGAAATTTCACTTGGAATTTAGAAGCGACCACCAAAACAAGCTTGGAGTGCAAGGCCGACCATATAAATCCAACTTAAAATTTGCTCTTCCAAAAGAACAAACCAGGTAGAAAGGTCTCTTTCTAAAGCCACCAGAAATTAACTTGATTCTGAATTTATCAAAATCTTCTTCTCAAAATCCTGCCCTAATGAAAAATCCAGGGCAGGTCGACTCAAAGATTCATCCTTGATAGTGCACACCTTAGGAAGGTCTTTGGTGAAATCCAGGGTTTTTGGAACAATCTTCTCAATATTGAGGGAAAATTTCTTAACCAAAGGGCTGGGCAAAATCTGTGCTTCTTCATCCCTCTTCACTTGAAGATCAATGGAAATACAAGGCCACAACCTCACCTTGAATCAAGTGTCATCAATAACCACCTCATTGTGGTTGAGGAGAACCAACCTTTTTGAACTAGGGAAAAGCATCAAAAAACCTTTAGAAGGCTCAAGATCATCATTCGGCAAAGAGGAGCAAAGAGCATGCCATTTAAAACCAGTGTCCTCATCTGTTCCAGAGATGGTAGGAGATCTACCAAGAAAACCAGATGAAGGATCCAGAGAATCATTAACACGAGAGAGATGAGAGGGGAACCTCAAAACAGATCAATGAGATCTTCTCCCCATTTTCTAGGCATACGCCCTCAAGAGGAGAGCCTTTGGTGTTGAGAAGAACCAACCAAGAATCGGTAGAGAGCGAGGAACCTTCAAGAAACTTACCCCGTGGTCACACACAGGTGGGTGATCTTCCAACAACCTCTGAGGAATCCATGCGAGCTTTTGCGGTGAGGCCTTGGAAAGCCAGAGGCCGACCAACGGTCACCTCAGAGGAGCCTCATGCCTCGGAAATCGTGCGGTCCATACCAAGATGCACGCGCGTGCATAATACGGGAACATTATCACAAATTATGCCTCAATTCTAGCCATAACACTGGTCGTTTGGCCCGAAAAACATGAAACCTCGAACATTATAGGTCATTTCTGAGAAGCTTTTTTCGAGACGCATTTTTGTGGTTGCTTCACAAAAACCCCCGTTTTTTGCGCATTAGATCATGTACCTGTAGTTCAAACCGGACCCACTTCCTGCCGGTTCGGCAGAAATTTGTCTTTTTCACTAGGGGTGGACGAAAAGGTTTGAGATCTCCCGGTTGAGACAATTGTCCATGTAAGGTGGTGTAGTATTTTTGAAAAATGCGGTGGTAGTATTGTGAATGAGCATTTTGGTGGTTGCTTCACAAAAACACCCGTTTTTTGCGCTCGGAAAATAGAAAACTTCCTCCTGCAACATTGTTCGCCATCCCATGATGCACATGCGTGCACTGTCTGAGAACATTATCACAAACTATGCCCTGATTTTAGCGATAACATTGGTCATTTGACCCGAAAGCCATGAAACCTCGAACATGATAGGTAATTTTGTGAAGCTTTTTTTGAGACATACTAAATTTACCAAGTTTGGTATTTTTCCTTGCAACTATGGCATATAATAAGACTCCACGCGAAGGATTTACATTGTTCGGACCGTTTTTGAATTTTTTATGCCCGTTTCAAACTATGGTCACAAAGGCGGGAGTGAAGGTTCTTATCTAGGGGCTGGGCCTTACAAAAATTTTGGTGGATCTCTGAAGAAACATCATATTGGAAGTCTAAAAATGATTTTTTTAAAAAAATCATGAGCATTAGATCATGTACATGTAGTTCAAATTGGACCCCCTTCCTACCGATTCCGCAAGAATTTGTCTTTTTTGCCAGGGGTGGACAGAAAGGTTTGAAATGCCCTGGTTGGGACATTTTCCATGTAAGGTGGTCTAATATTTTTACAAAATGTGGTGGCACCATTCTAAAACTTTCATTTGGTGGTTGCTTCACAAAATGACCCGTTTTTTGCGCTCAGAAAATTGAAAATGGATTTTCCGTTCGTCGAAAAGGAAAACTTTCTGCTGCAACATTGTTCGCCATCCCATGATTCATATTTGTTCACAATATGGGCACATTAGCACAAACTATGCCACGATTCTAGCCATAATATTGGTCGTTTGGTCCGAAAGCCATGAAACCTTAGACATGATAGGTCATTTCTGAGATGGTTTTTTCGAGACACTTGGAATATACCAAGTTTGGTATTTTTCCTTGCAACTATGTCACATAATAAGACACCACGCGAAGGATTTGCATTGATCGGACCGTTTTTGAATTTTTTATGCCCGTTTCAAACTATGGTCAAAATGGCGGACACGAAGGTTCTTAGCTAGGGGATGAGCCTCGCTAAACTTGCATTGGATCTCTGAAGAAATAGCATATTGTGAGTTTAAAAATGATTTTTTCCAAAAATCATGAGCATCGGATCATGTACTTGTAGTTCAAACCAGATCCACTTCCTATATATTTGGCAGGAACTTGTCTTTTTCACAAGGGGTGAACGGAAAGATTTGAGATGCCCCGGTTGGGACATTTTCCATGTAAGGTGGTATAATATTTTTACAAAATGTAGTGGCACCATTCTAAAACTGTCATTTGGTGGTTGCTTAACAAAATGACCTGTTTTTTGCGCTCGGAAAATGGAAAATGGATTTTCCGTGCGTCGAAAAGGAAAACTTTCTCCTGCAACAATGTTCGCCATCCCATGATTCATATGTGTGCACAATATGGGCACATTATCACAAACTATGCCACAATTCTAGCCACAACATTGGTCGTTTGGTCCGAAAGCCATGAAACCTCAGACATGATAGGTCATTTCTGAGAAGGTTTTTTCGAGACACTTGCAATATACGAAGGTTGGTATTTTTCCATGCAACTATGTCACATAATAAGACACCACACGAAGGATTTGCGTTGATCGGACCGTTTTTCAATTTTTTATGCCCATTTTAAACTATGGTCAAAACATCGGACACGAAGGTTCTTAGCTAGGGGACGAGCCTCGCTAAACTTGCATTGGATCTCTGAAGAAATAGCATAATGTGAGTCTAAAAATGATTTTTTTCAAAAATCATGAACATTGGATCATGTACCCATAGTTCAAACCGGACCCACTTCCTATAGATTCGGCAGGAATTTGTCTTTTTTGCCAGGGGTGAACGGAAAGGTTTGAGATGCCCCGGTTGGGACATTTTCCATTTAAGGTGGTCTAATATTTTTAGAAAATGTGGTGGCACCATTCTAAAACTGTCATTTGGTGGTTGCTTCACAAAATGACCCATTTTTTGCGCTCGGAAAATGGAAAATGGATTTCCGTGCGTCGAAAAGGAAAACTTTATCCTGCAACATTGTTCTCCATCCCATGATTCATATGTGTGCACAATATGGGCACATTATCATAAAGTATGCCACAATTCTAGCCATAACATCGGTCGTTTGGTCCGAAAGCCATGAAACCTCATACATGATAGGTCATTTATGAGAAGGTTTTTTCGAGATACTTGCAATATACCAAGGTTGGTATTTTTTATTGAAAATAATAAGACACCACGCAAAGGATTTGCATTGATCGGACCATTTTTGAATTTTTTATGCCCGTTTCAAACTATGGTCAAAACGGCGGACACAAAGGTTCTTAGCTAGGGGATGAGCCTCGCTAAACTTGCATTGGATCTCTGAAGAAATAGCATATTTTGAGTCTAAAAATTATATTTTCCAAAAATCATGAGCATCGGATCATGTACCTATAGTTCAAACCGGACCCACTTCCTATAGATTCGGCAGGAATTTGTCTTTTTTGCCAATGGTGAACGGAGAGGTTTGAGATTCCCCATTTCGGACATTTTCCATTTAAGGTGGTCTAATATTTTTAAAAAATATGGTGGCACCATTCTAAATCTGCCATTTGGTGGTTGCTTCACAAAATGACCCGTTTTTTACGCTCGGAAAATGGAAAATGGATTTTCCGTGCGTCAAAAAGGAAAACTTTCTCCTGCAACATTGTTCGCCATCCCATGTTTCATATGAGTGCACAATATGGGCACATTATCACAAAATATGCCACGATTCTAGCCATAACATTGGTCGTTTGGTCCAAAAGCCATGAAACCTCAGACATGATAGGTCGTTTCTGAGAAGGTTTTTTCGAGACACTTGCAATATACCAAGGTTGGTATTTTTCCTTGCAACTATGTCACATAATAAGACACCATGCGAAGGATTTGCATTGATCGGACCGTTTTTGAATTTTTTATGCCCGTTTCAAACTATGGTCAAAGCAGACTCTCTGAAGGTTATTAGCTGGGGATGAGCCTCGCTAAACTTGCATTGGATCTCTGAAGAATTAGCATATTGTGAGTCTAAAAATTATTTTTTTCCAAAAATCTTGAGCATCGGATCATGTATCGGTAGTTTAAAACGGACCCACTTCCTGCCGATTCGGCGATAAATTATCTTTCTTGCTTGGGGTTGACGGAAAGGTTTGAAATACCCCGATTGGGAAAAGTTCCTCCAATTACATGGAAATATTGTTCACACATATACATCTTGAAATTGCGAACAATTTTGTTGAAGAAACCTTTTATTTTTGTTGTACAAAAAGTTATTTTCTATTTTCGAGTGTAAAAAAGAGATGTTTTGTGAACCGACCAATCAAAAGACAAGAAATCGCCTCCCACAGATCATCCTTATCTTCCTTATCTGGACCGTTCAGTTCTGATCCAACGCCTAACCACTCACCTGAAGAAGCACACCCTGGTGGCCTACTCCCCAGTCCCCACCGCACCCACGGCCCCATCTCGATCCCTCTTCCTACCCCGACCCAAAACCTAAGGCAAAATTCTCTTCTTCTCGGACGCGAGCCCCTCCTCCTTCCTGACCCAAACTCTAACATCATCGACGCTTCTCCCCTTGCCAGCCGGCGCCGCCCCGAATCCCACTGCTCTGGACCTCCTTCCCTCCGCCATCTTTACCTCCTCTAACATAATTCCACCTGGCCCCGCCACCACCTCCCGCCACCACCTCCCCCTCGTCTGAAGGCGATGTGCCCGACACGCTCCGTCATCGGCATGCTCGCGGCCATGTCAATGGTTGCGCTCCGTTGCACGCCGGCCTCTTTTGCGCCCCAGATATCCCTCTCCATCTTTGTCTCCCTACCCGATGACAAACACGAGAAGCAACACCACCCGTATCCTTCTCTCCCCATCACCTTCTGTTCATCCTCCTCTAATTCTTTGTATCTGTTGAAATGGGATCCCACGATGTATATCTCCCTGAAGAGCTGCGTGATGCCTTAGAGGCCTCCTCCACCGGCTTGGTCTTCCTCGCCGATGCTAGTGCGCACGTGCTTCGCGAGGAGGGCGCTGAATCTGGCTGCTCCTAGCGTCTCTAGCACCATCGAACTGGTGGGCGACAAGGCTACCGATGGCAGCAATACCACCACGCCTTCATCACCCTCAGTTGCTACAGGTGAGAACCTATCTAGCTCCAAGACTTCCTCTGAATTTCTCTCTTCCCTCCCCATCTCTATCTTCTGTATTCTCTATGACTTCTCTTTTGTTGAAGTGGCGGGGGTAGGAAGAAGGGTGGATGCGGAGGAGGAACAGGGAAGGACCTTTGGGAGAAGAGATCATCCATGTTAGCTGAGCATTAGAGAAGGAAGGGGATCACCTTGACCTCGAACGAGAACAGGTTCGTTCGTGCCTCCTGCTTTCTTCCTTTTCTTTCTATTGGCCAGAAATTGCGATGCTGATCTAGAGTATAGGAACTTGATTGGTTGCTATGAATGTTATTATTGATTGATCCCTGTAGCCTTTAGGTAGTTACCTGCTCTAGTGGTACCAGGTTGTGAGTACATAAGTTCTCAGTTGAGCTTCCTTTTGTTCTCTCGGCATGTACTAGGAGATTAGACTATGTTCAATCTTAGATTTTATTATCCTAACAGATAAGCAAGCACAGTTGTACTTACATATTTTATTCATTTGCAAATTGCCTTGCCTAGGAGCTAAATTGTCACACATTATTTGACAGGATTCTCTTGATCCACTTGTGTACTTGTGGTTAGGTGTAAAAAGCAAGGTTAAAGTTATGTTGGGACATTGGGAATCTAGCTACTATCTGTGATTAAGTCATATCCTCTGAAATTGACTTGTTATACAAGGTTCTACTTTCTACAATATAAACCTATTGCACATATGGAGTGTACTAAGCATAATATGTAGCATCATCCTTGATTGGCCTTTATTTTACTTGGTTCTTCTTTCTACAATGTAAACCTATTGCACATATCGTTATATTGTCTTCACTTGGGCATACGTAGTAGACTTGGATCTAAGCAGCTTTTTACCGGGACTTACATTAATATGCTTCTTGATTTACAATTGTACTATCATTTCTCCTTAACTAATGTCTTTATATGCTTCTTGATTTACAATTGTATATTTAGGCAATCTCATTTCACAATAATCCTTATATATGTACTTACATGCCATAGTCACGCCGACCTGTTGAGGCAAGTATATATGGTGAGCTGAACACAGTAGGGAGCTACTTTGGCGGGGCAATGGAGAAAGACATAGAGCTGCTGGCGGAGATGGCTGGAGATGGAGCTACAGGAACTTCTGGTCTAGCGCGACAGATGCTGGATGGAGACAGATTGAAGACGGCTAGAGTGCAGCGTCGGAGGAATATGACTAGAGGGTGGTGTCATAGAGTCGAAGGGCATGAGAAGCTACACATCGGCGACATCCTCTATTCATTCTACATCAGCCATACCCTTATGGTAGGGTACCTACCATTTCATGCTTGTATCCTGGATTCACTATCTCTTTCAGTTGCATTAATGCCTAAAAATCTCTAAATAGTTCGAAAATGGTCCATGGTCCATGGCAAGCAGGTTTTATTGTTTCGGTGTCAAGTTCTTCTAGCTCCAGAATATTTAGGTGTCACATGCTTATAGCAGATACTCCATTGTTAGATATTGTTATTTTCCAGATTAAATTGTGGCTAGGAAGTGCTTCTTGCTACAGAATGTTTCAATATTGCTCTTACAATATCAAATCAAATACTGTCAGTGCATGAATTATGTGTGCATGTGTATTTGACTCACAACAGTTGATGTACATGGAAGTTCTAACTGCTGATGTGCCCATTTCTATTAGCTTAACATTGATGTTAGTTTATAAGCAACTAAATTGGCAAGCATATGCTACTGTATAATTTCCTAGCTTAGTAAACTCACCTTAAGTTCATTGTATACCCAACATACTGTCAAAGTACCAATGCTGCCATGCATATTTGTTACTCACTTGCTAGAGATCTTTATTCTGTTTTTTACATTTCTTGAAACATGCATTCTCATGGGGTAATTTCATTATTTTTCCTCTGTTTAATTTTTGGAAAGCTAAAAAGTTCTATTTCAACACTTTACAACAATATATATATAGCTTTATATTGGAAATAATTGTCTTCACTTTAAACACTGCCGAGTACAACTGTTCCTACATAGTGGAGTCCTGCACGGAACCAGCGTCTTCAATCTCGGCATCCACACGAATGTAGCGTGGCCTTGAGGACAGGTCCTCTAGTCTTTGTTGTTCGGCTTGGTGGAGGCGTCTAGGTACATGCATCTTCATGGGCTGGTGCGTCTGAGTCCTCCATCTTCCTCTTTCTCTAGTGCCCTTTGTGCTTTTTGCTGTAGATGATACCTAGTGACTTGTTTTCTTCTTGTTGTCAGGTGCGGTGGTCTCTAGTGAGTGCGTGAGATTTGGGAGTCAGTCTTTGTCGAGCTGCGCAAGTGAGTTGTACAAACCTCTTGTTTTGAAGTCTACTTGTAATTCATGCCTACTCACTTGCACATTAGTCTAGTAATTCATGCATGGATCATACTTAACTGCATTCCCTGATCATTCTTAGCTGCAGATATAATCTTTACAAGCGCTACATGTTGAAGAAGTGGAAGCGTGAAGAAGTTCCAAAAGAGCATCAAAGAGTAGCTAGTTTTTAAACTTGCTGAGAGTTCTGTTTATAGATTCCATTGTAATGGTGGTTCAGCATGTCGTGATGTGAATTTGAGCCTGGAATTTCATGTGTCCTATGTGTTCCCACTAGAATATTGTATGAATTTATTTAGGCCGTTGTTTGAATATATTAATGAATGTGTTTTCTCTGCTTGTTGATTTCTGTATTTCATTTTAATCTCTATTTTGTGAAAAGAATGACCCCACCGTATAGAATAATCTAAACCCACCATTAGAAGAATCTGACAGTTGAGACTCACTTTCCGTAATTTTAAAATAAATTAATGTTATTAGTAGTAAATATAAAATAATGAACTTAAAAAAGGTAGAGGCCCACTAAATAAAAGGGCGGGATGTTGGGTTTAGCCCATGTAACCTATTAAAATTGTTAGGGAAAAAACATAAACATGCCAAACTACTGGGCTTGGCCCATATGGACCACTAAAATGGACTGGACTGATTTCATTCTATGACGATTTGATTTCGTCACAGTTTTGCCACGTCGGATCGGCCACGTAGGATCTGACCTGGCCTGGCTAGATGGCCCGTGACGATATTGGATCGTCATAACCGTTATGAAGATCAATATCATCATGACGGTTATGGCGATTTCGCCAAAACCGTCGTTGTATGCAATTACTGACGCTTAGGTTTTGACGATATGTTTTTCGTCATAAGATCGTCATATATTGTAGAATATGACGATTCTGTGACGAAAATGGAGGGTCATGTATCAGCAGATTCCTTGTAGTGAAGTGTAGGTGCATCGTGGCTTGGTGGTGTGGTTGTTGCGTCTTTGTGGGCTTTGGGTGGCGCATGGTCAGCGACTATGAGGAGGGTGGGATTAGGGTTTAGTTTGAGGGTTTGTAGTGGGGTGGTAGGTGGGCTGCGGTTGGGACTATGGGCTGGCTGGTGGCTTCCTCCCCAATAAAATATCTTATATCAAATTAAAAATCCTGAATGACCTGGATTTTAAATTTGAAATAAAAGAGGGGAATAATTAGAAAACAAAAATTTGCTTTTAGCCAAATAGTTTTAAGGTTAAATATGCGAGCATACATGATGATGCTCAAATGCAATGTGGCATGATGACATGAGCATGCGATCATGATGATGCACAAAAATAAAAACACCACGCGATTTTCAAGTAGTGGTTTTACCCAGGGTGCTACACAATGCCATTCTCATATTGCTTGTTCTTGAATATCCACTTTGTGCCAATAACATTATGGCACTCTTTGGGCTTCTATACTAACATCCAGACTTTTTATGCTTGAAGTTGTTTTGTTCTTCATGCATGGCTTGTAGCCAATCCGGATACTCAAGCACTTCAAATACCTTTTTGGGTTCCACCAAGCAGATATGGGCTTGATGGTCACTGAAGCTACCCAATCTCTTCTTGTGGAAACCCGTGTTCTTAGATCATCAATGACTTTTTCAAGTGTGTGACCTCTAAGTTTCAAGTTTCATTCAGCTCTTGTTTTACGACGAGCTTCGATCTCCTTATTGTTTCTTGGAGGAATCTCTTCAATATTCTTGTACTCGTCTTGACTATTGATCTTGGTCAACAATTGGTTTCGTATCAATAGAAGAGTGAGAAACTCGTCCTTCGTCATGTTCAGTAATATCAGGAGGTTGATGTAGTTCTAGATTCATAGGGCCAGATAATCCAGCTATAGGGGAGGCCAGATAATCCAAAATTAGAGTTTCCTCTTCTTCTTGCATACTATTGTAATGTGAAGGAGTTGTAAGGCCCAATGATCCGTATATTGTGGGGTGGATAATCCGTCCTGAGACTTCCATCTTGATCATTTAATGGATGTTCTTAAGTATCTTGTTGGGTAGGTGCATTATTTGCTTCATTAGGTGGAGTTTGTTGATCTTGTGTAGATGAAATATCTACTTGAGTAGAGCATTTTCCTTCCCCATACACCACAATGGGTTCCTCAACGGGGAAAAAATGCCACACCCATTCTCTTATGGCATCTTGGTGGTATTTCAACATATGTACCACAAACATCAACTTTCCCGCATCACGTCATTTCATTTTCTTCGAACAACACACTAAAAGATTCTACAACAGTCTCAGTGGACTTGTTGTAGATTTTATAAGTGTGGAATTCGGTACCATAACCAACAAAAATACCTTCTAGAGCATTAGATTAAAATTGACACAAATGAACTCCTTTTATTAGAAATAAACTAATACAACCGAACACCCGGAAGTATGAGATATTGGGATTGTTAGCAGTAAGTATTTCATAAGGTGTCTTGTTCAAGTTCTTGTGGAGGTAGAGTCGGTTGGATGAGTGACAAGCGGTGGATATAGCTTTAGCCTAGAAACTGTATGGATACTTGAATTCAGCAAACAGAGACGTTGCCATATCCATTAAGGTCCAATTCTTCCTCTCAGCTACACCATTTTTTAGGGGTGTACGTAGCAGAATATTGATGTCTTATCCCCTCTTCACTTAAAAATTCATTTAAATTGTAGTTCTTTCCACCAAGACTTGCATGTGATGGAGGACCAAAGAAATCCACATGAAGGATCTCAACGATCCTCTTAGAAGAAATAATGGTATAGCCGATGGGGAGAATCATGCATTTTTTCTTCAACACAAGCCCTAAAACGATTTTGGCAAAGTATATAGTTCCTTTTTGTCCAAGTATGTGGCCATCCTTGTCAAGACATTGAAAAGTTATCATATTGACATGGGATAGATGGAGATGCCATAACCAACCCACATCGACATTTCCAAAGAAGAACATCGGACTTGCAGTAGTTTTCCCCAAAAATTCCAAGAAAGAGAACTTAAGAGACTTGCTCCACAATAGTACCATAATATCATAATAAATAAAAATATAAAAACCCATCTTAAGGAGGGAACGAACAGAGAGTAAATTATAAGAAGAGTCTCAACAACATAGATTCCATGAGAGAAATATCATGGGCGACCATAACCTTGCCAAGACCCAACACCTTAATTTTCACTTATCACCATCGAAGATGGTTATTTGATCCTGATTAGGTCTCATCTCTGTGATGATCTCCTTGCTTCTGGTCATATGACTTATGCCTCCACTATCAAGCACCCATTTTCATCCACCGGAAGCATAGCCCTACAAGAGGTTAATTATTGGTTTTAGGTACCCATTTTTCAATGGGTCCTCTTTTGTTAGCAACAAGGTTCTTAGGAAAAAAATAGACCAGACAATATAACCGTTATAAGGTCCAAAATATCTATCATAGACATAACCATAATAATCATGAAACTAAACATAATGGGGATTCGTTGTTCCTGCAAAACCATCATGAGAAGTTTTGTTCTTCATGGTGTCATTTCCTACTGTGGTGTTTGTCTTTGCTTCACTAGGCTTGGCATTCTTCTTGTTGTTCTTATTCTTCTCCTTAGTCTTGGAGACATATCCAATTCCTTCTTTCCTATGGTTTGTTCTTTCCTTACTCAATAGATCATCGAGTACTTCCTTACCTTTCGGAAGAGATGACTTCGCAAGCTAATCCTTCAACCTAACATTTTCCTCAAGAATATATGCATGATCACATAAAGAAGTAGAGGTGTTAGTGATATCATATTTAATAAATTGATTTTGTATCAGATCATGAGACTTGTTGAGAATAGAGTGTTCTCTCTCCAAAACCTTGTGAGCAATGTCAAGTTTCTCTAGTTTCTTGGTTAGTCTAGCATGAGCAGTCCCAAATTCGAACTTTTACTTTTTAAGTTTTATTGCTTTTGCAATAGCATGGTCACGCCCTTTTATTAGTTTAGGAACAATGTCATCATGTGACTCCTCAAGGGAAACCTGAACTTCTTCCTCTTCTTCTAAAGCATATTTTAGGGATGTTATCTCAATTGCGTACTCTATTTCAATTCTACCTTTTTTCTTGGAGGCGGTCTTCCAAGCGAACAATTTGACCCGTGAGAACCTCGAAATGCTTCTTGTGCTCACCTTGCAAGTTAGTTATATAATAATACAAATCAATAACTTCTTTCTTAACCTTAAGACTAGTAGGATTATCCATATTAGCATTCATAGTAGTCTTAGGAAATGAAGTGGTAGAAGATGATACATTGGAAGCCCTTGACATCAGGCAATTTATGTTCTTTGTAACATCCCAATTTCAGCAACCCTGATTTGTTGTCCAAAAGGAAAAAATCAAGGGGAACAAAAACCTTTTATTGTTAAGTGTTGCAATGTTTGTTGATTGTTTATTTGTGCTCATGCAACTTATTGTGTATTAGATAATATACTCCTTACCTCAACCCTAGTTGACAAAAACTATGGTACAAAAGAGATGTCTTGGCTTATCTTTCATATTCTCAAATGTTCTTTCATTTAAAACATGATCCAAGATGACTTTGACACAACAAAACATTTCTCTAGTTTCTATTAACTAAACTACGAAGACCTATATATAATCTCCTTCTGTTTTCAAGAAAGAACTTTCAACTACTCTTACCTCTAGGTTTTCCAAAAGCTTTCCTAAAACCTATTCATTATAATCATGGTAGAAATACCAAGAGATCATTAATGTTACTTCAAAACACAACCTCTTAAAAATACACATCCTTACCTCAAGCTAGGCTTGATGGTAACCTCGATAATGTTGTTTTTACGGAAGCACACTACATACCCTTTTACTGGAAGCACACTACATACCCTCAATCAGACAAATACTAATAACAAAGGGCAGTATTACTAATAGCCATAGAAGTGAGTATTCTAAAACAAAAATGATACCCACAAGCCCCATGCCATATAAATCCGGAGTACAAGCTCAACTAAGATGAATGATCCTGACTTCTACTAGCCCAGATCCAAGAAACCTTAGGGAAGATCGGCAATAGTCTCTCATACATTCACAGAAACAAACAAGTCAACAAATTAAAAAGCATCCTATAATCAGCTTGTATCAAGAGGTTATGCATGTATCAAATATACAAATAGATATACAATGGTTGAGAGGTTATTCGTGTATCAAATCAAGAATCAACATTATAACAGAAGTGATGATCATATAAGAATAGATATTCTAGGTTTTGGCACAAGGTTTTCAAGCATCTCAAGTTGGTACATATCATGTCACAGCTATAACAGAGACCAACATATTATGAGCATATGATGATAAGCACACAGATAGTATCACAACTTATCTACAATGACTTCTTGAACTCGGACCTTGCACACTCAAAACTAAAACTTTAAATAAGCATTCCATTAATCTCAAGTTTGGTCTATAACAAATGTGTTGCACGTAACATTGACAGTTCATCATAACAGTACTAGAACTAAGTAGAAGCTAACATTGAAGCCTAATGATTCATCATGCATTTTAGCTAGCAAGATTCCCAAAATCAGTATGAAGTACTTACAATCCATCTAACACAGTTACTAGCCAAGACCATATCACATAGTGTGAACATAATGTACTAACAATAAATGACATTTTTACCAAATAACACTCATGCACGTCCTAATATATTCAAGACAACCTCATATAAACATCAAGACAGAACCAAACCAGTACAAAACGCAGGTTCACAACCAACATCAGCTAACTTATCTCAATCAACAAAAGGTAGCATCACTAGCAAATGCAGCAAGACTACTCGAGATATTGGGCAACCTGAAAAATATTACAAGTATCCAATGAGCTCGAGAAGACATGGTTTTCCCTAAACAATGCAAGACACTACCTAGAAAACGAGACAGTAAAAATACATGTTGCAGTATGAAGGTATAAACATCAGCATTTCACACGCATTCCTTCTAATCGACTAATAAATACAGCTAGTGTTCAGCAGTACAATCAAGTTCTTGAAGGCCTGCTATTCCCAAGTAGTATATCACAAGTAAGATTAAAGCATGAGCATCCCCAACTACTACATGGCACTGCCATATAATGGCCCAAGGATGAGCATTCTTACCAATACATACAAGCCAACTTCCACATGATATTCATCTGCATGGAAACAAGGCAGATTCACCAGGTGCAGCGTGGTGCAGGCGTGCATCATCCCTAGGTACATCACCTCTACTTGGTCATATGAATCATACTTCGTAAGAAAGAAATTCGTTAGCCCACACAGAATCAACCAATAAAAACGTGCTATACATGGTTGGTGATTGAAGCTAATCCTGAACAACATAAACGCACCACAACAACTGCATCACCTCCTTAGCATCGGCTCCGCCCGGATCTACAATGGATGCAAGAAAACCCATAGGAATACCAGATCAAGGAGGCGAGAAGAGGTTCGGAGAAAACATGGCGGGGGACTCACTAGGCTGTCACAGCGAAGCGAAAGCGGGGACGACGAGGACCCCGCGCACACCCGAAACATCTATGACCCGCACCGCCGGGAGACCTTCTTAGAACTCTGTGTCACCGGACTAGGACTTAGATGAGAAGCCACATAGGAGGTCTAGGAGGAGGAGTAGAAGCCGCGCGATGGCGGCCGATAGTGGGAGCTAGGGTAGTCCGTGACGTCGGGTCCGTGCGGGTCTCCACCTCATGTCCATCCCGTTCACGCTCGCATCCAGGGACGCCTGCACAAAGAGAGAGTGACAGAGGAACCTGGATAGATACATGAGGAGAAGGGGAGACAGAGATGCCCTACCCATAGGTCTACGGTGTCGGAGGAACAAGTAGAGGTGTTATAGCAGCCACGAGGTCAGCAGAAGGATCATGGTAGCAGGCGATCTTGGCCTTGATGAGTGCTGGAGCCTAGGAGAGAGGATAGGCCCGCGTGGTTGGTCTAGGAGGAGTGGCTATCGGCTCAGCGGTGGCGGGCCAGGTGTGGGCGCGATGGGATTAGGAGTTCGATGGGCGAGCATGTGGGAAGGAAGGGGGGAGGGACAAAGCCGCGAGGAAGGTGGAGGGAGTGGTGGCGGGTCTGAGCGAGAGGCATGAGGGGATTAGGGTTTGTTGTTGCCCTGTACCGCGATGCAGATGGATGGACTTCTTTGACAAAACTACCCCTAAACACTTGTCGTACCTTTCGATGTAAACTACAGGGTGTTTTAGTCATTTTAGGTATAAATTTTGTGGGAGGATGGGGCGAGGTCTGAGCGAGAGGCTAGTGTCTAGACTTTGGATGGAGGCTAGGTGGACGGTTGAGATTTGCTTCGTGGGGTGATCCGTGGCTACTTTGATTCTCTTTTAATGATAGGATGGCACTATTCTAAATACCAAAAGGGGTCTTTTGTGAAGCATCTGTCAAGAATATGTTGCAATATTGTACTATATATTTTGTACACATGTGCATATTGAAATGGCGAACAATGTTAAAGGAGGAAGTTTTCCTTTTAAGTTGCGGAAAAACCATTTTCCATTTTCCGAGGGCAAACAACATGGCGTTTTATGAAGAAACCACCAAATGAGAGTATCAAAATGGCTCCACCATATTTTTCAAAAATACTGACCACCTTACATGGACAATGTGCCAACCAGGGTATCTCAAACCTTTCTGTGCACCCTTCGTGAAAAAGACAAATGTCTGCCAAATCGATAGGAAGCGGGTCTGATTTGTACTACATGTACATGATTTTTTTGCAAAAATAATTTTTAGCTTCACAATATGATATTTTGTCAGAGATCCAACACAAGTTTAGTGAGGCTCAACCCGTAGCTAAGAGCCTTCATGCCCGCCGTTTTGACCATAGTATGGAACAGGTATAATAAATTAAAAAATGGTCCAAACAAGGTAAATCCTTTGTGTGGTGTCTTATTATGTGACATAGTTGCAACGGAAAATACTAAATTTGGTATATTGCAAGTGTCTCAAAAAAACCTTCTCATAAATGACCTATTATGTTATAAGTTTAATGGCTTTCGTGCCAAACGACCAATGTTATGGCCCAAATCACGTCATAATTTGTGATAATGTGTTTATATTGTGCACGCATGTGCACCTTGGGATGGAGAACAATGTTGTAGGAGGAAGTTTTCCTTTCCGTCACTAAGAAAATGCATTTTCTATTTTTCAAGCGTAAAAAACGGGGCTTTTTTTTGAAGCAACCACCAAATGAGAGTTTAAAAATGGTTCCACCACATTTTTCAAAAATACTAGACCATCTTACATGAATAATGTCCCAACCGAGGTATCTCAAACCTTTCTATGCATCCTTAAGTGAAAAAGACAAATGTACTTGAATCGGTGAAACAAGTCAATTTGTACTACTGGTACATGATTTAATGCTCATGATTTGTTGCAAAAATTATTTCGAAATTCACAATATGACGTTTTATGAGAGATCCTACACATATTTAGCGAGGCTCAACCCGTAGATAAGAACCTTCATACCCACCGTTTTGACCATAGTTTTAAACGTGTATAACAAATTTAAAAATGTCTAAACAAGGTAAATCCTTCACATTGTATAATTTTATATGACAAGAAAGTTATGCACCTCATAAAGATGAACCAAATTGATTTTTATATCATTTCAATCGGAAGTCATATGAAAAGATTACAGGAAAATTAATTTTTCACTTTTTGAAAAAATAAAATCCCTCCACTCTTGTGGGCTAAAACTTTACAAGAATCCCATAGTTTTTAGTAAAATTGACCAGCTAATAACTATTGGGTTGTTGGCCTAGCCGGTAGGAAAAATATTCGCGATAAAAAATAGAGGAGGCCAGGTCCCAGGCCCAACACAGTTTCAGGATGTGCAAAAATGTTTTGCATGGTAATTTAACACGAACGATATGTTGGTCGGTTGGTCTTGTTCCCTGGGTTCGACCCCCCACTTCTCCCTTTTTTGGTTAGCTATTCTAGTGGGTTTGACATATTAAAAAAATACCATATCGTTGTTTGTAAATGTCAACGCAGTGTTCCTTGGGAGACATTAAGAGGTCGTGGGTTTTATTGCCCATGTCTCCCTTCTTTTCTTATTTTCTGGGTTAGGCCTATATAAAAGGAAGCATACGTTGTTCATTTACGTGAACGAAGCGTTGGTTCAATGGTCTTGTTCTATTAGCTAAAGGAAGGGTTGTGGGTTCGACTCTTTACCCCTCGCTTTTTTTATTAATTTTTGTCACACCACTCGGTACCACTTGTTTCATATCAAAATGACATGTAGATACCACTAGTCAGTGACACTAAATAATATAGCAGATTAAGCTTAGAGACCACACAAATGGACCGTCACATGACACATAGGCGAACTGCTTAGGTGGTAGTCTAGTCATCCTCTTTGTAATTTATAATATATTGTTATTATATGATATGACCATCTAAATTGCTTGTAGTCTCCTAGATAAAAGGCTTTAAACCTGTCTTATCCATCTATGACTATTTCTTGTTAGGACACTATGACCTTTTTGACAAAATTGGTCATTATTTTTCAAGTTTTGGACCCTCCTAAATTCCATACGACTAACTAGTTCAGAATGGTCATAGATCTATGACCAAAAACCATAGTCGTTAAGAAAAGATCACTAGTGAGCATATTTCTTGTAGTACTTTTGTACTGAAGTGAACCTTCTTTTCAGGCCCATCTCACCCCTCCCTTTTCTTTAGCATGCATCGCCCAGGACAAATCCGAGGGTGCACCAGCGTGACGTCTTTGCGCGGGTCATCGAGTAGACAGCAAAAAGCGCTAAATCGCACCTCATTCTTCTCGCGAGGCATCATCGCATTACCTCCTGCAGTCGGGGTAGCCGGAGAGGCCTCCCAGGGGGTGGGGCCTCGTCGCCGCTGGACAAAGGAGGAAGATGACTCGGTCGTCGGTTCGACTAGATCCAACGACAGGATTCTCCCATACCCCTTCGCACCCATGTGTGGCTGTTGCCGGGCCCGTGGCGGTATCAAACTTCGCTCCTCCTAAATTCCATCGACTAACTAGTTCGAATGGTCATAGATCTATGACCAAAAAACCATAGTCGTTAAGAAAAGATCACTAGTGAGCATATTTCTTGTAGTACTTTTTGTACTGAAGTGAACCTTCTTTTCAGGCCCATCTCACCCCCTCCCTTTTCTTTAGCATGCATACGCCCAGAGGACAAATCCGGCGAGGGTGCACCAGCGTGACGTCTTTGCGCGGGTCATCGAGTAGACAGCAAAAAGCGCTAAATCGCACCTCATTCTTCTCGCGAGGCATCATCGCATTACCTCCTGCAGTCCTTGTAGCCGGAGAGGCCTCCCAGGTGGTTTGGCCTCGTCGCCGCTGGACAAAGGAGGAAGATGACTCGATCGTCGGTTCCGACTAGATCAACGAGGATTCTCCATACCCCTTCGCACCCCATGTGTGTTAGCCGGGCCCGTGGCCGGTATCCAAACTCGCTCCTCCTATCCTGGCTACACCCAGGTGGACCCAGTTCTCCCTAGATCGGGCTCTGGGCTGAGTTTCTCCCTTTTCTTTTATATATTCTTAGATCTACTAGTTAGCCTACTACTTTAATTTGAGATGAAATTGGAAAATGACCCAAATAGTCTAGATCTAAATTTCCATAGGTTCCATGTGGTTTTCTAAAACATGCAGCGCAAACCACCTACTAAAATTTCATTTCATTATTTTCTGGTTTTTAAATTACCAAAAAGTATGTAAATCACTCTTTAGTTCTTCTAGGAAGTTTCACAACCCCAAATAGATTAAAAACTCTGTGTACTGCAAGCTACTTGTGATACCTTACATGTCACCTTGACCTCATGCCTTTTTGCTTACTAGTTTTCACCTGATAAAAATAATAAAAACAAGACATTTCTGCCTTTAACAAATTCTTTAGGTCAATTTTATTATTTACCTAATTCCAACCCCCAGAACACATGCATATTTTCAAACCCTAGCAACTCAAAATGTATTAAGAACTGCTTGATTTATTGTGAATTAAATTGTTCTATGCATAGTTGAATTACCAATAAAATCATCTCAGTAGTTTTGTAAATCCAAAAGGAGTGATTCGAATTTGTATAGAAAGGTAATTCAAATACCTAACAATTTTCTCTGGAATCATACCAAAAGCTCTTGTACATTAAATCTGCTTAAAAAGAAAAAACTCTCCTAAACTGATTTTGGAAATTTCCTGACGGCATTCTGTTAAATATTTTTCAATGATTCAAACTCTCAATGAATCAATCCATCAAACCATACTTAATAATCCAAGGAAATAAGTTTTGGACCTACATAAGTTTTCTGGTAAATTATCTCCTAAAACAAGAGCTTTTATCACTAGAAAATGCAGAGTAAATCAAAGGATATTGAAAAAATAGTGAAGCCACTTTTGTTGGTTTCATTTTATCAACACCTATATGATGATATCATTTTTGCAAATTGATATCATATAGAACCTGGACATAGTTTAAAACCCCTTGACTAAGTACTTTTGGCCTCTAAACCATTAAGGAAAATCCACAAATGATTTACAAGCTTTTCCACCTGCTTAAATACAATTACTCAAAACCTACTGAATTGTAAACTTGTATTGTTCATTGCTTCATGTATTGTATTGATGCTTGTATGCCTTCTATTGAACGTGGTAATGTTTGTTTGCATGTATGCCCAATGACGGCGATAGTTACGATTGTGTGACGCAAAGAAGAAGGAAGTCGTTTATTATTATTTGGGTATTCTTGGTATTCTTGTATTCTAAAAAGGTCAAGTGACATCACGTTGTTCATAGGCAAGCCACCATTCCTGAACTCCGCTATATGTCCCACTCCATTTACATACTTGTTTTGTATCTCTTTCTTATAAACTGCATTACTACCTGCATTGCTTTTCATTACAAGTATCACGTGAATAACATGGCTCCTCCAAGTTATGAATGAGTATCGATGGGACACCTACCCTGGTTGCCACCTACTTTTCCCCTTTAGATCAAGGTTGTGATGATTAGCATCCTCGTCTTTGGAAACCACGGGTTTTTTTGATGAATAATTTTTTTGGGGGTTTACCCTGCTACTAATGTTTCAAAAATGCATTGTAAAACCCTTGGGAAGAGACATATTTTACAAGTGGATGTTTTAACTAAATAAATGATGATGAGGAGGAGTGATAAAAAAGGACAAGAGAAAGAGAAGGGATGTTTTATGCCTTTACCAGAACAATTTATTCGTGCAACCATCTTACCCAGGAGCTAAGGATGGCAATGGGCAGGGTATGGGCAGGGTAGAGCAATAACATACCCATACCATGTAGTTAATAGGTACAAACCTTTACCCATACCCGTACCCACCGGTGTAAAACTTTACCCATACCTGTCGGGTACCCATACCCATTGGGTACCCGGTGGGTAGATCCAATACTACAAAAGTTATTCATAATTTTACGTTCGTTAATAACATATATTTGACAAAATACAACTAGATCTACTTAGTAATTGGTAGACGAGTACATGAAAGTATCGAAGTTTAGAATTTGCAATCACATAATTGTTCCTAGGATTCTTGCCGCATAGTTTGACAATCTACAGGTTAGTTTGGCATGTCAGTTTAAACGGGTAGGGTATGGGTATAACCATGGGTATAAGTTTATGGGATTTCTATTCGTGCCTGGTTCGTTAGCTGTCTTGACTTTACCTAGCCTCTTAACTTTTCCGAATTTTGCCCAGCTCCTTGTAAAACTATTACATCGATGCAAACTTCGCTCTTCTTTGGATCCCATTAGTGGAACCTCGCGTTACATCTTGACAAGTGAGGCGCATTCAGGTGGGTCCTTAGTGGACACTTCCGTTACATGATGAGTAGTTAGACCCCCCGTTATGTCTTTGACACATGGGGCCACGTCGATCGGGTCCCGTGGTAGGACCCCATGTTGGACTACGTGGGGCCATCTTGTTGATAGCAGCGTTTTGGGGATGTGGTGTGGGACCATGTGGGGTGCGTTTGGTAGTTATGTGCACCTGTCGTCTAAATTGGAAGATTTATTTTTGTTATTTTTATGATTGGCATTTTAAGGCGCATTTTCCCTTTATGTACGCTAAAGTTTTATTTTTGCCTAAAGGCAGTGAATCTAGAGCAGCTTCTCTCTTCATTCATGGTTCCTTTTGGCCCTTTTATTTTCCCAATCTAACAGCAAATCTAACCAGCACCATAAATATTTAGATACACAGAGCAGATGTAGATAAATTAGCTAATATTGGATTATATAGTACAGTACTTAAACGAGGTTTGACAATTAGGCTTCTCAGCAGCTGCTTACAAGTTCCTCCCTCTGGCGCTTCCTCCACTTCTTGCTGCCCAGTCCCTTGACCTTGGGTGCCTTGGAAGCGATCGGGGCATGCGACCCTCATCGATGGACACCTTCTGGAGGTTACGGAGGTGACAACCGAGCGCTTGGTGCTTGGTTCTGAAGACGTGGATGTTCTTTGACAGGCCGCAGGTCGTCACATCATCGGAATGCCTCACGAGGGAGTTGAAGTCGGTGGCAAGGCCCCTGGTGCAGAAGGGGCACCTGTATACATCGCCGATGAAGAAGCCATTGAACTGGCCGGACTTAAGCTTCCTCAGCACCTGACGAGTCTTGGTGTCAGTGGACTCGTCGTCGCTGCTATCCACCTATTACAAAAAACAGTAGCATGCAATAAGGACATGATTGAGATACTGTGATTATCTGGATCGATTACTTGCACAAATAACCGATTGAGATCCCCTGTTTATTCCCCAATCCCCAAATCTCAAACCAAATCGAATACTGATCCCAACTACAGATCGGTGATAGTACTGATCCCAACTACAAATCAGTGCTAGTACTGATCCCGACTAGGGACATTCATCGAAATACGACATCTAACACAAGAGGATTAGCTACTGTAGAAATACCTAGCATCCAACTATTGAAAATAGGAACAACCAAGCTCTAATAACACACGATCTAGCATCCAACGATGGGTATGGGGGAAGAAAAAAGGAAGGGGAGAAAACCTTAGTTCCCTCCGACCATGGGTCAGCTAAGATGGCATCGAAGGGGTTCTCCGGCCTGATGTAATCGTTGTTCCTGTAGGGGTCCCAGTGATGCGGGATCTGCGGGAGAATGGCAGGGGCCTCCTCCCGGCTACTCTGAGCGGAAGAGACAGGGCAGGCCGGGGATGGCGGCTGCCTTCAATGCCTCGACGTGGGTCTGTACGAGGATGGGGGCCTCCTCGTCGGCCTCCGTGTAGGTGACGATGGCTACCGCCATTCTTCTCTATCCTTGGCGTGGTTGGGTTTTCTTGGGGTTTGCAGAAGGTGATGGGATAGTGGAGATGGTTGCGAGTGAGTGAGCGAGTGATGAGTGAGAGTGAGGAGGCCTCTATAAAGGTGAAGGGAGGATAGGTTTCGTTGCACCACCATGCACCACGTAACCGCATACACTACTGCACCGTGCACACCCACACGCGCCCGCTACCGCCCGGTGCACCGCGACACGCGTATCGTGCGTCACATTTTCCCCCTCGTGTCTACTCTTGGCAGTTTGGTTGTACTCAGGTTTGCCCTCTAGTACTAACATACATGTGCAATATGCTCACTTTTACCCTCTAGTGGCTGGTCAAGAGAGTCAACGAATGGGTTTTAGCTAGCTAATTGAGTCATTTTATGCATAACAAATTCAAAAAGATCAAAACATAGTGGCATATACCTACTGAGTCTTATTATGTGATCTGCCACCATAAGAAATTTATATAAATCAAGTTTTAACCTAAATAACCACTTCTCAAATCATCTACTATCTATGAACGTTCTTGGATTTCTACTCAAGCCTCTTCCCAAAACAACCCTCCCCAAAACATAATTTATGCGAATGAGGCAATAATTTTCAAACTGATATATATTTGAATTGCAAATAGTTTGATGTATGCTAATATGTATTTTATTTTATAAAAGAAGCATTTTCCATTTTTTAAATCTCTTTCTGTTTTCTATTTGAACCCCCTTGTCAGTTTTGCCCTTGGTTTTTAAGTTCTACTCAGTTTTGCCCTTGGTTTTTAAGTTCTACTCAGTTTTTCCCTTGGTTTTTAAGTTCTACTCAGTTTTCCCCTCTCTCTTATTTACAAACTCTCACACATGTGCTCATCTTGGCTTCTACGCTCTGATTGATCCACTGATTGATCCTCTGTGATCTTGCAGACATGATAACCCCTGTATCTGTCGGGGCACCCTCTATCAATGCAAAATAACGAGTTTGTCACCGATGCTTTAACTCCATAAACAAATGATTTTGAATATAATTTGAATGGAAAGTGTTCAAAGGTGTATAATTTTTGCATTATATTTCACTCCATGAAAATGATAAATGATTAGGATTTTATTAGCACAACATTATCATGTCCTAAGTGCGATTTCAAAGAGTTCAAAGGTGTATAATTTTTGCCTTATGAAAGTTTATGCATTACATTCTATTAAAATGATAATTTATCAGGATTTTCTTAACACATCATTATCACATATTAAGTGGGATTTCATAGTGTTCAAAGTTTTATAATTTTCGTATACGCAAGTTCACGGATCACTTTTCACGCTCTAAAAATGGTAATCACTCTTTGAAGTGTCAATTATAAACACTCTTTTACATTAAGAGTTGTATATTTTTTTCAATTTGAAAGTGTTCAAGAGTTGTGTCAAGAGTTGTATAATTTTTTTAATTTGAAAGTGTTCAAGAGTTGTGTCAATTATCAACACTCTTTTACATTAAGAGTTTTATACTTTTTTAATTTGAAAGTGTTCAAGATCTGTGTCATTTATAAACACTCTTGTAAATTAAGAGTTGTATAATTTTTTAATTTGAGAGTGTTCAAGAGTTGTGCCATTTTCTTATTTATTATACGTCCATGTCCCTAATTTTTTATTATAAACACTCTTTCACTTGATTGTAGTCGAGACATTAACTCTATAAACCAATTAAATCATCGGAATGGCTCGCCGACCGCATTCTCCAAAGCAAGTGCCCTGCTTGCCATTTTGGTGCGAGCTTTTGGTGCGAGATCTAACCTTCTTTGCGCACGGTTGCCACTATCATCCTTCGTACAAGTCAACGGGATGACACCATACTGCGGCCAGGACAAACGGGAGGCCAAAGTGAAGCTCGACAAAGGGCCGCCATCACTGGAGAAGGTCCTCCATCATCGGAGAAGAAGAATAAAGGGGAGGCAGCGACATGGGAGCATGCACATGGATAGCTGTGGGTACGGCGCTCATGTCGATAAGCTATGGGTTCCATGCTGGTGCGGATAAGTGGACAGAGGTGTCCACTACGCGAACCAACTAAACACGGCCCCACTTGTCATCATGTAACGACAAGGGTCCACTACGGTACAAGAAATACGCAGCCCCACTTGTCATCATGTAAAGGCGAGGGTCCACTACGGGACCCAACTAAATGCGGCCCCACTTGTCAGCATCTAACGACAAGGCTGACGGATAGTGAGTTTCAGACCGTCCAAGAGTTCCATAATAGGATATGGGAAAAGTGAGGAAAAGCTAAGCACCTGGGGAAAGTGAGTACAACTAACGAACCAAGGGCATGAATATAAGATCCCTCCTTAATAAAGGAAAAGGATCCCTGTAATTGCAATTCTAGTCCCTAGATGAATAGCTAGCATCCACAGTTAAGATGTAATATCAAGAAACAAATGTCATAATACAACTTTATAACCAGGAATAACATAATTTATTACATCTTACATAGCTCATTTGGCTATTACATTACATAGCAGCAGAATATCTATAAGCATGGGGCCTTCATCTTCAAAGTGCCAAAGGAAGACATGTTGGTTGTAGACCTGTAATCCTAATCAACAAACTTTACTAACATCAAAAAACCTACAACATAACAAGTTACAGCCACAAGGGTCAATACATTTGAATTGTATTGGCAAGTGATACTATGGTAGTATAGTGGAGTCTATCATCTATATGCATTTGTCTAAGTGGAGCTTAGGCTTGCATTGCTCAAAATAGATTTTCCTTATCATTTGAAAATACCAAGTCTTTGTTTGACAAAATCTTTCCCAAGGCATCTCCCAATAGAAATTGGTGATCCTTCAATCCCTTGTTCACCCACAAGTTTTTAACTTAGAAATTTGGATGATGAGATTCTTGATAGCTTCCATGTCTTGATGATCAAATTGTCCTTTGCCAGGTACATGGCTAAGTACTTAGATTTTACACTCTGTAGAGGTGGTGCACTTTCCCTACAAGACTTGGTTTCACCAAGACAAGATCTTTCAGAAGCCTTCCCTTAGACCAGAATGGACGCGTTCCAACCTATCAAACCCCTACCACCAACTGTCCATTTGGCTAAGTTCTTGCAACCTATATGATCCAGGCAGAGCCCATAATGCCAAGTGGCTGCACTTGAAGCTTCTCAACATTTGACATCTCAAATCTCTTTGTTCCTGGGTGGCCATCCACAAGTGAGATACACAAGGTAAACCATAGAAATGGGCATTGTGAACCACTCAACACAAACCATTCCTTCCATTCCACCCAGGTGATTCATTCACTTAGTTGTTTTATTAAACAAAACATAAGTCCTTGACTTAGAAATTTTCCATAGTGTGAATATATATTCCACCCTTGTTTTCTATTAGCTAAGCTAAGCATGATAGTAGTAGGAATCTTAACTTAGGAAAATTCTACTAAGGTTTCATCTACTAGGATTTCCCATAGCATGGTTTATACTTAGCAAAATTTCTATGCAAGTCCTACTTAGAAATATCACTAATGCATAGTGAAAATAATGGGACAAAAGTATGAAGCATCACTTGCCTTTTTGGCAGAGAGTATAAGTTCACTCCTTGATCTTTGCAATGTTCACACACTTCAAGTCACTACAATTCAATCAAGCAAACAATATTTCAACTACCATTCAAGTAATTCAACACATAAAATAATAATAACAAAACAATGCATGCAAGCATGCTAAACATTGTTTCATTTGGAGAAGTCGTTTCTAGTAGGTTGTAAACATTTGGAAACACCTATTGGTCATTTTATAAAGTGGCAAAGTCATTTGCAATAGGTTTCACTTTATAAACCCTTTTTAAAACAAGGTATCATTTTATGTGGTGTAAAAATGTTTTCAATAAGGCATTAATCTATAGGGTTCACAAAATATGTTTTCAAACCATAAAATCTTGTGTTTAGGGTCAGAGAGTTTATTTCCAAAACATAACTCAAAGCTTTTCTTCCAAAACCATTTTTAATAATTAAACCATATTTTTATTTGACTAGAATTGGTTTAAATCCAAGATTCATTCTTTTGTTTCACCAAATACATTTTGAAACCACAATTTGTTTCCTAGGGTCAGTAGGTTCAAAACAAACCATTTGCCAAAGATTTTATCCCCAAAATCATTTTAGAATATTTTTTATAACCTAAACAAGCATACATAAGTTTCTGCAAAAACAAACATTTTACCAGAAGCTTTTTACTAAACAAAGTGCATAGTTGGCTAGGGCTTGTTTTTCTGAATCCATTGATATAAAGTTTGCAAAATTTGGACGTGTAGATTAAAAGTTATAGATTTTACAAAATTGAACATCTAATAGAACTATTCTGTTTTTAAACAAATCAGCGAGGACACGTGTCTTGATCTAATCGCTGGTACCGATTAAATGGATCACGCTGTGAGCGTTAGATCAAGTTACGTCGCACGGATCAGATTAGCCCATAACCCGTTTAATGATTCTATCGTGGCCGTGGGATCAAGATCTAACAGGCGACCTTGCTGGACCAAGGGCCCGCGGCGCAAGGTTAACGGCGGCGCTCAGACGAGGTAGCTCGCGCGAGGGAGCTAGAGGAGGTGGGGTATCTCACGAGTTCTCGGGGCTGCGCTGATTCTCGGCGTGGTCTCCACAGTCGGCGCGCAGGGGTGAGGACAATTGCTGCGGAGTCCACCTTCCGTCGAACTGCCGGCCGTTATCGGGATGAGGCTACAAAACACGCCGGTGTAAAATAGAGTGCGTTAGACCGCGAGAGGAGAGTATGCTAGTGTCAACGAGAGAGGAGGCGACCAGGGATTACGAGGAGCTCGCCGGAGTTGATCTAGCCGTCGGTGGCCTTCAGAGCGAAGGCGGAAGGCTGATGGAGCATCGTGGTGACGGAGACCACGGACAGTGCGTGAGATGATGGGGATCAAGCTGGTGTGAGCTAGGAGGTAGGAGAGGGTCGGGCTTGCGGAATTTGACAGGGGCTCATCGGTGGTAGTAAGGTTTGAGCAAAAATTATGGACAACACAGGGCTCGGTGGTGTGATATTGGAAGGAAAGGGAGAGAGAGGAGGCGATTTCACGAGCATCATCACTAGGCGGGATTAGTCGTCATTTAAGCGAATTGAACACTAATGTCGGCGCTGGAAATGGCGAGTCGGGAAAGAATTGGTCAGCGGTTTGAAAGCGATGCCATCGTGGCGGTGGGTCCTCTTTGTGATGAGATAGAGAGAGGAAGAGTGGGTCCAGGATTGCAGCGAGTGAGGGGTGCGGCCTGCGGTGAGAAAAAACAGCAGAGAAAAGAGAGGAGCGGTGGGCTGGGGATTTGGGCCTCTTTGGGCTGGGGTGCAGGGTAGGTTTAGCTGGGCTGTTTTCTTTTCTTATTTTTTTTCTTTCTGAAACTCTTTCTCTTTTCTGATTTTATTTTCTGTTTTGATTTTAAACAAGCAATTCAATCATTCATTTGAATTCAAATAATTTCCAAAATTTGTGTAGGTTTAAGTATTGATTAATAAAACATTCTGAACTCATTTTAGAATAATTTATTTATTCTTTTTAAGGTCTTTTAATTATTCCAAAAAGGCTCTAGTTTTTAATTTAAATAGGATTTAATAACTATTTGATTTTTCCCAAACCTTCAATTCTTTTCAGTGGGTTTTTATTTGGTTATTTGGGTGTCAAATAATTCATCTTGAATTATTTGGAAAGGTTTTAATATGATTTATTAATCATTTAAAATTTGGATTTGTCTTTATTCAATAGGATTTGGTTTAAGCTATTTTATTTTATTTTGAAAATTCTTTATCCTTTTATTTTATTTGGATTGAGACTAAATTCATTCCATTTGTTTATGGATTTGGTCAAGGTTTGGTTTGGTCTTTAAATATTCTTTAATTAATATTTCTTTCTTTATCTTATAAAATCCATATCCTTTTATTTAGAGATCCAAACTTGGTGATTCCAATTTGTAAAACCTTATTTGATATTTATTTATCTTTAGGATTATTTGTTCACCATTTGGTATGGGTTTCTAGATAGGTGCTTTATTAGCTTTGGGAATTCAATTTCTTTTCTTATTAAATTCATAAGATTTTATTTATGGTTCCAAATTGAGTGAAACCAATTTATATGGTTTATAATATTTCTATTTGTCTTTCTTGATCATTTGTGAATTTTGTTGACAAGTTTTATATGGATCAAATCCATAGGCTTGGAGATACTTGGAAATGATTTTATTCCATTTGGGTTTAGGGTTTGGATTTATTTTCCAAGTGTTTTAAATTTCCAGATACATTCATTGAGGAATGCATTTCCCTTGATTTGGATTTTTGTTGGATTCAAATTTTTACCAAAGTTTGTTCAAGATGGGGTTTTAAATTTCCTTTTAGAAACAAAAGTTTCTTTTCACCTGATTTCCAACAAAATTTATTTTTGTTTATTTTATTTTCACATTACAAGATTTGGAAAATCTTGGGATGTGACTATTTAAAATAAATATCGTCCCGAGGTTTGGGGAGGCTAGGGGTTACAAGCTGGCTCAAAGCATCTAGGATACTACCACCCTTAAAATTTTTCCAACTAAATTACATTTTGGCTTGCTTGGGATCCTGTTGAAATATCTCTGTACACTTGTATGCATAATGGCCTAGCTCTTTGCTTTCGAAACACATCACTTGGCTGATATCTTTCCTTTCCTTTGGTATCATTGCCTCTTGTTTGTTCCCTTGGTTCTTCTTATTTTCTGGGCATTCATTGGCATAGTGTACCATCTCTTTGCAAGTGTAGCATTGCCTGGGCTTTTATCCTTCTTCTTCTTGGGTTTCTCCAAAGCTAGGAGTGCTTCTAGTTCATGTTCTTCATATGTTATCTCATAGGTAGGAATGTCTACTGGTTTCTTTGACCTTCTATTGCTCCTTGGATAATTCATATGTCTCCTTTTTGGTCCTTTAAATTGAGTCATATTGCATGGAGGTACAAGTGGAGATTTTCCTTTGTCCTCATCCTTCTTGGTAGACTTGGCTCTCTCTTGATAGTCTGCAATCAGTTGTTGCACTCCACCTTGTTTCCTTTGTTCAACTATGGAATAAATGGGGCATTGGATAGGGACATGATTATTTCCTTCACATAGATAACAAGTAGCTTGGGATGTGGGGCATTGGTCAATTGGATGTTTCTCTTCACAATTGGGGCATTGATCTCTATGCTCCTTGGAAGTATGATCCTTGTCTCCACAAATATTGCAAGCTTGGGTTCCTTCGAACAACTTCTTTGTCATCCTTGTTGTCACAAGCTCCTTGGGAAGAGCTGCCTTCCATGTTGATCATTTGATCTGTCACCTTATGCAACAATTGGGCTTGGGTTTCCAAAAACTTTTGCATGGTTGGATCTTCCCCACTGGTGTTGCCTATGAATTGAGCTCACTTGGTTCAACTGGTTTTGGGTTGCTATAAGTTCTCTCATGTTGTCTTCTTGGTTATTGTTGGTGTCATCAACCTTGATGTTGGAGTCTCTTGGAGTAGTCATCTGTTTGGGTTGGATTGTGATTAGAATAGGCAAAATATTTCTAAGGGTATAATCCTAATCACACACATCACAATTCACACAAGCAATGTGCAAGCAATCACAGACAAACATTCCACTCAAGCAACAAGTTTCAAGCACATTTTTAAGCAACCAAAAATATTTTTGTTACACCACATAAGTTAGTGGGTTTGACTTAAACTAAATATGGTGGTCCAACTATATGGTTCACTTGTGATTTTTCCATCCTTCTTGGTTGATTCTTCCTAAACAAGATCTTTGTATCCTTAGAGAATTTCTTGCATCTTGGTCTCAAAACTTCAAGGTGATGATGGTTCCTTCTAAGTTGTATTTCCTTAGTCTTCAAGTCTTGAGCAACATTTCTTGTCACACTTGTAGTCCTTAGTGATATTCAAGTTGATGTCCTTGGTGAAAATGTTGGAGATGTTGAAGTCATTAGAGTTGAAGAAGTCCTTAGCACATGGTGAAGTCTTTGGCCATGGGTAGGCTTTGTCCATCAAGTTTGAAATAGAAGAGATGTAGAATCAAAACCAAAATGGTTGAGGAATGAGTTTACAAGAGTGTTTGTAAATAAGTTTTGGAACAAATACAACTCCTATTTTCTAAGGGGTTTTGTCCAATCCTAGGGTTACAATCCTACAGGCAACACAATGCTCTGATACCATCTATAAGATCCCTCCTTTATAAAGGAAAAGGATCCCTGTGATTGCAATGCTAGTCCCTGGATCAATAGCTAGCATCCACAGTTAAGATGTAATATCAAGAAACAAAGGTCATAATACAACTTTATAACTAGGAATAACATAATTTATTACATCTTACATAGCTCATTTGGCTATTACATTACATTGCAGCAGAATATCTATAAGCATGGGGTCCGAAATCTTCAAAGTGCCACAGGAAGACATGTTGGTTGTAGACTTGTAATCCAAATCAACAAACTTTACTAACATCAAACAAACCTGCAACATAACAAGTTACAGCCACAAGGGTCAATACATTTGAATTGTATTGGCAAGTGATACTATGGTAGTATAGTGGAGTCTATCATCTATATGCATTTGGCTAAGTGGAGCTTAGGCTTGCATTGCTCAAAATAGATTTTCCTTATCATTTGAAAATACTAAGTCTTTGTTTGACAAAATCTTTCCCAAGGCATCTCCCAATAGAAATTGGTGATCCTTCAATCCCTTGTTCACCCACAAGTTTTTAACTTAGAAATCTAGATGATGAGATTCTTGATAGCTTCCATGTCTTGATGCTCAAATTGTCCTTTGCCAGGGACATGGCTAAGTACTTAGATTTTACACTCTGTAGAGGTGGTGCACTTTCCCACAAGACTTGGTTTCACCAAGACAAGATCTTTCAGAAGCCTTCCCTTAGACCAGAATGGACGCGTTCCATCCTATCAAACTCTACCACCAACTGTCCATTTGGCTAAGTTCTTGCAACCTATATGATCCAGGTAGAGCCCATAATGCCAAGTGGCTGCACTTGAAGCTTCTCAACATTTGACATCTCAAATCTCTTTGTTCCTGGGTGGCCATCCACAAGTGAGATACACAAGGTAAACCATAGAAATGGGCCTTGTGAACCCTCAACACAAACCATTCCTTCCATTCCACCCAGGTGATTCATTCACTTAGTTGTTTCATTAAACAAAACATAAGTCCTTCATTTAGAAATTTTCCATAGTGTGAATATATATTCCACCTTGTTTTCTATTATCTAAGCTAAGCATGATAGTAGTAGGAATCTTAACTTAGGAAAATTCTACTAAGGTTTCATCTACTAGGATTTCCCATAGCATGGTTTATACTTAGCAAAATTTCTATGCAAGTCCTACTTAGAAATATCACTAATGCATAGTGAAAATAATGGGACAAAAGTATGAAGCATCACTTGCCTTTTTGGCAGAGAGTATAAGTTCACTCCTTGATCTTTGCAATGTTCACACACTTCAAGTCACTACAATTCAATCAAGCAAACAATATTTCAACTACCATTCAAGTAATTCAACACATAAAATAATAATAACAAAACAATGCATGCAAGCATGCTAAAGATTGTTTTATTTGGAGAAGTGGTTTCTAGTTATTTGTAAACATTTGGAAACACCTATTGGTCATTTTATAAAGTGGCAAAGTCATTTGCAATAGGTTTCACTTTATAAACCCTTTTTAAAACAAGGTATCATTTTATGTGGTGTAAAAATGTTTTCAATAAGGCATTAATCTATAGGGCTCACAAAATATGTTTTCAAACCATAAAATCTTGTGTTTAGGGTCAGAGAGTTTATTTCCAAAACATAACTCAAAGCTTTTCTTCCAACACCATTTTTAATAATTAAACCATATTTTTATTTGACTAGAATTGGTTTAAATCCAAGATTCATTCTTTTGTTTCACCAAATACATTTTTGAAACCACAATTTGTTTCCTAGGGTCAGTAGGTTCAAAACAAACCATTTGCCAAAGATTTTATCCCCAAAATCATTTTAGAATAATTTTTATAACCTAAACAAGCATACATAAGTTTCTGCAAAAACAAACATTTTACCATTAGCTTTTTACTAAACAAAGTGCATGGTTAGCTAGGGCTTGTTTTTCTGAATCCATTGATATCAAGTTTGCAAAATTTGGACGTGTATATTAAATGTTATAGATTTTACAAAATGGAACATCTAATAGAACTATTCTGTTTTTAAACAAATCAGCAGGGACACGTGTCTTGATCTAATACGCTGGTACCGATTAAATGCAGATCACGTCTGTGAGCGTTAGATCACGCGTTACATCGCACGGATCAGATTAGCCCATAACGCTTCATTTAATGATTCTATCGTGGCCGTGGGATCAAGATCTAACGTGCAGCCTTGCCTGGACCAAAGACTGGCGGCGCAAGGTCAACGACGAGCGGCGGCGCGCTCGTATGAGGGTGGTACTGGCGATGCAGGGAGCTAGAGGAGGAGTGGTGTATCTCACCGAGTTCGCGGGGCTGCGCTGATTCTCGACGTGGTCTCCACAGGGTCAGGGGCGCACGAGGGTGACGACAATTGCTCGCCGGAGTCCCTGCTTCCGTCGGGCACGCTCGGCCGTTGTCGGGGACGAGGCTACAAGGCACGCCAGTGTAAAATAGAGGGTGCGTTAGACACGCGTGAGAGAGGAGAGTATGCTAGTGTCAACCAGAGAGGAGGGGGCGGTCAGGGATTACCAGGGGAGCTCATCAGAGTTGATCTAGCCATCGGTGGCGCTCAGACGAAGACGGAGGCGAGGCTGTGGAGCATGCGTGGGCGAACGGAGAACACGGGCAGGTGTGTGAGATGATGGGGATCAAGCTGGTGTGAGCTAGGAGGTAGGAGAGGGTCGGGTCTTGCCGAAATTTGACAGGGGACTCGTTGTTGGTAGTGAGGTTTCGAGCAAAAATTATGGACAGCCTGGGGCTCCGGTGGTGTGATGACTGGAAGGAAAGGGAGAGAGGAGGGAGGCGATTTCACGAGCATCATAAATAGGCGGGATTAGTGCGTCATTTAGGCAAATTGAACACGAGTAATTGACGCTGGAAACAGCCGGAGTGAGGGGAAAGAATTGGTCGCGTGGTTTGAAGATGATGCCATCGTGGCGGTGGGTCCTCTTTGACAGTGAGATAGAGAGAGGAAGAGTGGGTCCAGGCTTGCAGCGAGTGAGGGGGTGCGGCCTGCGGTGAGAAAAGAACGAGCAGAGAAAAGAGAGGAGTCGGGTGGGCTGGGGATTTGGGCCTGCTGGGGTGCAGAATGGGCTGACATTTTCTTTTCTTATTTTTCTTTGAAACTTTTCTCTTTTCTGCTTTTATTTTCTGTTTTGATTTTAAACAAGCAATTCAATCATTCATTTGAATTCAAATAATTTCCAAAATTTGTGTAGGTTTAAGTATTGATTAATAAAACATTCTGAACTCATTTTAGAATAATTTATTTATTCTTTTTAAGGTCTTTTAATTATTCCAAAAAGGCTCTAGCTTTTAATTTAAATAGGATTTAATAACTATTTGATTTTTCCAAAACCTTCCAATTCTTTACAGTAGGTTTTTATTTGGTTATTTGGGTGTCAAATAATTCATCTTGAATTATTTGGAAAGGTTTTTAATATGATTTATTAATCATTTAAAATTTGGATTTGTCTTTATTCCAATAGGATTTGTTTAAGCTATTTTATTTTATTTTGGAAATTCTTTATCCTTTTATTTTATTTGGATTGGGACTAAATTCATTCCATTTGTTTATGGATTTGTTCAAGGTTTGGTTTGGTCTTTAAATATTCTTTAATTAATATTTCTTTCTTTATCTTATAAAATTCATATCTTTTTATTTAGAGATCCAAACTTGGTGATTCCAATTTGTAAAATCTTATTTGATATTTATTTATCTTTTTAAATATCTTTAGGATTATTTGTTCACCATTTGGTATGGGTTTCCAGATAGGTGCTTTATTAGCTTTGGGAATTCAATTTCTTTTCTTATTAAATTCATAAGATTTTATTTATGGTTCCAAATTGAGTGAAACCAATTTATATGGTTTTATAATATTTCTATTTGTCTTTCTTGATCATTTGTGAATGTTTGTTGACAAGTTTTTATATGGATCAAATCCATAGGCTTGGAGATACTTGGAAATGATTTTATTCCATTTTGGTTTAGGGTTTGGATTTATTTTCCAAGTGTTTTAAATTTCCAGATACATTCATTGAGGAATGCATTTCACTCGATTTGGATTTTTGTTGGATTCAAACTTTTACCAAAGTTTGTTCAAGATGGGGTTTTAAGTTTCCTTTTAGAAACAAAAGATTCTTTTTCACCCGATTTCCAACAAAATTTATTTTTGTTTATTTTATTTTCACATTACAAGATTTGGAAAATCTTGGGATGTGACAATGAAAATATAAATCCCTAATTTTATCGCCTCCCCATACCCATAACTTAATGGGTAGGATATGGGTATGCAGTGGGTATAAAAGTGTGCCCATACCCTACCCTTGAAGTGCAGTGCCGTGGTACCCGTACCCATGGGTAAAATTGCCATCCTTGCCAGGAGATGGGACTTAGCTTGTAGTTTGTTGTCTTTAGCTGGGAAGCTTGTACACTGCTAAAAAAGAGAAATCCCTAGAACTCTGGGCAGGCTCGCTAACTGGCCTGTTGATCTGGAGCACATGGCGTGCTATGACAAGAGTACCAGTGCAACAATTGGTTCTCCCGCGGGCGGTATGACTTTTGTTGTATGGAAGGAAGTGGAGTCACCAAATTAAGGTATACAACAAGATGAGATGTGTCTATACGTGTGTATGGAAGGCATGAATATGGTGCTGGGCCCCACATATTAGTTTACGAGGAGAACAAACCCAAAAGGAAAAGACATTATTGCTAGGGATGACAAATTAAAGGTTAGGATTGATTATCCGAACCGTGTTTACCATGTGGAGCGGCCGTGGTTGTATCTGAAGGATGTATTGATTCTTGTGGGTAAAGTGCACAAACTCTGCAGAGTATAATCTATTTGAATAGTCGTGTACGGTCAAGGAAGGTTGGAAGGTGATCTTGGAGTACCCTAGTGGTGGTTTTGAGAAGATAAAAGGGCGTGGTAGGTCACGAGGAAACATGAGAACAAGCTTTGTTTTGACCAAGGATGGTCGAAGATATTTTAAAATGGGTGTTCCTCTAAAAAAATGTTTTCAAAAAGGTTTTCAACAAGGATATGGAGATATCTAGACTTTCTAAATAAGACATGTTTTTAAACTCTTTTTCAAAAAATATATAGAGATGCGATATCTACAAGAGAAACTAGGCTTCTTACAAAAAAACTTAGTTACAGATATCTCTCCACAGCCAAAAATGTATTATCTTGTTTACATTATCTTGGTGGTTTGCGAGTACATTGAAACGTACTCACCGGCTTTGTCCATGTCTATTTACTTGGCCATACATTCAGAAGCAAGAAGAATGATGAAGATGATGACGTTTATGGGAGCTAGGCCGTCTTCCCATTCAGTTGAATGTAGGTTAAGGCATGACATGGGCTCTGCGTATGAAGAAGTTCCGCTATTGATTTTGTATCACCATAATGGCAATGATGTAAGTTTTGTACTCTTTACTTTCTGGATGTTGTAATGATACTTTTCGGTTATGCTCAGGGGCTCCTTGATCATGGGAACATGAATTACAGGCATAACAGGGACTTCTCAGACCATAAATCCAGGGTCCCACATTCTTGTTGAGAGTGTTATAATTAGGAGAGTAGAAGAGGGAAGCGGTTGGTGTAGATGTGTTGGCTATGGCTGCCACTTCTCTTGGGCATTCATCTTCTTTTTCGTCTTCACTTCCGGATGAGAACTCCTCATGTGCAACCAACTCTATTTTTGGTTGCTTCTTGTAATGAACATTATATAGCACCACGGTGAAACCATTACTAGAAAATAGCTTGTTGTTTATTCTCATCATGCATGCTCATATCATCATTCCATATTGCATTTGAGAATCATCATATATGCATGCATTTGTTCCTAAAACTATTTTCTAAAAGCCTATTTTGTTTTCTAGATGAGGGATGCCAAAAACAGGATCCTTTTAATAGAAATTCCTATCCGGTGATGGAGTCTCTCTCTCAACTCTCCTCTCTCCCATGATGGCGGGTGGTTTCGACGATCGTCGTTCCTTGGCTGGGAGTTGGAAATCCATTATTAGGGAAGTACGAGGTGAGTTGCTCAGCGTGCGTTGGTGGGGTTCGATCACCCGCGATGGATCGGGATAGGTGTCGCTTTCGATGAAATTGGCGGGTTTTGGCGGTTTGGAGATCAACGATGGATGTCACGTTTGGTTCGTGTGTGCTGCATGAGGGTTGTACGTTCTCGTGGGGCGGTGGTTGCCACACATGGATTACTGGTATCGCGGTGCGCCTCGTCTGCACGTCTCGTGTGATCTGACTTGGTAGTGCTGAGAAGATGTCGAGCGCTAACGGTGGGTCGACAGTGGAGGAGGGACACTGACAGTTGAGGGTGAGGTACTAGTTCACCAACGAGGGCTTGGTCCAGTCGGTTCTGTCACACCCAAAATTTTCCAAATTTTGAATTTTGAAATATAAATAAACAAAAGAATTAATTGTTGAAATTTTTGGGTGAAAAGAAAGTTTTTTGCTTCTAAAAGGAAACTTCAAAACCCTTCTTGAACAAATAACAATGAAAAAGGGAATCCAACAAAATTTCAATCAAGTGAAATGCATTCATCAAGGAATGTATCTTGAAATTTAAACACTTGGAAAAGTTAAACCAAAACCCTAAAACCCTAATGGAAGAAAATCATTTCAAGATCTCTCTAAGACAATGGATTTGCTCATTATAAAAATCTATCAGCAAACATTTATAAATGATCAAAATGATAAACAAAAATAATATAAGATCATAGAAATTGGTTTCATTTAATTTGGAACCATGGATAAAACTTATGAATTTAATAAGATAAAGGAAATAATTTCCAAAGCTAATAAAGCTCCTAGCTAAAATCCATACTAAATTATGAGCAAAATAATCCCAAAAGGATTTAAAAGTATAAACAAATATTAAATAAAATTCTACAAATTAGAATCACCAATTTGGGATCTATAAATAAAAATATATGGATTATATAAGATAAAGAAAGAAATATATAAATAAGGAATATTTGAAAACCAAATTAAATCTTGGCCCAATCCATAAACAAATGAAAGATGATTGAATAATAAAAAGGAGTAAAAGATTATTTAATGAAAATCATATGGATTAAGCCATATTCATATTTTATTTAAATAAAGACAAATTGCCTAAACTAAATAATAAATCCCAATAAAATTATTTAGAAGACAATTTAAAACTTGAGTTAAAATCCATAATCAAATGGAATAAAGATAATCCAAATAAAATAAAGGGATAAAGAATATTCCAATAAAATTATATGGCATTAACCAAATTCAATTCTAATTTGAATAAAGACAAAATTCCTAATAGAAATGATTAATTAAATCATGAGTAAATAATAATTGATAATAGCCAAAGTGGATTAAAAGTTATCTAATTAACTTAAAAGAATTATTTGAATAAAATTTATATAGTTTTAAAACCAGATTTGATTTTATTTGAATAAAGACAAATGACTAATTTAGATGAACATTAAACCATATTAAAATATATTATTTACACTAATGAATAAATAAAACCTACTTGAAAAGGTTTGACAAAAATTGAAATTCAAATAAAAATTTGAAACATTTAAATAAAATAATATGGGTTGGAAACATATTTAAATATTATTTAAATAAAGACAAGTGTCTATTTTAAATACATAATAAACCACAAAAGAATATAAGAAAATATTCAAAAATGGATTCTATAATACATTGTTAAAACAATATTAAAACATAGTGAAAGTTGGGAAAAGTTTGAATTCAAATAAGGGTTTGAAATCATTTGAATAAAACCAAAACACAAATCAGAAAAAGAAAAAGAAACCAGAAAGAAAAAAAATGAAAAGGACCAAGCCCACTAACCCTACCCCAGACTTGGCCCAACAGGCCCAACAACAGCCCTCTCTTTCTCTCCGCGCAAAATGTTTTCTTACCGCAAACTCTACCCCCTCAGACACTAACGCTTGGACCCCACCGTACCCCTTTCTCCTTCACTGACTTTGAGGGCCCGCGTCCACGTCAGCGTCGTCTTTCCCGCGACTCGTTCCTCCCCAATCACTTCGCCGTTTCTGTGTTGATTTAGCGGATTAAATTCGATTAACTGCGTGATCAATCCTCGTCAGCAATCACACGTACATAATCGCCTGTCTTCGCTCTACCTTTCCCTAGACGCCATTTCCTCTCCGCCCCAGGGCTGCCTTAATTCAACCTTGCAAACCTACTGCCCCGACGACCTTTCCCGACCGATTCCAGCGAAGCCACACCCTCCCCAACTCCCTAGTGCTTGCTGGTTTTCTCGCCATTGTATCGTGCACCTGCCAGTAACCCCATCTCACCGCTGCGTGCCCACAACCTAAGAACAACGACGCTTGAGCGCCACCATGAACCACTTCCACTCCGACGACTTCCCCCGGTAAACCTAGGTCGTCCCCTCCTCTCTGGTTGATACTCACATGCTCGCCTGTCTCACCTGCGTCTAACAGAACCTCTGGTTTGTCTTAGCGATCGCTGTAGCGTCGCCAACGATGACTTAATGACGCAGTCACCGGAGCTTCTCCGGCGAGCAATCCCCAACGCCACCGTGCTCCCTGTCCTGCAGCGACCACCTCGAGAATCAGCACTCCACGTAGAACCCGTGAGCCTTTCCCTCTCTCTTGCTTCCTATTTTCTCCGGAACCACCGTGAGCAGAGCGTGCCACCACCCCACCATCGCATAGCGCCACCTATGGTTAAGACGATATGGTCTCTAGATCTTGATCGAATGAGTGAGATTAGAACTTAACCGAAGGGGTACGAATTCATCTGTGCCGCACGATTCTATTTAGATCTAACGATCCAGACTGCGCGATCCAACCGAACCAGTACTGAACAATAGGATTAAGACGTGTGGAAGATTTGTCTGTTAAAATTTCCAGAAAATAAATTAGATTGATTAAACTTTAAAAAATCATAACTTTTAATCTACACGTCCAAAATTTACAAATTTTATATCACTGGATTCACAAAAATGCAAACTTTGCAACCATGCCCTTAGTTTAGTGTTTTGCATCTAGAAAATTAGTTGTTTTTGCAGAAATATGTTTAGGCATATTTTGTGTATAAAATTTATTCTAAAAATGATTTTAGAGTAAAATCTTTTGCAAATGATTTGTTTTGAACCTACTGACCATAAAAACCAATCTATGGATTTAAAAGTATATTTGGTGGCACTAAGGAATTATTCCTTGAATAAAAGCATTTCTAGTAAAGCAAAAATTGTTGATTATGTTTTAAAAATAATTTTTGAGTAAAACCTTTTGCAAATGGTTTGATTTAAACTCTTTGACCCTAAACACTAAGTTTTGGATTCAAAAATGTATTTGATTAACCATAGAAAATTATTCCTTTGAATAAAGGCATTTCTAGTAAAATAAAATTATTGCTTTGATATAAAAATTGTTTTGAGTGAAACCTTTTGAAAATAGATTTGTTTCAAAACACTTTGACCCTAAATATTAATATTTGTGTTTAAAAATATTTTGGCTAACATTAGAAATTATTCCTTTGATTAAAATCATTTCTAGCAAAACAAAAATGATTTAAATAGTTTCACTAACTTGATTTTAAGTAGTTTTACCACTTTTATAATTGACCTATAGGTGTTTTAAAATGTTTATAACCTATTAAAAACAACCTTTCCAAATAAAAAAATCGTTTGCATGCTTGCATGAATTGTTTTGTTTTTATTATTTTATGTGATGAATTGTTTGAATGCTAGTTTGAATTTGTGCCTTGATTGAAATTCTAGTGAACCTTGAAGAGTGTGACATTTGCAAGATCAAGGAGTGAACATATATTCTCTACTAAAAAGGCAAGTGGTGCTTCATACACTTTATCCTATTATTTTCACTATGCATTAGCGATATTTTGAGTAGGACTTGCATGGAAATTTTCTAACTATAAGCTATGCCATGGGAAATCCTATATGATGTCTTAGTAGATTTATCCTAAGTTAGGAAACTTGCCATGTTATCATGCTTAGATTAGCTAATAAAAAACAAGGGTGGATTATATTCATGCTATGAAATATTTCTAAGTCAATGACTTGTGTTTTGATTAATAAAACAACTATGTGAATGAATCACCTGGGTGGAATGGTGTGAAAGGTTTATGTTGAGTGGTTACACAGGGCCCCATATTCATGGCCTACCCTAGTGTATTTCACTTGTGGAAAGCCACCCAGGAACAAAGAGATTTGAGATGTCAAATGTTGAGAAGTTTCAAGTGCAGCCACATGGCATTATGGGCTCTGCCTGGATCATATAGGTTGCAATAACTTAGCCAGATGTACAGAAGGTGGTAGGGGGTGATAGGTTTGGAACTCGTACATTTGGTCTAAGGGAAGGCTTCTAAAAGATCTTGTCTCGATGCATGTTGAGTCTTGTGGGGAAAGTGCTCTACCTCTCGAGAGAGTAAAATCTAAGTACTTAGCCGTGTCCCCGGCAATGGACAATTTGAGCATCAAGACATGGAAGCTATCAAGGATCTCCTCATTCCAATTTCTAAGTTAAAAACTTGTGGTTGAACAAGGGTAAATGTTCACCAATGTCTATTGGTGGTTCCTTGGGAGTTTTTGTCAAACAAAAACTTAGTGCTTTCAAGTTATAAGGAAAACCTTATTTTGAGCAAAGCAAGCCTAAGCTCCACTTAGAAAAATGCATATAGATGATAGATACCACTACTCTACCATAGTATCAATTTCCAATACAATTCAAATATATTGACCCTTGTGGCTGTAACTTATTATGTTGCAGGTTTGTTTGATGTTAGTGAAGTGTGTTGATTAGGATTACAAGTCTACAACCAACATGATTGATTGTGGCACTTTGAAGATAAAGGACTCCATGCTATATAGTTATTTCTATTGCATTGTAATGAGATAGCCAAATGAGCTATGTAAGATGTAATGAATTATTTTATTCTTGGTTATAAAGTTGTATTATGACCTTTGTTTCTTGATATTACATCTTAAACTGTGGATGCTAGCTATTGAACCAGGGTCTAGAATTGTAAACACAGGGATCTCTACCTTATCAGGTTGGGACCTCTACAGATGGTATTAGAGCACTGTGTTGCCTGTAGGATTATAACGTAGGATTGGACAAAACCCCTTAGAAAAATAGGAGTTGTATTTGTTCCAAACTTATTTACAAACAATCTTGTAAACTCTTTCCTCAAACTTTTTGGTTTTTAATTCTACATCTCCCCTCTTTTCAAACTTGATGGACAAAGACTCCAACATGAGCAAAGGACTTCAACATCACTAATGAATTCAACTTTAGTTTCATCAAGGACTTCAACTTAGACATCACTAAGGACTACAAGTGAGACAAGAAATGATACTCAAGACTTGGAGACTAAGGAAACTCAACCTAGAAGGAACCATCATCACCTTTCAGCCTTGTGATCACGATGCAAGAAATTTTCCAAGGATACCATGAGCTTGTTCAAGGAGAAACAACCAAGAATAATGAAATGATCTCAAGTGAACCATATAGTTGAACCACCATACTAGAGTTTAGTTTAGATCAATCACACCAACTTATGCGGTGTAGCAAAAATATTTTGTTGCCAAAAAAAGTGCTTTAACCTTGTTGTTTGAGTGGAATGTTTGTTTTTATTGTTTGCTCATTGTTTGTGTGAATTTTTGTGTGTGATTAGACTTCTTACCTAAAAATCTTTTGCCTAATCTAATCCCAAACTAACCCAAACAGATGAATTCTCCAAGAGACTCCAACATCAATAATGGTGACAACAACAACCAAGAGATGCACATGAGAGAACAACTTGTAGCAACCCAAGCCCAGTTGAATCAAATGAGTACTCAGTTCTTCGCCAAGAACAATGGGATAGACCCAACCATACAAAAGTTTTTGGAAACCCAATCCCAATGTTTGCAAAGGATGACCAACCAAATGATCAACATGAGAAGCACCCATTTCCAAGGAGATTGTAACAACAATGATATCAAAGATGATATTATAGAAGGAACTCAAGCTTGCAATATTTGTGGAGACATAGAACACACTTACAAACAGCATGTGGACCAATGCCCTAATTGTGAAGAGAAACATCCAACTAAACAATGCCCCACATCTCAAGTGACTTGTTTCCTATGTGAAGGAAATGATCATGTCCCTATCCAATGCCCCATCTATCCTATAGTTCAACAAATGAAACAAGATGGAATGCATCAAATGTTTGGAAATCTCCATAAGGGAACAACTTCTACCAGGAAGGATAAAAACAAAGTAAGAACCATGCCTCATAGAGTCATACCCAAAGTGACCAAAAAGTGTTGCTACTCATGTGGACAAGAAGGTCATATCTCTAGTGACTGCCCCGAGAAGAGGGAAAGATTTCCCACGTTTGTGGTGAAATATGAAGAGCATGACCTAGATGAACTCCTAGCTTTGGAGAGACCCTTGAAGAAGAACTGCCCCAACCCTAGCAAAAAATACAATAGCCAAGTACAATGTTTCAATTGCAAAGATATGGGACACTATGCATCACATTGTCTAGAAAAGAAGAAGAACCAAGGAAACAAACAAGAGGCAATGATACCAAAGAAGAAGAAGGATATTATCCAATTGATGTAATCCACTGTCTAGAGAAGTTTCATCAAGACCCCAAGTAAGAGAAGATGTAATCTAGTCAAAAATCTTTTAAGGGTGGTAGTACCCTAGTTGTCTTGAAGCCAACTTGTAAACTCTAGCCTTCCCAAATCTTGGGATGAGATTTCTTTAAGGGTGGTAACTGTCACATCCCAAAATTTTCCAAATTTTGAAAAGAGAAAAATAAATAAACAAAGAATTAATTGTTGAAATTTAGAATTGAAAAGAAACTTTTGCTTCTAAATGGATACTAAAACTCTTCTTGAACAAATTTGAATGAAAAGGAGTCCACAAAATTTCAATCAAGTGAAATGCATTCATCAAGGAATGTATCTTGAAATTTAAACACTTGAAAAGTTAAACCAAAACCCTAAAACCCTAATAGAAGAACATCATTTCAAGATCTCTCTAAGAATATGAATTTTATCCATATAAAATATATCAACAGACATTTTTAAAAGATCAAAAATGATAAACAAAAAATAATATAAGATCATAGAAATTGGTTTCATTTAATTTGGAGCCATGGATAAAAACATATGAATTTAATAAGATAAAGGAAATAATTTCAAAGCTAATAAAGCTCCTAGCTAAAATCCATACAAAATTATGAGAAAAATAATCCCAAAATGATTTAAAAGGATAAACAAATATTAAATAAAATTCTATAAATTGGAATCACCAATTTTGGATCTATAAATAAAAAAATATGGATTATATAAGATAAAGCAAGAAATAAATAAATAAGGATTATAAATCCAAATTAAATCTTGGCCCAATCCATAAACAAATGAAAGATTATTGAATAATAAAAAGGAGTAAAATATTATTTAAATAAAATCATATGGATTAAACCATATTCAAATTTTATTTAAATAAAGACAAATTGCCTAATCTAAATAATAAATCCCAATAAAATTATTTAGAAGACAATTTAAAACTTGAGTTAAAATCCATAATCAAATGGAATAAAGATAATCCAAATAAAATAAAGGGACAAAGAATATTCCAATAAAATTATATGGCATTAACCAAATTCAATTATAATTTGAATAAAGACAAAATCCCTAATAGAAATGATTAATTAAATCATGAGTAAATAATAATTGATAATAGCCAAAGTGCATTAAAAGTTATCTAATTAACTTAAAAGAATTATTTGAATAAAATTTATATGGGTTTAAAACCATATTTGATTTTATTTGAATAAAGACAAATGCTCAATTTAAATGAACATTAAAATTAAAATATATTATTTACACTAATGAATAAATAGAACCTACTGGAAAAGGTTTGACAAAAATTAATTCAAATAAAAGTTTGAAACATTTAAATAAAATAATATGGTTTGAAACATATTTAAATATTATTTAAATAAATACAATTATATATTTTAAATAGATAATAAACAATAAAAGAACATAATAAAATATTCTAATATGGATTCTAAAATACATTGTTAAAACAATATTAAAACATACTGAAAGTTGGGAAAGGTTTGAATTCAAATAAGGGTTTGAAATCATTTGAATGAATCCAAAACAGAAATCAGAAATAGAAAAATAAACTGGAAAGAAAAAAATAAAAAGGACCAAGCCCACTAACTCATTTCCTGCAGTTTGGCCCAACAGACCAACAAGACCCTCTCTTTTCCCCCGCCTTTTTACTACAAACTCTACCCCTCACCCACCGACGCTGAATCTCACCATTCACTTTCTCCTCATGACTTTGAGGCCCGCGTCACGCCAAGATCGCCTTCCCGTGACTCATTCCTCCCCAATCACTTCTAAATGCTTCATGCTGATTTCATGGATTAAATTGATTAATCGTGATTAATGCTCACCAAAGAATCACGCCAGGTATAATTGTAACATACCAAAAATATTAAAACTTGGATCATCAAACTCTAATCATCAAATTAGGGTTAACAAAACTTTCCTAAACTAAAAATATGAAAAGTATTCATATGTCGTGTTATTCAAAATTTTGGATTCTTTTGAATTGCCATGTTACATTGTTTCTTTGCTTAGCATAAAATGATTCTTAGGTGAAATAAACATCATCTAAACAATCTCAAACTTTTCCCAAAATGACAAACAACTCAAAATAAATAAATGAAGTGAATGGTCATTTTGCGTTAATTGGCATGTCAATATGCCTAACTTTGGCTATCCCTAGTTTTCAAACCTCATCAGAAACATTTGGCATGGATCTTTTGCACCTTTGTTACAAGTAATCACTGATAAAGGTACAAGGCTCCACTTTGCAGATCTTCCAAAACATTCAAATGCTAAGTTTAAATGACAGCTTTAAAAAATTGAATCTATCTCATACTAGGAAGATCCCACTATTTCAAAAACCACTCAAACAAGCTCAATTTTCAAAAGCTAAGAACCCATGTAGTCCTCATTTTGTACACACTCAGCAATACCACCTCAAAATCTTATCATAATTCAAAAGTAAGTTTTGTGTGCCATTTCCCATCAAACAGCTTGGTATATTCAAATCATACAAAATCACAAACACTATAGTGTAGAGTAAATTTGGCTTTAACTTTGTTCCAGTTCTACTGGGTTACAAATCCTGCCTTAAGTAGTATCAGATTCCAGTTTTCTCCTTTAACTAACCTCTAGCACCACTTAAGTTTGTTTCGTAATCAATGGGCAGAGCAGGCTTGAGCCTCTACCATGCTACCTCATTGTTGCTGGGCCAGTGTCACCCAGCTTGCTGAATCTTGTCTGGAGGCAGCCAAAGACTTCACGCCACCGTCTGCACTTAAGCCAGCAAGTCGGACCACCAGAACGCCCATGCCCAGCTGGGCCACTTCATGACATGCCGGCTCTGTAGCTGCCCATTCTACTGCACGCCACGATCACAGCCTGTGCCCACCTCCGCTTAAGAAGGATCCTGTGAACACGCCAGACACCCCTGCTTGCCACCCCGCGTCTCGCAGCCACCGTCATTGCTGAAGACGCCGCCGCCACAGAGTAATCGCATACTCCCCGGGAATGATTGCCACTGCCCCTAAGCACGATTTAAGCTCTCCAGAGCACCACTGGGAGACAGCGGCCGACATCGGGCCAACCCCAGCCATGCCGCTGGTCAGAGCCATGCCAAGCCACCGTCAGCCCCGACCATCCCTCCTGGCCTCACGCCGGTGCCCATAAAAGGAGGCCACCACCAGCCGCTTGAGGCACACCATTCCACTCCCCTCACCTCACCATCATTCCACACCTCTAGCCGGCTACCTATGAGCAAGCAGCCCACCAGTGCAAGAGCAGGCCTCCTGAGAGAAGAAGGAGCTGATTTCACCACCCCTGAGCCTTCTGACCATTCCCGAGCCTCGTCAGTCGATCACCATCTTGTCACCACGACACCGGAGCCCCGGTATGCCCCCTATGCACCCCACCCAGCCGCTTAGGTTCGAGCTCAAATGATGACATTTTCATCGCCGACGACTAACTTCCATCTATCCTCTCTAATCCAAATCCACACAGCTCACACAAGGTGTTAAGGATCCACTAACTGTGTCCCCCTGTCAAATTTCGAGCCTCACACAGGAGGACACTGGCTCCATGTCTCTCTCCCCATTAGTGCCTCAACCGCTTGAATTTAGATTTTCTATTTATTCAAACCTTGTTCTCGTAATTTCCAGATTCAAAAATCAACCCAAATTTCAATTCTAGTGAACCAAATACATGGAAACCTATTTTGTTAGAAAGGTACTGAAATTCCTAATCCAAGTCTGGATTGAAGTCATTGGATCTATAGATCAACCTTGGTAAAATAACAAGTCGTAAGCTTTTTTTGCATTCAAACATTTTCAAATTCAACTATAATAGCTTTTGAGTTGATTCCAAATTTCAAAATCAAATTTGATCATACCTTTTGTATTTATATAAAATATATGGTTTACTTTACATAAATAAGGTGTTCATAGTAAAGAATGCCACATAGGCATTTCTAGTCACTTTATTTAATTAAAATAAAAGGTTAAACCTTATTACATTGTGACACCACTTTAAAATCACATTCCCATGTACTGAAATATGTGGTGATGACATGTGTCAACATGATCCCATGTTTGAGTTGGAGAATATTAAATCTTAAGTAGTTTTTCAATGGGTAGAAATTACTTTTCTCAAATTAAAATAAATAAGACAAATTCTTTAATCATGTAATGATAGGTGATGATGCTAGATCATCTATAGTACATCTTTCGGTGATGATTGAAAATATTTAAGTATTGTTTGGTGATTGTGTACCTCGATTTATTTATATATGCTAGTACCAAGGATACGAGGAGGAAGGAGGATACTACGAGGAAGAAGCCGAGGAGAACTTCAACCACTGCTCTGCACAAGGCAAGCCTTACTACCCAAGTTGACCTATGCAACCCAATACTTAAAACCTTGCAAGCTAACACTTGCAATTATGAAAGTTAGATAACCTATGCAATGCACTAAGCATGCTTGGTTGGACACATTTGATTATACCCAATCGTAGTTTTACTTGCGAGCTTTCTACTTTATTTCTTTATCAAAGCTTTCTCTTAGAGTTTACTTAAGTGACTTATAGATTCTAGAAAGATAATTGAAGGTTGCATAAAGAGCATTAAATTTGGCCTAAGTAGATAATCTTGATGTCATCCTAAGGCATGAGATTGAACTTCATTAATCTCCACTTGTTTACCACCGCTCCTTAGTATTTAACCCCACTTGTAGATGCTAGTGGTAAGCATAAAACTTGATCAACTTTATATGGGAATACTTGGTGAAAATGGTTATGAAAACCTTAGAATGATGAGTCATTCTCTTGAAATGTTTTGACATGTGTTTCCATGCATTTGCAGAAATTAAGTGGGCGCTAAGACATGTTTCTAATACATTATGTGGAGGACATATTGTTGATTGGAAATGATGTATCTTTATTAACACATATTAAGAATTTCATCCCGATGAAAGACTTAGGCAAAACCAAATATTTGGCATCAATAGGCGCTAATATGGTTGTGCGGAAGTACATAGACAAGATATTGAATGAGTTCAATATAGAAACTACAAGAAAGGTTCTTATGCATGAAAGGATTGAATGAGTTCAATGTTGATGATATATTCAAGTGTATTGACATTTGGTAAGTGAAACAAATAATCAAGTATAGATTGATACTTGATGTATGAAATCACAAAGAATATTTATATCAATCATCTTGTGATATGTACAAATCCGGATATGTCCTATGCTCTAAATGTTGTGAGCATATACGAATGATTCATAAGATGATCATTGGACAATAGTAAGGATATTCTTATGATCTTTTGGAAGAACTAAGAGTATAATATTTGTAGAAGTGACAAATAGATGGTTAGTTCATTGTAAAAGTACTACATTGATACTAGCTTTGTCACAAAATACAAATTAAGTTTATCTCAATCTAAAACTAAAGGTGGCACAATATAATGGAAAGTGAGTTCCATAATGGATTTGGATGAGTTCCAAAGTTAAGACATTGTGACAGATACTACAACAAAAGGCTAAGTATATGACTGCTATAATAGCAGCTAAAGAGGGCATTTGTGTCAAGTAGTTTGTTATCAAACTAGGTGTAGTTCACAGTGGGATAATACTATGAAGATATATTTGTGCGACAATATTATCAACATGTTTTAACCCCAAAGAGCTAAAGGTCACACCGAAAGACCAAATTTATACAAAGCCATCTCATTAGAGAATGAGTGATGCGTAGAGACGCAAATACATGCAATTACACACGGACCTGGAAGTGTCGATCCGAGATCGAGTTGACCACTAGCAATCATGTACATACAACAGGAAAGCCATAGGTGTTGAATACACAAAGGTTTGAAACTAGATTATTGACTCTAGTGCAAGTGGGAGACTGTTGGAGATATGCCCAAGAGGCAATAATAAAGTGGTTATTATCATATCTTCATATTTATGATAAATGTTTACATACCATGCTATAATTGTATTAACAGGAAACATTAATACTTGTGTGATTTGTAAACATAAAAGAGTCCCTAGTAAAGCCTCTTGTTAAACTAGCTTGTTGGTTAATATATGATCATTGTTTCCTGATCATGAACATAGAGATGTTATTAACAACAGGGTCATATCATTAGGAGAATGATGTGATGGACATACTCCTATAGATAAGCGTAGCATAAAGATCAAGTCATTTCAATAGTTCAATTGCTATATGCTTTCGATACATAGTAACCTAATTCCTTCGACCATGAGATCATGCATATCACCTTTACGGATGGATGCTTTGATGTCATCAAACACCACACCGTAACAGGGTGGCTATAAAAGTGGCATTGAGTGTTAGGAAAGTATTGGTTGAAACACATGGATCAAGAGTGGGATTTGTCCATCCATATATGGATAGATATACTCTGGGCCCTCTCGGTGAAATGTCATCCAATTAGCTTGCAAGCATGTGACTGGCTCACAAGGGATCACATATCACGGAGCGAGAAAAGAGTACTTATCGATGTGAGGTTGAACTAGGTATGCGAGAGATCAAGCGATCATAACCTCGGATAAGTAACATATCGTGAGACAAAGGGAAATTGGTATCGTATGTAAGTGGTTCATTCGATCAAAGTAATCGTGAAATATGTAGAACCATATGAATTTCCAGATTCCTCTATTGGTTATTGTTAGGAGAAGTGTCTCGATCATGTCGCATAATTCACGAAGTGGAGACACATAAGGATTGACGTTGTTTGAGTAGTTATGGTATTATGAGAAAGAGACCGAATGTTGTTGAGTCTCGGATGGGATCCGGGATATCACGAGGTGATCCGGAATGGTCAGGAGAATAAGATTCATATAAGGAAAGTCCGTTTGAGTTGGGGAATGGTTAGGTGTTTTCATCGGGAACATTCTAGAAGTCCCGGAATGTCGGCACTCGGAGGAGGGAAATGAATGTGTCATTGTAAGTTGGAATGATTGCATCATGTACTAGGTGTCTTCTGTCCAAAATAAAGGATTTATTTAAATCCTAAATTGAAAAGTCAAGCGGCTAGTTTGAAAGTCAAGCAACAATTTTGGGAAGTGGGAAGAGGAGGAGGATTGGTGGAGGCCGAGGGAGGAGGTTCCTCCCTTGGCGGCGCCCACCAAGCCGACTTGGGAGGACTCTCCTCCCTTGGCGGCCAGCCCTCCCACCTATATAAGGAGGCAGGCTCCCTCCTAGCACACAAAGTTCCTATCTTCTACCTCCGGTTTAGAGCCGTTTTGGTTTAGAGCTTCTAATTGCTTTTGGTTTAGAGCCTTCTAATTGGTTTAGAGCCTTCTAATTGGTGTGTCTAATTACTAGACCACTAATAGCCTCTCTCATAAGCTCCACCATACTACTTGGCTTAAGCGAAGCCCTGCGGGATCTCCCTCTACTTAGGTACCATTTGTTGTCTTTGCCGGAACCCGAGAGAGTGCTACAACCTCCATTTTCTTTGGAACAAGGAGAGGAAGGTCTTAAATCGAGTACGAGCGTGTGACCGACATTGCGGGGCGCTGGAGCGTGGCGCTGGAAGGATCGTCTCTGTGATCTTGAGATCGGAAGAATACGACTACATCACCACGAGAATCTGCTCTCGTTAACCGCTTTGGAATCTTGAGGTGAGTTCCTCTATCGTCTCGTTGCTACAATCTAGTAGATAGATCTTGGCTTGTTTGTTTGTATGCGATAGAAAATTTTTGTTTTCCATGCTACGAACCCCTACACGATGTTCACATGACACCACTAGAATAAATACACCACAATTTAAATATCAAACCATTGAATCTCTCTCAACACAATTCCACTACTAACAACATGACTTCTCCCATGTCCTCAAAAACAAAACGAACTACTCACAAGACATCATATGGATCATGATCAGAGATGAAATAATGATAAGTAACAATCTGAACATAAAAAATAATTCAATGGTTCACTCAATAGCATCAACTACAAAGAGTAATCAACACCGGGAAAGTTTCCCCTAAGAACTATGCAAGATTCAACCCAATTGTTATAGCGGTATCAAGTGGTGATGATGGTGTTGGTGGAGATGATGGTGGTGGTGATGATGATGATCCCGATGAAGTCCAGCTTGATGGTGGTGTTGATGGCGATGATCTCCCCTCTCCGGGAAGGAATTCCCCCGGCAGAATTCACATGCCAAGAGATCTTCTCTCTCGGTGTTTTTGTCCACAGGCGGGAATCTTTTCGTGGTCGTTCCTCGAGTCTTAGGGTTTGGAGGATAATATCGCTAGAGGAGAGCACAGGTGGGCAGGCGGCCACACCACACTGTTGGCGCGACTAGGTGCCAGCGCCGAGGTGGTCTGGGCCCCTGGCCCATCTCCACTTCCCTTGGCATTCTTCGTCTTATGGAAAAATAGAATTTTCCATGTATTTTCTAGGATTTTCTGATCTTCACGAATTTTGCCTCCAAACAGCACCTTTCCATCAGAATCCTGACTGCAGCGGTCCATGCTCCAAAAGTCATCAACCATGCAAAAATAAATTAAATAACATAAGTATCATCTCTTAATATGACATATATCAATGAATAATAGTAAATTATGATATAGAATAGTGATGCAAAACCGATGTATCATCGCTCGCGATCTGAGTCTTGCCTCGAGAGACGGAGGTGGCGGTGTGCGGCCAGCCTTGAGAAGAGTCGCACCCTATAAGGAGGCGGGTGATCTTCCTTTCCTACCTTACTGGGTTCACCCTCGGTGAACCCTTTTGTTCGATGTTCCTTGCCTTCTTTGACCTGCTCCCATCCTCCTTGGTGCCACGCCATCGGCATCCTCGCGCACTCTGCTGCCTGCTATGAGTGCTACCTCAGGATCCAGCTGGATCTCGGGCTCTTCTGCCGGCTATTCCACGTCCGACCGCATGCCCAGTTCTCCTAGGGCCCGCTGGTCCCCTGCGGCGGTGCCTCCATCTACTCCCTTTCAGATCGGCTACTCGAAGTTCAAACTTCACGACAGTCCGACTGTGGCAGCGATCGTGTTATCGTCGGCAACATCACCAAAATCGACCAAATCAATCTACCAGCCTTCGGGATGTGGAGTCCACTGGCGAACTGGATCGAAGATCCATGGCAGCAATAGGTGAGTCGACAATGTTATGGATGCGGTCCCTGCGTCACCGCCCGGCTTAACGGCATGGACATCACGCTCATGGATGTCCGGCGATGAGATACTGCAGCAACGGCCCCACAAAATGTGCTTCTACTCCGGCCGACTGGACCCCACCGTATTTTCCGTCTTGCTTGCTTCATCCGGCTGCCGCTCTATGCTTCTTTTGTGGCAGATCTTCCCTGCATCCTCGGTAAGAGGTGTCCCTCTAGAACTTCATGGCCGACCTTCCAGAGCCGCGCTCGCGCCGGACTAGTGAAGAGTCGGACAGCAACACCGATGTCTTCCCCAACTGGAATGATGAGACAGCACACGACCCCCATGCGCTAGTTGTCGAGGAGGAAGAGGCTGCCTCAGCTCCCGAACCAACCCGACGCCGAACAACGGATAGCGACTCTAGCCGCTCCGGCGCGGGAGGGAGCAGATCAATCCGGACCCCGGTGGAGGAGCCGGCTCCCAAGAGGAGCCGGGTGATCTCATCACCGACGATCTTCCTTTTCTCTTCCGTGAACTGGCGGAGGGGCTACTTGACCGGCTTGGCATCCGACCACACATGGAGGGAGTGCTCGGCGAAATCCCTTAGAACACCCGGCATGTCCTTAGGTGACCATGTGAAGATGTCCCGATTCTCATGGAGGAAGTCGACGAGCATGCCTTCCTATTTGTTGTCCAAGCCGGCACCGATGGTGATGTACTTGGTCGAGTTGGTGGGGTAGAGCGGGATCTTCTTCGTCTCCTTGGCTGGCTAGAAAGTCGCGTCATCGATTGGCTTCCATTAGCTGGCACTTCTTCTGAGCCAATGCCACGTTGCATGATCTCATGCTTCTCCTTGGCGATGATGAGGGCCTCATTAGCTTTGAGCTTTGCCAGCACTCCATCGACCGCCAAGCTTGACCGACCATGGTGATCACGCTGTTAGGCCCTGGCATCTTCGACCTGAGATATGTGTAGTGGGGAACGGCCATGAACTTGGCGAGGGTGGGACGCCCGAGGAGAGTGATACGTTGCAAATGTATCTATAATTTTGATGTTCCATGCTTGGTTTTATCCACTTTCTTGTGTTTTGTTCCAACTTTGAGTACTTTTATTATGATTTCTTGACTAACCTATTAACAAGAGCCTGCCTGCTTTTCTCGTTGTTTTTGGTTCCGTAAAAGTCAGAAAATGAATATTCTCGAATTGACGGACAAAAGCCAAAGTGCCTATTTTTCCGGAAGGGATCAAGTGCCAGAATACGAGACGGAGAAGGGCTGGGGGCGGCCACACCACCTGGCCGCGCGGCCAGGCCTAGCCCACGCCAGGGGGTGGTCTGGCCGCCCCCAACACCCCCTCGGCCTCTCCTTCCGCCTATAAGTTGCCCTCGGAACGAAAACCCTAAGGACCCGATTAAAAATCCACGAAGAGTCTCAGAGTCAGCTGTCATCTCCATCCCTAGATCGGAGGATCAAGCTCTTCCGCACTCACGGAGAGGGAATTCACCCCGAGGCCTTCTTCATCACCATGCAAGCCTCCGTGTGATGCGTGAGTAGTTCATCCTGACTACGGATCCATGTAGTAGCTAGATGGCTGGTTTCTCCTCCTTTGTGCTTTCATGTTTAGATCTTGTGAGTCTGCTCATGATCAAGATCATCTATTTGTAATTCATACATGTTGTGTTTGGGGATCCGATGGATATTGAGATGCTATTTCAGATTGATTATTGATTCTATCATGTCTTTGTTATTTGAGATCTTGCATGCTTTCCGTTGTTAGTAGCTATCTTGGCCAAGTAGATGCTAGCAACTCCAAGAGTTAGTATTTATGCTCGATAGTGGGTTCATGCCTCCGTAACTGGGAAGTGATGTAAATCTCTAAGGTACTAGATGTGTTGCTACTAGGAGAAAAACAATCCTTTGTTCATAGAACAATTGTATTGTTTACTTTACACGCAGTTCAGAAGCAATAACTGCTGCTTTGCAACTTAATACCGGAGGGGGTTCGGATGATAACCTCAAGGTGGATTATTAGTCATAGATGCATTGGATGTCTATGTATTATGTTGTAATGCCCAATCAAGTCTCAAAGGAGTCAAGATGATTAGTATATGCATGTATTGCTTTCGGTGTTCATTAATTGCCCTTGCTTGTAATTTGTTCACCCAAAGATGTTATCTATCTTAAGGAGAGCCAATTTAGTGAACTATGGATCCTGGCCTCTTTTCTTTATATACACTCCACAATCTTTTATCGCTTTTGTGTTTACTTTCTAAAATTTTACTTTTCCATTCGACACGTTAATCCTTTGTTTTCCTCGGGTGAAAACACGCGTGAGATCGATAACCCTCATCGCTAGTCATATTGCGTTATGTGGTCGCGGTTTGCGGCAGGTCTCCATAAAGCACATTTTCAAGACCGCAGAAGGCGCTCGCCAGCTCATTTAGTAACACACACTTTGAGGTGTTTCTCGTTCTACCGGGGTTCGGATTAAACCTTGGTTTCATAATTGAGGAAACTTGTCGCCAGGTTTCATCATACCTTCCTCTTGGGGTTCCTAACGAGTTTCACAACACCGCTTATCAAGCATTTGGGCGCTGCGGCATTGAGCCATCAAGCATTTTTTCCGGCGCTGCTGTCGGGAGTCAAGGACATCTTCACAAGGGGAGTCCCTCATAACCAATCTCTTTACTTTGTTGTTTTTGTTTTGCTTAGTTTCTTTTTGCTTTGTTTGCTTGTTTTGTTCTTCAAAAACACAAAAAATTAGTTTTACTTGTTTGCTTTCTTATTTGAAAAACACAAAAATTAGTTCCTATCTTGAGTTGCCACTATGTCTAGCCTTGCTCCAATCACTATGTCACCCGAGGAAATGATTCTCACTTTTAAACAAGGAATTGAGGAAAGTTTTAAGGAAGCTTGGTCTAGAATCTCGATCTACAAAAAAGACCGAGCCTAAAATGATTCAAGGCTTGTTCCTTAGCAGTTTTTACCTTGGGATTGCTCTTTGCTATAGATATGCTTTAGATGCTATTATGGAGGAGATTTCTCCAATGTAATGAGGATGATGCCATTAATGCTATAAAGAAATTGATCCTCACTTACAACTTGCCTAGCCAAATCGATACTTCTTTCAAAAAATATTTGCTAGGTTGAACATTCTTGAGGCTAGCACTACTAGATTAGAAGGGTGCTATACGCTTTAGGGAGCATCACATTATGTTCCAATAAACTCTGAACCATCAAAGTGGTTCCCTACAGTAAAGGTTGAGATAAACAACGAAACTTTTCAAGCCCGCTGTGATATCATGTCTGAATTTTGCCTTATGCCCAAAGATATTTATAAATCTCTGAATACTTGGGGCATTGAAGGAGGAAAAGAAATATCTCTTACTAATAATACTACCATATTACCTCTTGGAATAGCTGAAGGAGTGTTTACAAAGATCCTTGGGAAAATGATTTCTATTGATTATCTTGTTATTGAATGTGTGAAAAGGACAAATTACACTTGGAAGGTCCCTATTAGAACTCCTTGAGCAATAATAGATGTGGGAAAGGGGACCATGCACCTTTCTCCACCAAACAATCATATTTTCCCCAAGGTTAAGAATAAAATAAGAGAGGTAAGGGCAAGAAAGTTGGTCTAATGCTTCTTCATTTGAGAACACTTGATTCTTTCTTTGCTTCTTATGCCTAACTTAAAGGTTAAAGAAAAGTACTTGTTGGGAGATAACCCAAGAGTTTTAGATGAGTCTTGGAAGTTATTACTGTAATAACCTCTCCTTATCCTTTTATTTGCTTTTGTGCCAAGAGTAACCTCTAATGAGAGTGAAGTAATGATTGGGAAAGTTGTTGTCCCTGAAACAGATTTCTGTGCTTCACCGTAAAAATTCTGAGAGAGCTCTGTATGTCGGATTGAGCTGTAATTTTTGTGCTTCTGCCCCAGGTTGTTATCTAACTTTCGTTAGTTCAACACTTTTGATTTGAGCAACAGAAGGTCTTCGAAAAAATTCACCTGCTGGTCTGTTTTGACAGATTTCTGCCATTTTCTGCATTTGCTTCTTGTTAGTTCCTTCTTGAGTTTTTTTGGGGAATTGAGCTTTGTGAGGGAAGTGCTACAGTATCTAGTGTTATAATGGAAGTTTATTTCGTGTTAGAACTGAACCTTGAGACTTATTTATCTTAAGTGCACTAATGTTGCTAATGAGATTGTGTGAAGTTTTGTATGAAGGAAAATTTCAGGTGTATGGAAGGAATGAGTGATGAGATGAAGGATGGAATAAAGCTCAAGCTTGGGGATGCCACACGTGTCACCCCAAGAAATATCCAAGAAGTACAAGTTAAAGCTTGGGGATGCCTAAGGCATCCCTTTCTTCATCAATAAAAATCCAGGTTTCTTCCAAACGCTTCATTTTTATTGTTTCATGCACAATTGTGTTTTCTTGGAGCGCCTTTCTTTTTGTTTTCGTTTTGGTTTTTAGTTTGCTTGGTTTGCTTAGTTTTCTGAATAATTTGGTTGGACCCCTCTTTCACACTTTGGTTTGCAAATAGTTTGGTTTGGTTTGGAAAAGAGTAGGAAAGTTCATGCTTATGTGGTAAAAGAGCTCGTTGATCGTGGCCTGTGCTTTGTCATGCCATGCTTGATATTGTTTTGGCTTTATGCTTAGTATTCTTTGTTGTAGCATGACTTGTTATAAACAATTGAGATTGCTTAATGTGCCTTGGATGAATCATGTGTTGTTTTAGCATATTAAAGCATAGTATAGTGGTATTCTCCTTTGATGCTTTATTTGGGTTGACTTGGCACATGCTCACACCATGTTATGACTATCTCAAGTCACCATAGCCTTTATGATCCTTTAGTTTTCAACTTGTAGTATCACTTTATGCTTTGATCAATGATGTTTTGTCCTCGCATGATTATGGCCATTATTGCTCTCTTAGTTTGTCCCGCCTTTTGCTAGCCTCCACAACAAAGTATGAGTTCCACTCATGCATCCAACTCCCTAAACCAAGTTTTTCCAAAGAGTCCACCATACCTACCTACTAGCTTATGCTATTCCAAGTATATTCATGCTTTTGTTTACCTTCCACTTGTTATGAGAAAACTAGTGATTAAAGCTCTCACTAACTTGATGGCACATTTTACTTTATTGACTCTAATAAACTAGAACCATTGTGTCGTCTATGTTGTATATGCTTGCACTTATTTGTTGGGAATTAGCGTAACCATGCTTTCATGGGGAACGCTTTCAACATTGCACTTGGTACTTGTACCTAGTTGATATCATGCTCTTTTGTATATGGATGTCGTGTGAAATGAAAGGGAGCTTGTAAGTCCATGGAGTTATGTATATGTGTTAGAGAAACGCCTGGGCCGCTGGTCTAATCCATGCTGACATGGTGGAATTCTGCAGCGTAACCATAATGAGCTGTCTATGAAGCATTCTTCTTTTAAAAAAGAGTCCTATATTGATAAAAAAGAGAAAAGAAAAAAGATACTATGAAAGGAGGAAAGAGAGAAAAGCACCATATTCCCATGGTAAATAAGAAGAATGCTGAGATGCTCGTTGTCTGCTTGCCTTGTCATTTTGATATGGGGATTCTTCCGTATCATCGGGCAAGGTACCTGCTTGTTCTCTAATGATACACATGTACTTACATGACAAGAACTTACCGTGACTAAACTTGAGTAGCATGAGGAGCTCAGATACAAGGGACATGAGATTTCGACTTATACTTGTCACAAGCATGTACACCATAGTTTGTTCACTTTAACCTTAATCACTTCAAGATGCTTATGATAGGGGCAATGAGAGCTGAAAGCTATAAGTACCATAATTTTTGGAATCTCTTTATGAGACTTGAATCCCTACTTCCTTTTACAAAAGGCCTTTCTTCCACCATTATATTGAGTCTCCACCTTCTATCTTTATGCACTTACTTTGAGAGCATAGTGGCCATTCTTAGTTCTATGTGCATTGTCCCAAGACTAGTTGATTGATGCATAACTTGATATTGCTTGTTTGAAACTATTGTATCTAGTCACTCTTATGAACTTTGAAGGTGTCCTATGCATTTATATTTGCTACTCTATTGAGGGACAAGCGAATAATACTATTATGCTATGTTTTCTTTATGTGAAACAAACAAACGCCTTGCAAAGCATGTTATTCATGAATCTTTTGTTTGTGCCTTTTCATGTTGCATCATAGTTTCTTTGCTTATTGCTAGAACTTTGTCTTTCATGTTATGATTGAAGTACTATGATCCCAGCTTTGAATGTTTTGCAAATACTTTGATCAAGTTTGATGGTGCATGTCACCTCAAAATTCTTTCTTTTTATCACTTACCTACCGAGGACGAGCAGGAGTTAAGCTTGGGGATGTTGATACATTGCAAATGTATCTATAATTTTGATGTTCCATGCGTTTTATCCACTTTCTTGTGTTTTGTTCCAACTTTTGGAGTACTTTTCATGATTTTTAATTAACCTATTAACAAGATGCATGCATAGCCGCCTGTTTATGCCATTTTCGTTCCAAGAAAGTCGAAATGAATATTCGGAATCGGATCTGGATAAAGCAAAGTGCCTATTTTTCCAAGGGATCATGCCGTATTTGGTGACGGAGAAGGGCCAAGGATCCAACAATACCGTTTCTAATGACCTGGCCAGCCTGGGTCTTACACTGGGGAAAACTGCCGCTTCCCAGACTCTGGCCCCTCCTTCCGCCTCTATATATTGTCCTCGGACTAAAACCCTAAGGACCCGATCAAAAATCCACGAAGAGGCCTCGAGCCACCGGCCATCTCCCATCCCAGACTGGAGGATCTCAAGCTCTTCCCCAAGATCTTCCTGGAGAGGGAATTCACCGAGGGCCTTCATCACCATGCAAGTTCTCCCATGTGATGCGTGAGGTTCATCCTTGACTACGGATATGTGTAGCTAGATGGCTGTTTCTCCTCCAGCGCTTTCATGTTTAGATTCAGAGTCTGCTCATGATCAAGATCATCTATTTGTAATCCATACATGTTGTTTATGATCCATGGATATTGAGATGTTATTTACTGATTATTGATTCTATCATGTCTTTGTTATTTGAGATCTTGCATGCTTCCGCTGTTAGTAGCTATCTGGCCAAGTAGATGCTAAACTCCAAGAGTTAGTATTTATGCTCTCTATAGTGGTTCATGCCTCTCGTAACGGGAAGTGATGTAAATTGCAGGTACTAGATGTGCGGTTACATTAGGGAGAAAAATATTATCCTTTGTTCATAATTGTGATTGCTACTTTATAATTTCCAGTTCGTAGTTAACTGTTGCTTGCAACTTAACATTGAGGGGTTTTGATGATAACCTCAAGGTGATTATTACGCGATGTAATGATGTTATCATGTATTATGTTGTAATGCCCAATCAAGTCTCAAAGGAGTCAAGATGATTAGTATATGCATGTATTGCTTTCGGTGTTTGTCAATTGCCCCGCTGTAATTTGTTCACCCAAAGATGTTATCTATCTAAGGAGAGCCACCTCTAGTGAACTATGGATCCCGGTCCTTTTCTTTACATACAATCTACAATCTTTTATCGCTTTGTGTTTACTTTCTAAACTTTTACTTCTTTCCATTCGACACGCTTAATCCTTTGTTTTCCGCAAAAACACGTGAGATTGACAACCTCATCGCAAGTTGGGGACAAAGTTCTGTGGTTGTGTTGTGTGTCTCCACGTTGCTACTAGCACCGGTAGTGCGCCTCGCCAAAGCTCAGCTAGTAACACCTTTGGGGTGTTTCCTTGCTCCTACCGTTCGATTAAACCTTGGTTTCATAACTGAGGGAAACTTGCTGTTGTGCTCATCATACCTTCCTCTTGGGGTTAAACATTATCCTATCGATGTGAAAGTAGAATATTGCGCGCTAGTTGTCGAACAGCTCACAACTTCAAAGGGACGATCCATTACCACTTGGTAATGGGGCACCATGTTCACATGTGTCCTCATTGAGGGGGGGTGGCACTTCTCGCCGCAATTTAGCATCTTCTATAATTGCAAGGAAACTGTTGCATGTGCGCTGCTACCGATCCGTTAATACCGCCATAACACCTGCAGGTTTCTAAACATTGTTTCATTATAACAACAATTGCCAAAGAAAGCAATCCTATGCCATCTAGTGACTAACATATAAAGATATGCAAAACCTCCTTTGATTGCTCATGTTAAACTTAAATCGAGATACTAATGCAAAATAAGGAGTCATAATGTAAGGGAACTGAGGGAAGAGTATTGGCCAAGCAATTAAAGGCCTGAGGATTTCGACTTCACCGGTGAACGGCATTAGCCATAATTAATGGTTATACTTTAGGGCGACGGGGCTTCATTTCATAACCCTACAACTTTCGAAATCAAAGGTGAGGCTCCACCACGACCATGAAGGAAACACTATCTTTCTTCAAAGGAGATCCACACATTACATCCATTGTTCATCAGATGAACTAAGTTCCACTCAGATACAACAACAGCAATCACCTTAATAATGAGATAATCTCATGTGATTTGCTAGCAACTAACTATTGAGAGATTATCATTTGATCCCCCCATTTTCATAGAGTGGAATATAAGTATAAACTGGCATACTGAAAATTATACACATTTGAACTCTTTGAAATACTTGCCAATATTCATAGAGGAGTCATGTAGCACAGAAAATCTTGAGATTATCATTTTCATAAGGGGGAATGTAATGCACAAATTGTACCTTTGCAACACTTATGTCTTCAAATTTATATTCCCATGAGTTCATTTGTTTATGGAGGTTAATTGAGATGGCAAACTCATTATTTTGCATGGATGAGGTGCTTGCAGAGATGTAAAGGTTATCATGTCGCTGAATCACGGATCAGCGGTTGGTGAGCACGATTTGTGAACTTCAACCAGACAAAGCCCATATTTTGAACAAGATGATCACAATGTGAGAGATTGTGACTAGAGAGGAGGTGAGTAGAACCTTAATAATAGGGTAGAAAAGTAGTATGTCTTTGGTAACTTAGAAACAAAGGGAAGGGTATGGTGATTATCAAATCAAGATAACATGACCACTTCTAAATGCTAAATTGGAAAATCCTGTCTTTTTATAAAGCACTAATAATACATCTTAGGCATACATCAAACTATTTGGCAATTCAAATTATCGCCGGTTTGACAATTATTACCTCATTTTAGACAAAGTCTATGTTTTTTGGAATTCAGAAATATTTTGTGGGATCTAGAATTTAAGAGATGCATGAAAGTCATGAGACACTTATCCTTAGCCATTAGTAGCGTCATTTGAGAAGACTGGTGATTTAGAGATTTAAATTATCTTTTAATCGATTTTGATATCACATGTATCTTTCCAAACACTTATGATTCCAGTCACATAATAATACCCCCATTATAGTAGATGCCACTATGTTTGTCCTGGTGAATTCCGAATGGTTTGAACATTTATTGCATAACAATGACTCAATTAGCTAAGACGTGTCTTTCATTGACTCTCACATTGATAATTGTTTTGAGTGAGGTAAAATGTATTAAACTGCTGTAAGTGTTAGTCTCTGGAGGCAAAAGCTGATTACAATAAGCTGCTAGTGTTACCTCGAACACTACAAGCTGAAAACTAGGAATGCATTCCGCAGGGTTGAATCCATGACAGATGGGCGGATGGCTCACCCATTGCTTGGCAATTAATGCCCTACCGTGGCTTTCATGATGGTAGACCTGCAGTGTGGTGATACCTACCATCTTGATAGATCCGCTTGATTACGTGGAGCCGCAGTGGTCTGGTCATCGCATGGCGTATCGCTTGATTTCTCACTTTATAGGTCTCATCTCGCACTCTCACTCATCCTCCACTGTCCTCAAGTCCTCTCCTTTGTCCCCTCATGAGTGCAAACCCCCAGAAACTGAATTCCAACCCACGCCCGGCTGAGTGACCAAATGGTAGGTGGCCGCCATCTCTCGAGAAGGCCATTTGGCGAGGGAGGCCCGACAACATGTCTGAGGCCCGCATCATCGGCATGTCAAAAGCGACGGCGTCCTGTCCCCGCTTCCACCGGGCGCGGCCGAGGAAGAGCCCCGCCCAGTCATGTAGAAGATCGCATCAGCTAGGACCCCTACGAGGAGGTTTTTCTTTCATAAGGCTCAAGAGAACCCCTATTTGACACCGGCCTTCCGGTTTACTCATGAGCCGAAGTGGCAGGAGTTTTCTCCTTCCTTGTTCGATTACCCCATCTACCATCATTAGATGCTAGACTCATATGTTATTGGGGCTCGATTGTTCATCATTTTTAGGTAGCTAATCCTCTTGTGTTAGATCTACGTATTTTAGAACCCCCTATTATTCGATGATCCCCTTGTTAAGTATTTGAATACCCATGTTTGTAGTTGGGATCAATACCTTGCTCGAGTTTGGTTTTGAGATTTGGAGAATAATCGGGGGATCTCAATCGCATCTACCATTTATGCAAATAACTCAATCCTGATAATCAAAGTACTAAATCATGTCCTTATTGCACTCTACTATTTTCCTCCAGCGGGGAGGATAGAAGGCAATGCCGCAGCGAAAGGATGGATTTTTCCTTCGGACACCAAGACTAAATCATGTAATATCTTGAGAGGTGGAAGTCATCAGTATGACAACAATTTTCTGCTTGACATCTAATAACGGTGCCTGCTGCAGGAAGGGCTCGGCATACCGACTTCCACCGCTCCTCGTAATCATGCGAGGGCGTGAGGACTGCCCCCCGAGTCAGTGAACATCCGCGACATTAGAAATGACACTAGATTCTCGGTCTTCCTCCATAACCTCGGAAGGTTTACATCGGGGAGAATGCATGGCTACGATCCAGCACAAGGTCAAAGGGTAGGCTTCGTTCCAAAGAAGTGGAGGATTGCCAAAGGGGAGGCGGAGGCCATGAAGAGACGATACTCGCTTTGCTGTAAGCACCTTGCTTTGTATACATCGTATTCGAAGTATTACATTTCGCTGTAAAACAGCACTAATTGTCGAACCTCAACATTAAGTACCGTACGGGTATAACCTGTTGTTTTCTTCCTTTATGGTCGTACATCTGCTTCTGATTTACTAGATAGTGAATTTGTTTAGCTAGACGCATCTTTAGTTAGATTGGTTACTTTTGACCAAGGTCTCCCCACAGTTTTAGGATAAAACAAAGGAGAAACGTACAGTGAATAAAGAGAAGGCTGCTCTATATTCAATACCCCTTATATATATATATGGGCAAAAAAAACACATTGTTGATAGCGAGAGAGAGACCAAAAGGCTCTTACAAGGTAGGAGTCATCAGCCATCTCAATACATCGCAAAAGAAACGCGGCGAAAATGATGACGAGCGTTTTTAAGGCTATGTCCGCGTTTTTAAAGTGGTCCTAACTTGGTTCGTCCCCCATGAACGCGTTGTCAACAAACCTGCCCATGATCCTCGTAAGATGCGGCCCGCTTAAAGCATAGCGTTGTCCCTGACCAAAGGCCCCATTGGGTCCCGACGCCAGCGACCTACGTCGTGTGATCAAAGACGGCAATGTTTTGCGTCATGTTCAGGACTCATTTGATGGGTTTAGCAGCGATGTCAGCCCCGAGTACAAAAAGTTGTAGCGACGTTAAGTTAGGAGAAAGCAGGTAACTAACAAGGACGCACTCACTTCGCTGCAGGATTATATTCCATGGGCTCTACTTTATAAAGTTTGAATCAATGGATGGAGATATGCGAGGGGTTGAAGATCCGGCAATTACAGCTGCAAGACACTAAAAAGAGGATAATACATAATCATAGTCATGTACAATGTTTGTATTGGGCCAATTATCTTTTGTGGAAACACATCCTAATATTCTAGAGCCCGGTGATGGGTGAGCAGCAATGAACTTTTTGGGCTAATCAGCGAGAGTACACCGACCGCCTGTTACCAGGATATGCCGCCTTTTACATGTGAAAACATGCAGATCAGCTTTTATGATGGTGGATGTTTCTATCGCCGTTCAATTGATCAAGCCACCGTACGGTATGGCAGTAAGACCATACTACGACTTCTGCCGAGGATCCTAACCTGAGATCGTGTTTCTGCAAGTATGGGGTCCCAAGCTGCAAGCATTTGTAACTATCTGTATGCCCTCGTTTATTAGCCCTTCCTATGAAGTCCATAATTCAGAAATAAAAGCTTAAAATCACAATTCCAAACGATTTTAATTCTGCCATGATCTAGATGCATGCCTTCAAAACAATCGTGCTGAGTTTCTCCCCAACTTTGACGGGCGTGAACTATGATACATTGTTACAAATGTATTTATAATTTTTGATGTTCCATGCTTGGTTTTATCCTACTTTCTTGTGTTTTGTCCACACTTTGAGTTACTTTTCATATGATTTCTTGTACTAACCTATTAACAAGAGCCACAAAGGTTAGCTATACCCGTTTTCTGCTATTTTTGGTTCTGGAAAGTCACGAAATGAATATTCTCGGAAAGATTGGGTGAGGACAAAAGCCAAAGTGCCCATTTTTTCCGAAGGGATCATCCGAGCTGACATGAGACGGAGAGGGCCAGGTGTCAAGCCACCACTACTCGGCCCGCCATGCCAGGCTGGTGTCACAAAATTTGGCCGCACCCTAGGCACCCCCTTGGCCTCTCCTTCCATATCACTATTGCCCTTCCGATTTAAAAAGCCCTCAGGTACACCATCAAAAATCCAGATTCGAAAAGAGTCCTATGGGCCATCATTCCATCTCCATCCCTAGATTCGAGGATCGAAGCTCTTCCCGGCACTTCGCCAGAGGGGAATTCACCCTGGAGGACTTTCTTCATCATCATGCAAGCCTCCGATGTGATGCGTGAGTAGTTCATCTTGGGCTACGGGTCCATGTAGTAGCTAGATGGCTGGTTCTCCTCCTTTGTGCTTTCCGTTTAGATCTTGTGAGGCTCCGGTCATGATCAAGATCATCTATTTGTAATTGTACATGTTGTGTTCATGTGGGATCCGATGGATATTGAGATGCTATTTCAGATTGATTATTGATTCTATCATGTATTTTGTTATTTGTGATCTATATGCATTCTTTAAGATTGTTAGTAGCTATCTTGGCCAAGTAGATGCTAGCAACCCAAGAGTTAGTATTTATGCTCGATGGTAGGTTCATGCTCAAGTAATCTGGGAAGTGGCCACATAAATTCTAAGGTACTAGATGTCTATTGTTGCTATTTAGGGAGAAAACAAATAATCCTTTGTTCATAGAACAATCGTATTGCTTATACCTTATACTAATTGTAGCAATAACTGTTGTTGCAACTTAATAATCGAGGGGGTTTTAGGATGATAACCTTTGAAGGTGGATTAGTCATAGATGCAGTTGGATTACATGTACATATGTATAATGTTATAATGCCCAATCAAGTCTCAAAGGAGTCAAGATGATTAGTATATGGCTTGTATGCTTTCTCGATGTTTGTCAATTGCCCTGCTGTAATTTGTTCGTACCATCATGTTATGCTATTTATCTATCTTAGGAGGCCACCTCTAGTGAAACTATGGATCCCGATCCTTTCTTCTTTACATTCAATCCCATAATCAAACTATGTTTATCGCTTTGTGTTTACTTTCTGCAAATATTACTTTCTTCCATTCTCGTCACGTTTAATCCTTTGTTTTTTGACAAAAAACCGTTGAGATTGACAACCTCGCCATGCAAGTTGGGGGACAAAGTTACGTGGTTGTGCTAAAAGGTGCGAGTCTCCATTAAGTTGCTGGCACCCAGGTGGCGCCTCGCAATGCTGCAAAGAGCTCATTAGTGACACCTTTGGGGTGTTTCTTACACCTATCGGATTAACAATAACCTTGGTTTCATCTTTTGAGGGAAAAGTTCTTGCTGCTGTGCTTATCATACCTTCCTCTTGGGGTTCCTAGCAGAGCTTGATATATTTTGACGCCGAACCATCGAGCCGCTCCAAGTATTTTCCGGCTACTTCTGCTAATGGGAGTCAAGGACATCTTCTGAGGAGTCCCTCAGCAATCAATCTCTTTACTTTTGTTATTTTGTTTTGCTTAGTTTCTTTTGCTTGGTTTGCTTGTTTTGTTATCAAAAAACACAAAAAATTAGTTTTAGAAAAGTTTGCTTTCTTATTTGAAAAACACAAAAATGACTACTCTTAGAAAACACTAAGTTGTGTGGACTTCACTAGCACCAACAACAATGATTTTATGAAGTACACCTATTGCTCCACATGTTCGGGTACTGACTACTTTCTTTGAGATAAAACACCATTTACTCAATCTTGTTATGAGAGAACAATTTTCGTATTGATAATGAAGATGTCATTTCATCTAAATAACTTGTTGAACTTTGTGAGATGCAAAAGCATAAGGGATATAGATGCAGATATTATTGCTTAAATTGTTTCTTTCTCTTTAAGAGATGAAAAGCTAAAGAATGGTTGAATTCCTTAACTAGAATAGTATTGATTCTTGGACTAAAATGCAAAGATGCTTTCATTGGAAAATACTATCCTCCTACTAAGATTATATCTATGAGAAGTGAAATAATGAAGTTTAAACAATCTGATAATGAACATGTTGCTCAAGCTTGGGAAAGAATGAAATCTTTGGTAAAGAATTGTCCCACTCATGGATCGACTACTTGGATGATCATCCAAACTTTTATGCAGGATTGAACTATTCTTCAAGGAACCTATTGGATTCGCTCTGGAGGTACCTTTATGACCATTACTTTGGGTGCTGCAACAAAGCTTCGGATAATATGATGGTTAACTATTCAATGGCATCGAGAGAGCTCCACAAGGTAAGGTAAATTCGTTGAGGAAACCTCCTCCTGAGTGATAAGATTGATGTTATTATGTCTATGCTTGTTAATGGGAAAGCCCATATTGATCCAAATAATGTTCCTTATCCTCTTTGGTTGCTCAAGAAGAGCAAGTTGATGTGAACTTTATAAGAAATAACAATTTTGGCAACAATGCTTATGGTAATAATATTATAGGCCCTACCTCCTAATAATACTTATGGTTATAATGGTAAACCTGGATTACCTAGTGAAGGAAGAATTTTAGAAGTTGAAAGAGCCACTAAGAACTTCATGCAAATGCAATATGAGCAAAATAAACTATTTACTAAAACTATGGAGGAACAATCTACCATTTTGAAGAATATTAGACATCAACTTGAGAGTCTAAATAGGAAATTCTAGTTTACAATTGAAACTTTCTAATGCTGAAAGGAATATATCATCTTTGTATAAAGCTCAATCTTCATTGATTAATAAAATGGCTGCTAAACCTGAAACTAATGATAATCCCTTTGCAGCTACTAATGCCATACAAGTAAGAATTGATGAAAATGTTAGACTATTAGCTGAATTGCATGCTAAGTGGGAAAGAGAAGATGAAATTGTTAGAAACATTAGTGTTTCTACTATCACTACCACTAGTGTTGAGGCTAGTAATAGTTCTACTACTTTAGATGATAATTTGATTTTGATCTTGATGGTTGCAATATCTCTGAAGTTATTAAGTTCCTACAAAATATTGCTAAAAGTACTAATGCTAGTGCTATGAACATGGCCTTTACAAAACACATTACTGATGCTCTCATAAAGATTAAAGAAGAAAAGATGAAACATAAAGCTTCTATTCCTATAAAACAAGAAGATGGTTGGGAACCCATCATTAATATGAAAGTGAATGATTTTGATTTCAAAGCTTTATGTGATCTTGATAGTAGTGTTTCTATTATGCCTAGAAGGATTTATGATATGCTTGATTTGCCTCCACTTGAAGATTGTTATTTGAATGTCCCACTTGATGATAATGCTAAAAAGAAACTCATGGGGAGTATTAATGATGTTCTTATTATGGTTAACAATGCCTATGTCCTTGATTTCTATGTTTTGGATGTTGAATGCAATGCTTCTTGTCCTATTACTTTGGGAAGACCTTTTCTTAGAACTGTTGGTGCCATTATTGATATGAAAGAAGGCACCATTAAATATCAACTCCCACTCAAGAAAGGTATAGAACACTTCCCTAAGAAGAGAGAGAAGATTTCTTTGCCTCCTATGAAAACAAAATTTGCTCTTAATGCTTCTTCATTTGAGAACACTTGATTCTTTTTCTTGCTTCTTATGCCTAACTTAAAGGCGTTAAAGAAAAGTACTTATTGGGAGATAACCCAAAAGTTTTAGATGAGTCTTGGAAGTTATTACTTCAGTAATAACCGCTCCTTATCCTTTTTATTTGCTTTTTGTGCCAAGAGTAACCTCTAATGAGAGAGAAGTAATGATTGGGAAAGTTGCTGCCCGAAACAGATTTCTATGCTTCACCATAAAAATTTGTGTAAAATCTATGTACGTCCTTTTGAGGCGTGAATTTTTGTGATTCTTCCCAGGTTGTTATGTAACTTTTGTTAGATCGAATTGTTTTGATTTGAGCAGCAGAAAGTCTTCGAAAAAATTCGTCTTTACCTGCTGGTCTGTTTTGACAGATTTCTACCATTTTCTGCATTTGCTTCTTGTTGATTCCTTTTTGAGTTCTTTTGGGGAATTGAGCTTTTGAGGGAAGTTCTAGTAGCTAGTGTTTTAATGGAAGTTTTATTGGTGTTAGAACTGAACCTAAAGACCTATTATCTTGAGTGCACTAATGTTGCTAATAAAGATTGTGTGAAGTTTTGTATGAAGGAAAAATTTCAGGTGTATAGAAGGAATGAGTAATGAGATGAAGAATGGACTAAAGCTCAAGCTTGGGGATGCCACGCGCTTCACCCCAAGAAATATCCAAGAACTACAAGCGTCAAAGCTTGGGGATGCCCAAGGCATCCCCTTCTTCATCAATAAAAATCCCAGGTTTTTTCCAAACGCTTCATTTTTATTGTTTCATGCACAGTTGTGTTGTTCTTGGAGCGCCTCTTTTTTTTGTTTTGGTTTTTCGTTTGCTTTGTATTGCTTAGTTTGCTGAATAAATTGGTTGGACCCCTCTTTCATACATTGGTTTTCAAATAGTTTGGTTTGGATTGGAAAAGAGTAGGAAAGTTCATGCTTATGTTAAAGAGAGTTTGTTTTTGACGTGGCCTATGCTTTGTCATGCCATGCTTGATATTGTTTTGGCTTTATGCTTAGTATTCTTTGTTGTAGCATGACTTGTTATAAACAATTGAGATTGCTTAATGTGCCTTGGATGAATCATGTTGTTTTAGCATATTAAAGCATAGTATAGTGGTATTCTCCTTTGATGCTTTATTTGGGTTGACTTGGCGCATGCTCACACCATGTTATGACTATCCAAAGTCACCATAGCCTTTATGATCCTTTAGTTTTCAACTTGTAGTATCACTTTATGCTTTGATCAATGATGTTTTGTCGCTCGCATGATTATGGCCATTATTGCTCTCTTAGTTTGTCGCCCGCCTTTTGCTAGCCTCCACAACCAAGTATGAGTTCCACTCATGCATCCAACTCCCTAAACCAAGTTATTCCAAAGAGTCCACCATACCTACCTATTAGAATATGCTATTCCAAGTATATTCATGTTTTTGTTTACCTTCCAAATTAAACTTGTTATGAGAAAACTAGTGATTAAAGCTCTCAAACTTGATGGCACACTTTACTTTTTCTTGCCCTTAATAAACTTGAACCATTGTGTCGCCTATGTTGTATATGCTTGCACTTATTTGTTGGGGATTAGCAGAACCATGATGTCATGGGGAACGCTTTCAACATTGCACTTGGTACTTTGTACCTAGTTGATATCATGCTCTTTTGTGTATGGATGTCGTCAGTGTGAAATGAAAGGGAGCTTGTAAGTCCATGGAGTTATGTATATGTGTTAGAGAAACGCCTGGGCCGCTGGTCTAATCCATGCTGACATGGTGGAAACCTGCAGCGTAACCATAATGAGTTGTCTATGAAGCATTCTTCTTATAAAAAAAGAGTCCTATTGAGAAAAAAGAGAAAAGAGAAAAAAAGATTATGAAAAGAGGAAAGAGAGAAAAAAGCACCATATTCCCATGGTAAATAAGAAGATTGCTAAGATGCTTGTTGTCCGCTTGCCTTGTCATTTTGATATGGGGATTCTTCCATCATCGGGCAAGGGTACCTGTTGGCGGTTCTCTATGATACACATGTACTTACAATGACAAGAACTTACCGTGACTAAACTTGAGTAGCATGAGGAGTGCCCTCGTATTCAAGGGACATGAGATTTCTAACTTATACTGTCAAGCATATACACCATAGTTTGTTCACTTTAACCTTAATCACTTCAAGATGCTTATGATAGGGGAAATGAGAGCTGAAAGCTATAAGTACCATAATTTTTGGAAGCTCTTCATGAGACTTGAATCCCTACTTCCTTCTATGAAGGCCTTTCCACCATTACATTGAGACTACACCTTCTATATTTATTCAACTACTTTGAGATAATAGTGGCTATTCATAGTTCTATGTGAATTGTCCCAATACTAGTTGATTGATGCATTACTTGATATTGCTTGTTTTAAACTATTTGTATCTAGTCACTCTTATGAACTTTGAAGGTGTCCTATGCATTTATATTTGCTACTCTATGAGGGACAAGCTGAATGCTATTATGCTATGTTTTCTTTATGTGAAACAAACAAACGCCTTGCAAAGCATTGTTATTCATGAATCTTTTGTTTGTGCCTTTTCATGTTGCAACATAGTTTCTTTGTCTTATTGCTAGAACTTTGTCTTTCATGTTATGATTGAAGTACTATGATCCCAGCTTTGAATGTTTTACAAATACTTTGATCAAGTTTATGATGGTGCATGTCACCTCAAAATTATTCTTTCTTTTTATCACTTACCTACCGAGGACGAGGAGTTAAGCTTGGGGATGTTGATACATTGCAAATGTATCTATAATTTTGATGTTCCATGCTTGGTTTTATCTACTTTCTTGTTTTTGTCCATACTTTGGAGTACTTTTCATATGATTTCTTGACTAACCTATTAACAAGAGCCACAAGTGCTACTGCTTTTCTCGCTGTTTTGGTTCTAGGAAAGTCAAAATGAATATTCTCGAATTGGACGGACAAAAGCCAAAGTCATTATTTTACATCGAGCCGTATCACGAGACGAGAGGGGTTGGGGCGCCACACCACCTGGCCGCGGCCAGGCCTAGCCTGCGCCTGGGGTGGTCTGGCCGCCTGCACCCCTCGGCCTCTCCTTCCGCCTCTATATATTGCCTCGATACAAAACCCTAAGTACCCGATCAAAATCCACGAAAGAGTCTCAGAGTCAGCCATCTCCATCCCTAGATTGGGAGGGATCTGAAGCTCTTCCCGCACGCCGAGAGGGAATTCACCCGGAGGCCTTCTTCATCATCATGCAAGCCTCCGTGTGATGCGTGAGTAGTTCATCTCGACTACGGGTCCATGTAGTAGCTAGATGGCTGGTTCTCCTCCTTTGTGCTATCATGTCTAGATCTTGTGAGCTGCTCATGATCAAGATAATATATTTGTAATTCAGCATGTTGTGTTTTATGGGATACGAATTATATTGAGAAGATATTTCAGAATGATAATTGATTCTATAATGTCTTTGTTATTTGTGATCTTGCATGCTTTCCGTTGTTAGTAGCTATCTTGGCCAAGTAGATGCTAGCAACTCCAAGAGTTAGTATTTATGCTCGATAGTGGGTTCATGCCTCCGTAATCTGGGAAGTGACAAATCTCTAAGGTACTAGATGTGTTGTTACTAGGGAGAAAACAACAATCCTTTGTTCATAGAACAATCGATTGTTTACTTTACACGCAATTCAGAATGCAATAATCTGCTTGCAACTTAATCATCGGAGGGGTTCAGATGATAACCTGAAGGTGGATTATTAGTCATAGATATAGTTGGATGGCGGTCTATGTATAATATTGTAATTCCCAATCGAATCTCAAAGGAGTCAAGATGATTAGTATATGCTTGTATGCTTTCTCGATGTTTGTCAATTGCCCGCTGTAATTTGTTCACCCAAAGCATGTTATCTATCTTAAGGAGAGCCACCTCTAGTGAACTATGGACCCCGGTCCTTTCTTTTACATACAATCTACAATCAACTTTATCGCTTTGTGTTTACTTTCGCAAACTATTACTTCCTTCCATTTGATACGCTTTAATCCTTTGTTTTCAGCAAAACCGTGAGATTGACAACCTCATCGTAAGTTGGGGCAAAGTTCTTGTGTTGTGTAGGTCTCCACGTTGTCGCTGCACCGGTACGCATACCGCCAACGTTCAGCTAGCTACACCTTTGGGGTGTTTCCTTGCTCCTACCGGATTGATAACCTTGGTTTCATAACTGAGGGAAAACTTGTCATTGTGTGCTCATCATACCTTCCTCTTGGGGTTCCCCAACAAGCTCAATATATTTTGGGCCATCACCAATCTTCTCTTAATGCCACTAGATAAGACCTCTTCCTTGGAAGGCCAACAAAGGTGGTTGACCACAACCTTTACCTTGTTTTCAGCCGATACCATGAGTCACGCCCTAAGGAGGGTTCCGTCGAATGGGACAAATCTCAAGCCGGTCCCTAGAGATGTGGCGAGGTTGGTTCACTAGGGGCTCTATCCACCCCAAGCAACTGCCACGCTACCTACCTATTATGCACCTCCTTCAGCCTTCAAGAATAACCAAGATGCATATGTCGAATGGAACACCCGAACTATGTGACTCATGTAATCTACTAGGTAAGTTAGTGAGTCGAGGGGTTCCCAAGCCCCATGTGGTTGTACGCTCGTCTCGGTTCCAAAGGCAAGAACTTGGTTCCTAGTGGTAAGCATGGGACTACAAAACCACATCCCACCGCTGCCTCCGTACAAACCTTAGCATGTTTAATCTCATATCACCTTCATACCTCATTCTCCATACTAGATTCTTTGCATCGATATATCATGGATGATCCAGACTCAACAACTAAGCATGGCTACGGGACACAAATATAAGCTCTAATAGTGCACACAAGCCAAACCTAGTTATGCTAGGAGAAATGGATCGTAATATAAGCTCAAAGGAGTAATGCAACAAATAGGAACTCTATTTAATAATAAAAGACCAAAGTAGAATCATATGCATCATGGCAAGAATTGAAATACTTTGAAAGCATGGGATTGTGGGGCTATGCGCCCGTTGATAACCAATAAGCAGATCTTCAGACACTTGTTACTTGACTTGATTATAGTTGGTCAAGTATTGGTCTTCAAGTTTCGATGGTGTTGATCTTTGTCTTCGATCTCGATCTCGATATCGTATTCTCCAGGAAGAACCAAAACACCGAAAAGAAAGGGAGACAATCAACACAGGTGTCGATGCAATTCTCAAGCAATAATAATGATATGACAAGTTAAATAGTATTGAAATATAACCCTAAGACATGCTTGACCATTTTAAATAGGGTTAGAGAAGTAAACCCTATTTCTAGGAAACCTCGGAACACCTGTGAGGATTTACTTTGTTCTTCTAATTAAACTTATCATCAAGGTTGCTTAAGAATGCATGAACTTGATGCTAAGGTATAGATCTCATTTTTATAAACATTTTCATATATTACACATATTTTCTGACTTACGATTAAAAGTTACCGATTTTACAAGATTAAACCATTTTCTAAATTTATTAAACTATGCATTGGGCTAACGTCCAACGTAACCCTAAAACATTTCACACCCGAGCGAGAGCTAGCCACTATGTTTGAGAGGCGAACCTAGATATGGCGGAACTGGGATTTGGTCACGGAGTGACCTCTCGACGGCGAGAGGTGGCGGGCTTGCGGTACTCGTGGATACGATGCTCGACATGCAATTGAAGAAACGGCGACCACTCGATCCAGGATCTCACCAGAGCGTAGCACTTGTCGGCGAGGCCAGAGAGCTCGGAGTCGGCGACAGCGGCGACCTCTTGGCGGCGGAGGGAGGGTTCGATTAGAGAGATTTTGGTGCGTGGCCTAGCTAGGAAGGACCAGAGGGCAAGAGGATCTCAGGTGGTCTCGGTTTGCCCTAAGGGTTTTGGTTGGGAGAGGTTTGCGAGAGAGCGAGTGGGAGAGATGCCAGGGGAGAGAGAGGTGTGGGGCTTCTCCTTATCTCCTTCTCCTGAGGCGTGTATAAACTGGGATCGGCAGGCGTGGTGCGTGCAGTGCCTACCGTCGTTCTCGGAGGCGATGAAAAATAGAAGACCAAGGAAGGAATATTGGGCTGAGGTGGGATGTAGTGGGGTTTGCGGGCTGCTGGCTGAGCGGTAGCAGAGGGAGAGGCAACTTCTTGGCCTAGTTGCTGGCTCTCTATTTTTAGCAAAATCTTTTTTCTTTTTCCTGTTTTCCTCTTTTTCATTTGAAAACCAATTTCAAATCTGATCTGTATATTTCCAAATACCAGAGAGCTTTATAAAATTATGGAAATATTGTGGGGTCCTTTTAGTCTATTTGGGTTTCATATATTTTGGTAATTTTCAAAATACAAAAACCATTTGAATGGATTTGAGATAGAGAGGGAAATTAGGGTTTAGGGTTTTGCATTTTGTTTCTTGCATTTTGTCTTAGCAAAATTACATGATGCTCATGAAATACACAAACAAAACCCTAAGCTTTTATGGATTGGAGGTTGTACATTTTTATTTTTTGTTATAGTAATTTTTTTTGGGAGAATGAGGCCTCGACCTTTTTTTTTCTTTTGCGGAAAATGAGGCCACGAGCTAGGAATTCCATGTGCAGTCAGCCTGTAGTGGGCTTACAGTAACACCACAACATAGGCGTTGTGGCCCGATCTGTCACGAACGTATCGGCGCCAAGCCGGCAACACCTGAGACGTTTCCTCCTCCTGCTCGCCGCCGCTCCCGCCTCCTCTTCCCCAAACACCGCAACTCAAACCAGATCGAGCTAAAGCGGCGCTTCCTGCCACTCCAGTCCGCAGCTATCCACCAACTCTCTCGCAGTCGCTCGCGGGAGATGCGTTCGCGCGAGCTCCTGATCGGTGCCTCCTTATGATCCCGGGCGCTCGCGCACCTACCCTCCGAGCAGCCCGGTTGTTCTTGCGTTCGCGCCGCCTATGCGGCGACCATTCAAGAAATGGTGTCGAGGGGCGCAACAATGGGCAGCAGGATGAGGTCTGCAGTGATGCGAGAGCGGGCGAGGTGGGCCTAGATGCTGGGCCCGTCTCGCCCGAAGTGCTTCTCCGGATTCCGCTGCCCCAGCCACCGCCCGGCCAGCCGGAGAGCAACGACGATGATGCCGAATTTTTTTCTTCTGGGTCCGGTTCCTGTTCAAGGAGGATTCCCCGTGAGGAATTGAGGCTGGCGGAGAGGATTCTTAAGATTCTGCTGCAGGACGGCCCGGGCTTCAGTGCCCGCCAGGCGCTCGATGAAATGAACCTGAGGGTGACCAGCAAGCTGGTCACAGAAGTTATGTTCAGGTTTGTCGTGTCTGTTGATAGTGTCAACCGCCAGAGGTACCCGAGGCTGGCATACAAGTTCTTTTTGTGGGCAGGGCAGCAGGAGGGGTATCGCCATAACACGAGCATGTACAACCTCGTCATGAAGGTCTTTGCCGAGTGTGGTGAGGTTAAAGGCGATGGCGTCTTCTTGAGGAGATGACGGAGAAGGGCTGCCTGTCTCTGCCGTACATTCCACCTTTGATATGCACTTGTGGGCAGGCTGGTTTGAGGCGGAGGCTAGTGGAAAGATTCATCAAGTCAAGTAGCTTCAACTACCGTCCGTTCAGGACTTCGTTCAATGCGATATTGCACACTCTGACGATAAAACAGTACTCTCTGATCGAATGGGTTCACCAGAAAATGCTCATGGAGGGTACACGCCTGATGTATTGACATACAACGTGGTCATGCGTGCAAAGTATTTGCTCGGTAAGTTGGATCAGTTCCATAGGTTGCTTGATGAGATGGGGAAAAATGGGCTTACGCTGACCTTCATACTTACAATCTCTTGCTTCACGCTTGGTAAAGGAGACAAACCACTTGCAGCTCTCAATTTGCTGAACTATATGTGTGATGTTGGTTGTGTACCGAGTGTGCTCCATTTCACAAACTTGATAGATGGTCTTAGCCGTGCTGGTAACATAGAAGCAAGTATTTTTTGATGAGATGGTGAAGAAAGGGTGTGAACGGATACTGTCTGCTACACTGTTATGATCACAGGCTACGTGGCAGCAGAATTTGAGGAAGCTAAGTTTTTTGATGATATGTTGGTGAGAGGGAAGCTTCAATGTGTACACATACAATACAATGATACGGGCTTTGCATAGTAGGGGAGTTCGATAAAGCTTGCTCTATGCTGAAGGACATGGAGTTGCATGGATGCACACCAAACTTCTCAGTGTATAGTACTTTAGTGTGTAGATTAGAAATGCTGGAAAGGATTCTGAAGCTAATAGTGTCATTAAGTACATGACAAAGAAGGCCAATATCTTCATCTGTTGTCGAGATTTGGGGATATAGAAGGTGCTGATACGAGAGCCCTATACTAAAATGCAGAGTTGTTTGTGATTTGTTGTTTCCTAGTTAGAAGGAGAGATCATAAGGGAGCTCATGTCAAACAAGTTGCACTATAATCATTATATACTTTGTGCACCACATTTTGTGTAGGGTTATTTATTTTCTGACATGCACAAATGTATGTTGTAGACCATAATAATTTATGCAAATGCAATAATGAAGCTGGACAGGATGGTGAGTTCCCACAACAAGATCTATCTCTGTTTTGTTGAACTGTATTTTACACTCTAGTTTTGCTCTCTCCTGGACCAGATGACAGCAATTGTCTACAGTATCAAATATTTATGCAATACGGAGCATATTGTTTTAATCAATGACGCAGGAGCTTATTTTGTTAAATGGTAAGTAACCTGCCCTCAGATTTATTTGTCCTATTTGGATAGCATTCCAAGCATCAATACTGCTACCTAGTTTCATTTCTGCCAACCCTAGCTCAGAGTTAGTGGTTTACATCTCACAAATCAGAAAAGGCTGTAGATGAATTGTGCATTATCTTGTGGCACTAAGATCTTAAGTTTACACATTGGTATGCCTTGGTGGTTGCCATTTAGGTTATCATATCATATTGTGCCTTTTTTGAAGACATAACAGTAGGTGCAGCTTGCCTGTTTAATTTTAATGTTGCTTTAGGCTTCTAGTCAATGTCAAACTTCTGTCTATGTATGGTCCCCCATTTCTCTTGATAAAAGATTATTTCAGAATTAGTCTTGTAGGTACACGCCTTCAATGATTCAGCATAATATACATAGTTTCAGTTATGAGTTGCCAATTTGATATTGGTATCTTAACACTGAGCATTTAGCCATGGATGAAGAAGTAAAGATAATTCGATGAGGTAGGCGTAGATGCTGAGAAATAGATAAACATGGTATATTCTTTTCCTGTAAAGAAATATACTAATCTGCACTTCAATAAAATATATGGTACAGAGAGATTTCACTTGGAAACATCAACCTGAAGTCAAGCTATTTGCAATCACATTTAGTTAATCTGTATGCTTAATCATTTCTTCTCGTCTTTCTTCTCTTCCTTCTTCTCCTCTTTCTTTTCCTCTTTCTTCTCCTCTTTCTTCTTCTTTCTTCTCCTCTTCTTTTCTTCTTTGCGGTCCAACGGACACAATGTCAATCTTACCGATCTTCTTTAATTTCTTTGCAATTACAGTGTCCATGTCCTATGATGATCATCTTGTTCTCCTTCAGATCCGCAACTATGGAATCAACACCTATGCACAAAACAAGGTGTGTAATGCATCACATTTTCTTGCTGGCATAACTATATTTATTATACCTACACAGTTCTTCCCATCAATATATTCATCTTTGCTTTATCTGATGTTAAGATGTTGCACTAATAATTAAACTACGCAGTAATTAAACTACAGTTTATCCACATGTAAGCTTTTCTGCATGCGTAGCTATATGATGTGGCTTTATCGAACGAGCCTCGTCGTTTTCATGTTAATATGTGTGACAAAATGATTTGACATAACACCATTTTTCCTCTCAAGCTTGCACCTAAAACCTATACTGATGCGACAGAATAATTCCACCTGACATGATTTTTGCCCTCAAGCTTCCACCTAAAACCTGTGCCAATGCTTTCAGATACATGAAATTACGAGTGAATTACTATATGCTTTCAGATACATGAACTAGAAAGGATGCAAGAATTACTATGAGTTCCTGCTAACTATCATACATACTGTGTTGTTTGATCAAAGAACCAAATCGAAATTTCAGGTCCGACAGCTAAAAGAGCAACAGAGGAGCAAAGCAGAAACTGTTAGTACCATAGATGTCCGCTACAGCTTCGATGGCCTTCTGCTTCACCTTGTCGTCGGTCATGGTGGGAACCCTGAGCACCACCTTCTGCTGAGAATCGGCCGAACAGCACGAAGTTCAGGTGCGAGCAATTAGAAGGAGTAAAAAAAACAAAGTAAATATCCAGACCATGATGGTGAGCTATTGCTGCGTACCTGGGCGGCCATCTGGAGCTGTGAATCGAGTGAGTCTGTGAGTGGAGGATGGAAAGGGGGAAGGCTAAGCTGAGTGTTGAGTTATGCGAACAATGAGAAGAAACCAAGGCTGGTGACGACGTCGAGGTATCCTTTACATAAAGGTGCAAGTGTAGGTGTTCTTGCTGAACAGTAGGTTAGCACTGACGTCGAAGCGATGAGTCAGACCAGACGCATTTCCGCTAAAAATAGATATCCACCTCGCCGGTCTCTGCATTGCGGAAGATGTACGCAGCTGTTTTGCTCTCCTTTTCACGTCTGAATCTGCCTACAGCAAGCCGCAGCTGCTGTGTCTCCGGTCCGTGACGCGTCAGTGCGTGTGCCAACCGACCGAGCTGCCGCCCCACCCACACCGTCCGCACCAAGACGAGATTTTATTCCGGAAGTGGAGGGATATGGCTGTATGGGTTGGGTTGGGTTGGGTTTGGTTAGGGCGGCGGCAGCGTCACCGTCGGAGGAGCCGGTGCTGCCGAGGTGACGGCGGCTGCAGACGTGTTGCTTTGCTGCATTCCATGGACCGATGTGTGACGTGTGTGACTGAAGACAGTAGTAGTACATGCGTGTCAACTGCGGACTGAGATCCAGTGACTTGCTAGTCACAAGTCTCTGTGTGCCGCGCCCCCTCCATCCACCACCCGATCTTAATCCAAGGGCCCAGAAAGCACCAAGGCAAAAATTCAACCCGGAAACAATCATTCTCCTCGCGAGTCGTCCTCCCCATCGAGCGCAGCCACGCCTCGCCGCCCACTAGGGACGACTCATCCGGCCTCGCTTAGCCCCGGCCCATCGAGGGCCAACCGCTCCTCCGCCCCCGCCAAGCAAGAAGGGGGACCACCCGTCGCGACCAGCGGTGACCCGCCCCTCCTCCGCCTCCTCCTCCGACGGTGCTCCCCCTCCGATGGACCTCGACGGGACGGCCTCCCCGATGCCCTCCAACCGACGGACTGGCTCTGCGGCCCCTAAAAACTGGTTGCATAATGAACACGTAAAGCAACAGTTTGAAAAGTTTAGCTAAACAAATAGCATAAAAGAGAGAAAATTTTGGCCACAAATGACATCCAGATTTTGTAGTACATATAACATTCAAATTTGGAACAATTTGTCTCACATAAACCTTCCAATACATCAATTGGCCAATCTACTTGTACAATTAGGCCACAAAAGCTATAGTTAGCCCCAAATCAAAAATAACCTTTGTCCAAAATACTAGCCAACCATATCACTATCTAACAAGCTTGGACATGCTAGAACATATGTCCATCATAAACACACCAAGTGGAGTTGTCAAGAGATGTGTAAACTAATGATCGTGTTGCAATCTTGATGCTCCATATTTTCTCCTTCATTGACATCATCTTTCTCCACTCTTACTTGAGGCTCCACACCATCATTCTTCTTGTGTTGCTGCAATAGATGTTCTAGTAAGTAGTTTATCTCTAACAACACATCATGAATATATCAACATACCTTTGCTCCATTCTTTTTGGTGCGGCAACTTTTGTTGGCTTGTGCTTCCCTTGAGTAACTTATCAAGCCAAGTTTTCTTTCTCTCAAATTCTTTGATTGAACCTCCTTGTTCTTGAGCTTTGCACTAAGATACTCATTTGTTTGTTGCGTTAGGCACATTAGGGTCAATATTTTCTTGATCATTACATGGCATATTTGTAGCATTGGTAGTTCATTGAGTTTATCCTCTACTTGTGTACCAACACTATCAAGTGCATTTTCTAACATCAAACAACACTCTAGAGAGTTCGCTACCTTATATGCCAAACTATGGAATTTGTGAGACAAAGTCTTGTACCGAAGTTGAGCTTCCAACTTTGGATTTTCCACCACTTTCCTTCCATGTCTATCTTGTATGCTTCCATTGCGTGCTTCTCTAGTCCATCTCTTTAAAATATAATGTGGTGGCAATGTCTTTATATTCATCAAGTCAAGAACTTTGATGCCATGTCCACATAATATTCCCATCCTATTGAACATTTGACAACTACAAGAAGCTGTTTTGGCCAAAGGATCACCAATCACTATGCGCTCTTCCTCAAATTTTAAATCACCATGCAAACTTCCAATAGAAACCGCAAATTTGTTATCCCCATCCAATACTCTAGTGCATGCAGCCATGGATCTTTCATATTCATCTTGGAAAGCTTCAAAGATAATTGGAGTGTACTCTTTTCTTGCTAGCACCAACATAGCTGTGTGCATCTTGATTCTTGGTAACTTTTTCCTTGCCTCAAACTCCAATTGCAATTCTTTAGCTCTTTTTACCTCCAATGTCCTCTCAAAATGCATCAAGAACCGAACAATATGAAAATCTGATTTCAAGTGGTTTTTCAATGAATTGTTGAAGCTTTCACTTAGTTGTGTACTTCTAACTCCCAAACTGAAAACATCTCTCATATAACATTCAGCCCACTTCTCTTTCAGCTTGTAGATACTATCTAACCAAGTTTGCTTATGCACTTTAAGTCTCATATTGTCAAATGCTTCTTGAAATTCTGCTTTGTCCTCATAGCCATACATGCACTCACTAAAATCCTTTAGAATATGAGACTCTTCCTCTTCATCTTCACCTTTCCCTTCTTCTTTTTCTTCACCTTTTTCCTCACCCTTCAATGGACATAAATGTTTGACAGCATTTTGCATTATATGGAAGGTGCACAATCCATGATATGATTCCGGGAAGACTTTCTCTATAGCTTTCCCCATTGCCGCATCTTGATCCATGTAAATAGTTCTAGGTTGCCTCCCATTATGTGTAGCTAGAAAAGTCTCAAATAGCCATTTAAATGAGTCACATGTTTCATCAAATAGCAATGCAGCCCCAAAAATGGTGGTTTCTCTAAACTGATTGAGCCCAAGAAAAACACCAAATGGTCTATATTCTTTGTTTGTGCCAAAAGTAGTATTAAATGTGACAACATCGCCGAAGTGTGCATAGTCAAGAACCATTTTGCATCAGCCCAAAATATGTTGGCTATATGTTCCTCACAATCTAGTTGCAAAGCATGTTGAAAAGATGGGTTCTCAATGATTTTGTCATGAAAATACTTCAACATACTACCGCTTGTCCATAACCCAACTCTCTTTGCCGCTTGGTTCAAAATGATTCTTTTGATCACGACAAGTGTAGCAGATTCAATGGTCCACCAACACGTGCATACTCATGTGCAGCTTTGGGCATGATTCCGAAATCCTCGGCGGCTTCTATTTCAAAAGCTTGTAGTTCGGTAATCTTCCTTTGTGATGCCATCAAGTGACATGTTTGTGGCAATTGAAGTAGATGATTGTGTTCCAACACAACATATGTGACTTCAAAATCTCTTATCACTCGATCCAATGATATAATCATCCAAGCTTTGCAATTTGTTCTTGTTTCAGCTCTCACGCTTTGGCACATGATCCATTGTTATCCCTTTTTTCCTTACACCTTCATTGGAACAAACAAATGTGCATGAAGTAACTTGACCATCAATCTTGCTAATATTTTTGTTTCTTTTCCTCACATCAAACCCGACACGACCTCCATATGCAACCCAAAACTCCCAAGCCGCATCTTGATTTCGAAACCTCATACCAATTTTAGGCATCCCCTTATCAATTTCTCCCATTGCACAACACTTGCAAATACACAACACTCACAATTGGATAGCACAATGATCAGATCCTGTCAAGTTGCACAACACACCACCTGAATCAACACATCATTCAATTGCATAGAACATCACAAAGAACATCAATAATACTATGAGTCAATCATCAAAATATTACTAAGGAACCAACAAGAGGATTTCAAGTGTGGGCCTAACGAGGAGCTAGGCGGCGCGGGTCTGGTCCAGCCGGCGTGAGTCAGGGTGGCGAGGAGAAGCCAGCAAATGAGCTGGCGGTGGAGTTCGAGGCGGGCGGAGGATGCCGGCTCGCTCGGGCAACAACTTCGCCTGACACAGGCGGAGACCGTGGCTCTGCGGCGAAGGGCGGGAGCTTTTCCTGTCCCTCGTTTGGTCGCGTTGCAGGAGAACGAGACCGTTTCTAGGTTGACTTTCGCCTCGTGAATTTTTGCCTTGGTGCTTTCTAGGCCCTTGGATTAAGATTGGGTGGTGGATGGAGAGCGAGGCACAGAGACTTGTGACTAGCAAGTCAATGGATCTCATTCCGTCAACTGTGAAACCTCCTAGGAAACGGTTGGTATGCTACACCGATTTTGGAGCTAGTTATGACTAGATCCTAGGGCATGTCCAGAAGAGAAGAAACAGAAAAACAGGGCCTGACCAAGTTCTTTACTTTGTTTGGTAGCCTCTATTGCATCGTTATGGCTAAAATCGGTCCAGTGATTGGTTGCCTGCATGCATGCAAGCAGAAATTGCACTTTAATCTCACTGTTAGCTTTATTGTGTTCCTAGGTGCTAGATCTAGCGAGTAGAAGACTAAAGCTTGAATGAAAAATAGCTTATGAGAGAGAAAACAAAGAGATGGAGAGGGTCTTGGCGTCATACCATTGGTCTTCATTGTCGAGGATGAGGTTGGGTGGTGGCGGCGGTGAGGTGGCATTTCCCGCCGCTGCAGCGCTAGCCCGATCAGAGGCTGTAGGGTTTAGGTGTGTCGGTGGGGTGAGTGGGCACGACGAACCTTGGGGTCCGTGCCCCCGCCCCCACCTCTTTATATGTTGTCTTGACGGGGCCCAATGATAGTGATGTTGGGCGCCTCGATCAGGGCGAGACCAAGTTTATCGTCCGTTGGGACCGTGGGAGATCAAACTAACATTCTCCCCTTGATCTCATCCTTCATTTAACTTACACTTTAAACTTATACTTTGGCATCCATTCCATCATAGATCAACATATAGAGCATGTTTCATCATAATGGTCATTCGCACCATAGATTCAACAACCACTATACCTCTATTTTGAAATAGATTCTTGTTCTAGGCCCTTAATATCCGGTATCATAGGCTTTCCGTAAACCCATGCTTGGCTACAAGTGTTCTCTCAACACACCGGGTGGTAATCCTTTTTGAGCGGATCCACGAGCATTTATTTTGTACTTATATGCTCTAAACTTATGGTATGATCATGGATTCTTTCTTCACAACATAAAACTTAATGTTAATGTGTTTGGCAGCAACACTTGACTTATTGTTGTGAGCATAGAATATTGTTGGCTCATTGTCGCAGTACATTCTGAGTGGTCTTTGAACGCTGTCCACCACTCTCAACCCGAGTTTAAACTTCTTTAACCAGTTTGCCTGCCCCATGGCCTCATAACATGCTACATACTAAGCTACTATTGTGGACGATGCCATGATGGTTTGCTTGGAGATTTTCCACGATATATCTCCACCTGCGAGAGTAAATATATATCCTGACGTGGACTTTCTTTCATCTACATCTCCCGCATAGTCTGCATCTGAATACCCTTCTATCTCAAGGGAATCAGTTCTTCTGTATGTTAACATGAGGCCTTTTGTGCCTTTCGCATAACACAATGCCTTATTTACCATTTTCCAGTGATCTATCCCTGGATTACTTTGAAATCTCCCAAGAACAATAAAGCTAAGTATGGTACATACTTGAGCATACATCAAGCTTTCGACATCATAAGCATATGGAACCGCTTTCATTTGATCGATCTCATATTGGTTCCTCGGACACTAAAAATTCCCAAATCTATCGCCCTTGACTATAGGGGCAGGCGTAGGATTACTCGCATGCATACTATACTTCTTCATAATCTTCTCTAAGTATGCCTTCTGTGATAGCCCTAAAACCCCCTTTTCTCTATCTCGGAGAATTTCAATTCCTAGAACGAATGAAGCTTCACCAAGATCTTTCATATCAAAGTTCGAGGACAAGAATTTCTTTGTCTCCAATAGTAGACTAACATCACTACTAGAGAGTAGAATGTCATCTACATACAGGATAAGGAAAATGAATTTCCCATTCTTGAAATTTACATATACGCAATTGTCCTCCTCATTCTCATCGAACCCAAACTTTCTTATTGTTTCATGGAACTTTAAGTACCATTGCCTGGAGGCCTGTTTTAATCCATAAATGGATTTCTTCAGAAGATATCCCATACGTTCTTTTCCTTCCACGGCAAAACCCTTGGGTTGTGCCATGTAAACTTTTTCTTCCAAGTCTCCATTTAGGAAGGCCGTCTTTTCATCCATCTGATGCAATTCTAAATCATAGTGTGCCACTAAAGCTATTATGATTCTAAAAGAACCCTTACTTGAGACTGGAGAAAATGTCTCATTATAATCTATTCCTTCTCTTTGGGTGAAGCCTTTAGTAACAAGTCGTGCTTTATATCTTTCAATATTCCCTCTAGAGTCACATTTTTTTTGTAGACCCATTTACAACCTACTGTTTTGGCTCCTTTAGAAATTTCTTCTAAATCCCAGACTTTTTTGCTACTCATGGATCTCATTTCATCTTCCATGGCTTCAAGCCACTTCGATGAGTGAGCACTTTTAATGGCTTCTTCAAATGTGGTCGGATCACCCTCCATTTGAACTTCTTCACTGACATAGATTTCAAAATTGTTAGGAATAGCTGGCTTTCTAATTCTTTGAGACCTTCTAAGGGTATCGCCTTCTGGCACATCTCTGTGTGGGGTTGTTGCAGCTCTTCCTCATGTGTGGTAATAGGGTCTTCATTTTCATGCGTTGTTTCCACAGGAGAACTAACAACAGGTGTCATATCGACATTGTCCTGTGTCAGAGCAGCAGCTGGTATCAAGAAAAAAGGTTCCTGAATCATCGGAGTGGGTGCATGCACCCGCTTCTCCTCAAGGTTGATTTCTCGGGATACCGTGCTCCCCCTGATCATCTGATCCTCGAGAAACACAGTGTGTCTCGTTTCTACAAACTTAGTAATTCTGTCTGGACAATAGAAACGATAACCTTTCGACTTGTCTGGATAGACAATGAAATGGCAACTTACTGTCTTAGGATCTAACTTCCCAAGGTTTGGGTTGAAGAGTTTGACCTCAGCTGGACAGCCCCACACTCGCAAATAATTGAGTGAAGGTTCGCGACTAGTCCATAACTCGTATGGTGTTTTAGACACCGACTTACTAGGAACTCAATTAAGTATATGAATGGCGGTTTTTAACACCTCCATCCACAAACCAACCGGTAAGGTGGAGTAACTTAACATGCTTCTCACCATATTCATCAAGGTACGGTTACGTCTTTCAGCTACTCCATTCTGCTGAGGCTCGCCTGGTGTTGAATACTGGGCAACTATACCATGTTCCTGTAGAAACCTTGCAAATGGTCCAGGAACTTGACCATATGGGGTATGCCGACCGTAGTATTCGCCTCCACGGTCGCACCTTACTACTTTAATCTTTAAACTATGCTAATTTTCAACTTCAGCCTTAAATATCTTGAATTTATCCAATGCTTCTGAATGATCTTTAATTGAATAAATATAACCATAACGCGAATAATCATCCGTGAATGTTATGAAGGAGTCATAGCCATCCACAGATGTCACGGGAAATGGACCGCATATATCCGTATGAATTATTTCTAAAACTCATGTGCTTCTTTTGGCGCCCTTCTTAATATTCTTTACAAACTTTCCTTTAATGCAATCGATGCATTACTCTAAATTTGAAAATTCTAGAGGCGGCAGAATTGATTCTTTTACTAAGCGTTCTATTCTCCCCCTCGAAATATGGCCTAAACGAAAGTGTCATAATTTCGAAGAGACATCATCAATTATTTTCTTCTTATTCTTTCCATTCAGGGATGAGGAGGCATTCTCATTCTCAGCGCTTAATGCATTCACATTCTCACAAAGTGATAACGAAAACAAGCTTGTCTTGTCTGAAGGCAAGACCAACAATCTCATTATTAAACTTGATCTTACATTGTCTATCACCAAAATGGCAAGCAAAACCACAATCATCTAAGCGCGATACACTTATTAAGTTTCGATGCAAAGAGGGTACATCAAGTACATCTACTAGTAAAGTACAAAGCCACTTTCTAACTCTAATGGGAGATCTCCAATGGCTTCGACTTCAGCTTGGACGCCATTTGCAACTTTAATACTTCTTTCTCCTCTTTGCAGAGTCCTCATACGAAATCCCTGTAATGAATTTGCAACATGAACAATCGCACCTGAGTCAATCCACTAAGTAGATTTTGCATAAATTAAAAATAAGGATTCATCAACAAAAGTAATTAAATCCTCACCATTCTTGCACAGATGCTTAAGAAAAGCCACACAGTCACTCATGTAGTGGCCCTTCTGCTTGCACCACTTGCAGGTGTCTTTGTCCACCTCTTGCATTTGGTGATCATGAGCCTTTCCATGCGACTTAGAAGAAGAGGGATGCCCCTGAAAGTTCCTTTTCTTGGTTGGGCTTAGGTAATTCACATAATCACCAGATTGCGCCTTAAGCCTCTCTTCTTCTTGTACGCACATGGCAATCATCTTCTCAATGTCCCACTTTTCTGGCTGTGCGTTGCAGTTCACAGCAAAGGTCTCAAATTGATTTGGCGGTGAGGCAAAAATCAGATTAATAATGCACTCGTCTGGAAGCTCCATGCCCATGGTCTTAAGCTTGGAAGACATATTGCTCATTCGCAATATGTGATCCCTTACTCCACCACCAGTATATCTTGTAGTAATAAGTTTCTTAATGAGAGAGCTTGCATAGGCCTTTGAAGAACCAGTAAACTGACTCTTTACCTTTTTTCAGGTACTCACTGGCAGTGCTACACTCAGGGATTGCTTCCCTTATAGCCTACATAATGGAACTCTTAATCACCATAAAGCACTTTCTATTGGACGAGTCCCACTTTGCACGATCAAGGTGGTACTTCATTTTTATTGGTCCATGGTCATGGACCCTTTTGTTGAAGTCAACTTCACTTTCTTTTTCGTCCCTCACGGGGTCCTCAGGTTCTATGGGACAAGCCTCAATCAGTGCCAAGTTGATGTCAAGCAGAGCAAGCCCCATCTCAACCTTCTCTCGCCATGAGCCATAGTTCCCTCCATTGAGGGGCTCAATAGCCGAGACGAAACTCATAGGATTGCCTGAAAGCAAAATATCATTAAAATGAGTTAATTCAACTTTGGTTAAATTAAAACATGAAACTTCTCAATATTAATTCTAAATCACAGTTGGGCAAAAATATAACTAATAGTGATGAAACTGACTATTTATAGTGAAAATTTTACTAACAACTCGTTGGTCATCAAATAAAATCATCACTCTTTAAAAATTAATTCTCACTTCCTAACTTAATTTTCCTATTGGTTCCAACTAAATTAGGAAATAAATATTTGACTTCAACTTAACTATCACAGCGGAAAAATAACTTAAACTTCAAATTTTAACCCACGGGAAAAAATCCTTAACACAACATATTCATCAATTAATTTCCAGAAATTAAAACTAAAAGAACAAACTTTTCTGGAACATCCCAACAGACGGTGGCCCATGGCCTGCCAGCGCGCCAGCCGCTGTGCACGTCGCCTAGCAACTTGCCAGCGCCCACTAGCGGCCCAGCAACAGGCCCACGGTCTGCTATCGCGTGCGCCGCTCTAGCCTTACCGTCCGATCCGGACAGACCTAGATCCGACGGCCGCACGCTAGTTTCGCTTCAACAAAACAGCGGGCGTGCCCCTGTAAACCCTAAGCCTCATTTCCTCCCGCGTTTGTCCAGCTCGCGCGCACGCTCCTGGCGGCGCCGATGGAGAACAGGTGAGGCGGTGCCGCCCGGCGCATCCGGCGGCAGCCGGAGGAGAGAAAAACCAGCGACCGTCCGAGCTCCGGCGGCCGCTGCGGGAGGAAACGGGTGGCGAAGTATAAGTTTAAAGTATAAGTTGAATGAAAGATGATATCAAGGAAGAGAATGTTAGTATGATCTCCTCACGTTCGTCCGTTGGGACGAACGACTTGGTCTCGCGCCCTGATCGGACGGAGAATGTGAGGAGCTCGGCGACGGCCATAGAGGAGGTGGCGCAGAGGCTGATGGGGGCAACCCTAGAGCGAAGGCGGTAGTAGAGCGGTGCTGAAGCGGAGGATCGCTTATCTGATACCATGATAGAATTGGTTTAGGTTGACCACAATTTTGGGTTCCTTGTTATCTATTATATATAGGCGTAATTACAAGATATACACGAAAACAATCAACGCTAATCCTAACTATAATGGCCTGATTATAACAAATCTCAGTCATTAATGATGGAAGGATACGATCAAATATGCTATACTTATACGGTTGCCTAACATAAAGGTCCCTTAAATTGGATACAAATGGAGCCTAATCCACATGGGCTTGCATAAGAGGGACAAGAAGCTGGGAAAATAATTCTATGGGCGTTAACCTAATAATTAGATTTTTGGAATTTATTTTTTCCACTTAAGTGTTCGGTGTTGTGGCTTCTCTTATTTCAGACATCGACATTCCTGGAGCTAGTGATCATTGTGCACAGCGCACACCAAGTTAGCTGCACACGAAACCCGGCCAGGCCAAACCCAAGCTTTCTTTTGCGTCGTTATCGACCGAAGATGGTGGAGGAGAGGCGCGTAGTTTTTTGGGTTAGGTGCAGGAGTTTTGGCGGTTTGCCGGTAGTTTGGAGTAGGGCTCGGGGTTCCTCTGGTCGTGGATCCTGGGTAGCTCGAGGTGCTTCTCTGTTGGCGGTAAGGTCAGAGCAGGCAATGGTGTACCCAGTCTCGAGGATCTCCGTAATAAGGCCATCTTCAGCTTCATCCCGATCTGATGTGTCGTGATGCTGCTTCTTCTTCTCCTGGTCGTCCATGGAGGCGAGGAGGAGAAGGGCGGCGAGTCGGCGGTGAATCTGGAGGTGTGCCGGGATTTTCTACCAGCTTGTTGTTGTGGCACGGCATAGATGGTCATCGTTGGTGTGCGAACCCATGCTTCCATGGTGGAAGAGAACGGTTGCGTTGACGACGGATCCCCTTCATAAGCGTCTCCGGCTGCTCTGCTGCAGCTCTGAAGCTCCTCTCTTTGACTTGGTCGTCCAAGGTGACAAGGGGGAAGACAAAAGGGACGGAGGTAAAGCCTGTGTGCACAACGGCATGCTACCTTGTCGAGCGAACCGCTCGGTGGCCAAGTTCGCCATTGACATCTGTGGTCGTAATGACGTCCCATATGTACGCAAGGTCGGCATGCTCTCAACCTCCTCTGAGGAGGCCTCCCAGGAATCCAGCGCTGGGGCTTTGTATCTTCTTCTCGCCAAGTGGTTCATCCCTGGTGGCGGGAAGGTGGTCGACGGTGTGGATTTCAGCGACGGTGGAGTGGTCAAAGGACCTGATCGTGTTTCTTGTGCTATTTTTAGGGTCCTTCCTGCATACTTTTATAATCGCAGCATCAGGGGTTCTTCGAGACCCCTCTCTTGTTCCAAAAAAAAAAGGACATTCCTGGAGCTACAGTTCCGAGTAATGTATACGGTTGACCTTTAGTCCTGAAGCATTTATAAACCCCAAGTTGGCACGCCGCCTAGAAAACCACTGACCAATACAAGTCTGGTTATGTCGACTTCGACATTCCTGGAACTACAGTTCCGAGGAACTCATTGTGCCAGAGACGGTTGACCTGAAGAATTTTAAACCCCAAGTTGGCAACGCCCTGTCCATTTCCTCCGAATTCCCCCCGGCATCTCCGGCCGATTCCTGAGACTGAGAGCGGCAACGCGTTTACGCCAAACGTTTATAGCAGCCGGGCGCGGCGTTCTTATATCGCCGTCCCGTCGGAAACAGAGGCGATGGAGACCGACGCCCCCGGCGCCGCGTGCAGGCGGTGGGACACGTCGGGGAGCTCGCAGTACAGCTTCAGGACATCGGTGAGCAGCGTGGCGGACATCAGCGGCGAAATCGTGGAGGTGAGCCAGGCTGGTGGTGGTGGCGAGGCGGTGGAGGAGAGGCAGGCTGCCGAGGAGGACAAGGTGTTCGTGGCCGTCCCCGAAGAGGTCAAGCGCGGGAAGAGCGCCCTGCAGTGGGCGCTACAGAACCTGGCCAAGAACGGCGCACAGGTCGTGATAGCTCACGTCCACTGCCCCGCGCAGATGATCCCCATGAGTAAGGCTTCCTTTATCTGGTCGATTTTAGCCATGGATTTCTCTGATGAGCAACAAGGTATCCGGTGAAATCGGATGCCGATGCCGATGCCATTTTGATCCATTCTCACTGAGTGCGCTGTTTATTTATCAAAAACAAGTGAATGTGATTTCGTCTGCATTTTGCTTCGGCCAACAGAAAGCCAAGCCAATTCTTTACTTTGACCATGTACAACGACAGGGCTTCATTTTGTCATTTTACATCTCTTACTAAAATTAAAGCTTGAAGAATGTTTTAGGGAGAATTCCTACCTCGATTGCTGCCTGATCAGTCTCCAGTCTCCACTCCCCAGTAGCATATATCTTGTGTTTCACCGGTGCAAAACAAACTCCACCTGCATCTGACAGACAAGTTTAAGTTAACAGTCACACAGTTCACTCTGTTGTGATATATAAGCACCACCATTTGGTATCAATCTAGCATTATTGCTGCAGTAGAAAAAACAACCATCAAAGTATAGCGGAAGCATCATGCATACTTTATTTAGTCTAGACACACAGGGTGGCAGCAGTCATAAATATTCGCAAACCATTTGAATGAAAAATTGCATCCTACCTTTATGCAGTCATAGACTCCCAGAAGGCCAATTTTGCTTCAAATTCAGAGTACTCTTTAGCAGGATTTGTATTTATCACCTTGTGAACATCTTGTCTTTCTGTAATTCCAGTGGGAGCAAAAATGCATTATACCAAGATGAATCCAGAACAGGTCAGGGACCACAGAAAGAAGGAGCTAGAAAAAGCATTGGGACGACTAGATGAATATATTATGCTATGCACAAGACTCAAGGTTTTCATCCCTACATCTGCTATGTCTCTATCACCATTAAACTGATTAGTGAACCAACCAACTAAGGCAACACATCTTGAAGTCTGTGGCTTTGGTTAAGGCACTGAATCAACATGGAAATTTTGTGGGGAATTTTATCTATTGTGCAGTCTATGGAGTGTTGTGGCAAAAAAAATTCTAAAATTAACTTCAAACTCAAAGTGTGTTAGAAATACAAAAGAGTGTAATTTCTCTTTTCACTCTTATGACCTAATTAAATTCTAATTTCAAGTTTAAAACATAGGTAGAGTAAATTAGTAAGTTCATGCAGAATTTCTTTTTGGTTTCTTTTTATATTGATGCCCCAGCCTGCTAGATTGCATGAGTATAACCTATGGATGGGCTGTGCCTAGTACTTGCCACTAAATAATCCAGTATACACTCATCAAATAGGAGAATTTAAGAAGTATATATATATGTGTGTCTGTGTCCTGATTGCATAATTAGCTTTTACCATTTTATCATAGGTCAGCTGCGAGAAAATAATAATTGAGAATGATGATGTTGCTAAAGGACTTGAAGAGCTTATTACCCTTCATGGCATCACCAAGCTTGTCATGGGAGCAGTATCAGACAAACATTACTCAAAGTATGGATTGAACAGATGATAATTCTCTTTTTTTTGCGGGGTGCTGATAGTTCTTTTAACATGCCATATTTTGATGAAGTAATACACATTATTTGCCAACACGTTACAAATTTAAACTTTAGCAAGATTATTTGTTTGTTCCTGATAAGTACCAATCCATGTATCTTGCTAGGAGAAATGAGAAAAAGGATAGGAATTTTACGGTTTCAAACATAACATTGTCTGCAAATTGTAGGAAACTGAAAACACCAAAGTCCAAGACATCACTAAGACTGATGGAGGCAGGAGACTCCTCATGTAAGATATGGTTTACATGCAAGGGACAACTGATATGTACCAGGTAAGCTTAAGCTAGCAGCCTAAAAAATATAGGTGGATTAGTTTTCCATTACAATAATCTCAGTACAGTGCATTGGAGAATATATGAAAATTTGTGAACATCACCTGTCAACGGCTCAATGCTGCAGGGAAGCAAACACAACCGTTCCTGAGATACCGCCATCGCCCGCAAGCACAGTTGCATCATCATTATCAGCAAGCAGCATTTCCAGCAATAGGAGATCGATAACGATTCACCAGTCAGGGAGTGAAGCACCAAGCACAAATGGAAGTCCCTGGCGTGATTTGAACATTTCGACAACAGAAGTCACACAGCACCCTTTTCAAGGAGCTGGCGGTACACCATCTCAGCTATTTGAACCTTTGGAACTCAATACGAACGGCAGGCCACCAAGAACACCATTGAGTTCCATGGATTCATGGGACGAATACGGGAGGAGGTCGCAAAGCTCCTGGTACAGCTTATCAAGGAATGATGATGCAATCAGTGTATCTGGACCAGCAATGGAGACTTCAATGCACGAGTCTGATGATGACCATTTTTCACCTCCTTCTCATGAACTGGTACGTATCCTCTACTGTTCTGTCGAAGCTACAAGATTAATAACCAAAGAAATAACTCCACCAAGTGAAATGCAACAGATAACTGATGTGTTTGTCTCATACAGGAGAGTATAGGTGCTGATGCAGATATTTATGCTAGACTTGAAGAGGCTCTGCGTGAAACTCAAGAATCGAAGAAAGAAGTGTTCGAAGAATCAACCAAGCGCCGAAAAGCAGAACTTGCTCTGCTTTCAGCTCTTCAAAAGGTAGCTGGTTCTTCTTCAGAGAGGACCATAATTCGGTTATTTTAGGCCACTTAATAATTGGGGATTTATTAATTCAAAGCCGGTTACTTAGTGCCTTTTATCTAGAAAAATGGTGCATAATTCCGAATGTAAAGCATCTGAACTGAAACCAACTAAAAAACAAGGTACTTTTACAGGCCAAGGAGTTAGAGAAGTTGTGTCATCACGAGATAAGACAGCGGAAAACACTTGAGGAGACACTAGCAAAACAGACACGGGAGCTCGAAGAAACGAAAATTCGGTGTGACACGATATATGATGAAATACATGATGCAGAAGAAGAGAAGGTCATGTTGGAGCAGCGCATAACAGAGATGAAGTCTTCTCTAGAAGATCACCAGTACAAGCTGGCAACAAGCAAGTTCCTTGCAGAAGAACTCCAAGCAGATAAAGAGAAGCTGCAACAAGAGAGGGATGGTGCAGTAGCTGCAGCCGAAGAGTTGCGCCAGAAGAACGAGCAGAGAATTTCGATCCCAGCTGAAGCACTAAACACCGAGTTCTCCGCCTTTGAGCTCAAGATCGGCGAGGGTGGGTTCGGATGCGTCTACAGAGGCTCACTTCGCAGCACAACCGTGGCTATAAAGTTGCTGCATCCGGAGAGCTTGCAGGGCCAGTCAGAGTTCAACCAAGAGGTAACTCTTCAGATTATCGTCATCGACGACATCAGTTACAGTTACAGAGTCAGTCATGTCTGATCCTGCAGTGACGCCGTTGCAGGTCGCCGTCCTGAGCAGGGTACGGCACCCGAACCTCGTCACGCTGATCGGGTCGTGCCGGGAGGCGTTCGGCCTGGTGTACGAGTTCCTCCCGAACGGCAGCCTCGAGGACCGGCTTGCCTGCACGAACAACACGCCGCCGTTGACATGGCAGGTGCGCACGCGGATCATCTCCGAGATGTGCTCGGCCCTGACCTTCCTCCACTCGAACAAGCCGCACCCGGTGGTCCACGGCGACCTGAAGCCGGCAAACATCCTCCTCGACGCCAATCTCGTCAGCAAGCTGGGGGACTTCGGAATCTGCCGCCTGCTGATACAGTCCAACACCTCCACCACCACCAGGCTGTACCGGACGACCACCCCGAGGGGGACCTTCGCGTACATGGACCCGGAGTTCATGTCCACCGGCGAGCTGACGCCGCGCTCGGACGTGTACTCCTTCGGCATCATCATCCTGCAGCTCCTGACGGGCAGGCCGCCGCAGAAGATCGCGGAGGTGGTGGAGGACGCGATGGAAAGAGGGGATCTGCACTCGATCATCGATCCCTCCGCCGGGAGCTGGCCGTTCGTGCAGGCAAACCAGCTCGCGCACCTCGGCCTGCGGTGCGCCGAGATGAGCAGGAGGCGCCGGCCGGATCTCGCGCGGGAGGTGTGGGCGGTAGTGGAGCCCCTGATGAAAGCCGCGTCGCTGACCGCCCGGCGGCCGACGTTCGCGGCAGCTTCATCGGACTCCGACGACGCGTCCACGCCATCCTACTTTCTCTGCCCGATCTTTCAGGTATAGATGGTGTGACATTGCATGATCTTTCTTCAGGTAGTAGATTAGAAAGTTCAGATTCAGATAAGGCTTACCAAATTGGTCTTCCGTGATGGGTGGTGGAAACAGGAGATGATGAATGATCCGCACATTGCGGCAGACGGGTTCACGTACGAAGCAGAGGCGATCAGAGGGTGGCTCGACAGCGGGCACGACACGTCGCCGATGACGAACCTGAAGCTCGAGCACCGGGAGCTCACCCCAAACAGGGGGCTCCGCTCGGTGATCCTCGAGTGGCAACAGCAGCATCAGAGGCTGTACCATGAGGACTGGAGATGACAGATGAACGATCCCTCAATACACATGGAAAAGCCCGGTTTCAAAATTGTAAATCGTGGTTCGCAAAAAAAAATGTAAATCGTGTACATAGAAGTTTGGATTGATACTTTCTTTTTTCCAATTGGGGTTTCACCCCTTTCCATTCTCATGTACAACATGTTGTTTAGTCATGTTAAGACATGAATGCAGTCTTGTTTATCAAGAAAAACAACCGGTGTTGTTAAAGAGACTGGCCAACTCCTTAACCGGTACCGAACGCAAGCATAGGCGTCGGCTCTAAAGTCCAAACTCATCCCGGGTTTCCTCCCTTTGCCGACGGTCCGATCCGTCTTAGTTAGCCTCGGGCCATGGAGGGGTGGTGGGTCACGCCACCTCGTCGGCAAGAGAGTTCTCGTTCTATTTCTATGTCTTAAAGTCGGGATAATATTATCCTATCATATTCTCGTTTTGGTAGTGCGTCTAGTGCCGATGAAGGGCGTGTGTAGTCATTGTGTCTGACGGATCTTTTGAGATCATGTCGTTTTTAGTACTTGTTGGTGCGGTTTACGGTCAGTCTCTTCAGATCTAGAATATAGTTATAATCTTTGACGATGGTTGCTTCTCTGGTGCACCGGTCATTTTGTGTCTTAGCATGACGACTTTCTGTCTGTCTAATACAACAAGCTCTACTTCGATAAGTTTTGCTCTGCTCTAGTGATGGATGAGCGGTGGCATATCTTTGGCTCGTGGTAGTGTTAGTAGTAGTTGTTAGGTGGTTCGTTGACCATTTTATAATTTTATTACTTCTAGTCTTTTTTTAATGTTGCTAATGATTATTACAATAGACTGTAGAATTTCAAAAAAAAAAGTTGTTACTTGTCAACAGTAATCCATTTTCATTCAGAGGATCGCAGAGTTGATTAGTTGGCATCGGTCCAACCGAAAAAGATGATCCAATCATGTGACGAAACAACCAAATACCGACCCAAAACTTCCAGGCATGCAAACAGCTGGTTGGTTCACTAAACTAATCCTGTCGATGAAGTTTTATACTCGCCGAAATTTCTTGAATTTTGCTATTTCCTCTACGAGGCAATCATTCGGCGACAACTAGCCATATCCAAACATCGTCATCCTACTACCAAATACGGTACTGATCTGCATCAAACAATTGAATTGTTTGGAACTGCCGAAAGCAGTTGTCGTTAGCCGCCGCAAGTGTGACGGCTGGTGGTGCGGCGACTGGCGAGAGACATGGCCGGTAGGACGTGACGCGACATGCACTGTAAATTGCGTTTGCAAACAGATGTTGTGTTGTGCTGTGATAAAAAAAATGGGACCGCCCTTCCTCCAACTCCAATGGCTTTCTCTTCCCTTCTCTTCTATTCCTGCAAGCAACGGTCCTCTGTGTCAGGGAGAATACCTGACAATTGATCATATCTGTGTGATTCTGTGTGCATGTTTTTCTTTTTGCATAATAGAGGGGGTCTCGAGGACCCCGACGCAGCTTCATTAATATCAGAGCGGTGGGTATAGAATTACACGCTGGACTTTGTACAAAGCAGAAGTAAAACAAAATTCTGCAGAATTACAACAAGGACCCCGTGAGAAAATGTGAAAAAGCAATCAAGTCCTTGTCCTTCACTATTAACGATGAGACTCCAGCTCCGGCCACCCTTCCGTCGTCCGGGACAAATCACTTGGCGACGAGAGAGCGCAGAATACCGGCACTGAGCTTGAGCAGAGGTCTCCATCCTGGAGATTGAAAAGACGCATCTCTAGCGTCCGAACAGGCCTTTCATACGGCATGTGAGCGGAACTTTCTGGCTAAATGGTGTACGTAGTACTAGTATTCCTTGGAGTGCCCGATGAGATCAGCAGATTTGGATTTCGATTTCATGACATCTTAGTTTACTGATAACCCCCGACTTTTTCCCCTCTCTCCCGGGTTGTGCGTGCGGCGACCCGAGGAAGAGGGGGCAAAACCTAGGGAGCCAACCCCCTCGACAGTGAGCCCTGGCCTCCGCTGCCGACGGCGGTGGTGGCGGCATCCGGCCATCGAAGGCAGCAGTGGAGAGAAAAGCGCACTTCGTTGGGCTGCTTGGCGCGGAGGAGGATGTCTAGAGGGCTGCGCACGGTGGCGGCGCAAGGCGAACTAGAAGCGGAGTGGCAGAGCAACAAGGAGAGAGCAGGGGTCGGCGCGAGGTACAGGAGGCGTCGCTCGCGTGTCCTGAAGGTGGCCTGACAGCAATACAGTGGGGCTCCAGTGCCTGCACCAAGAGGCGGCATCATGCAAACCTGGCCGACGGGCCGCTTTAAACGGGCTGGCACGTGAGCCCGCATAAAGCCGTCAAAAAGCGTCGGGCCGTGCCCGTGCCGCGACCTCAGGCACGCTGGCCGACGCCGGCCAGCGGCCCGCTTAGACCTGGCGAAGAATTTATGTTTATTAGTTGCAAAATAGAGGGTGAGGGTCGAACTCGAGACCAACAGCCATTTCTTCCTCTCTAACCACCAGACCACTCATTTTCTTGTGTCAAACTAGCATCCCGGCCTTTTTATATGTTTCGGACACGACGTGCCCTAACGGGCTACATTTTTGGCGTGCCTCAATCGGCCATCTTTACGTCAGACATGACTAGGGCCGTGTTCGCTCCGACAGGCCCGTTCCGAGCCCGACTTGCTTGTTAAATTTGCGTTTAGCGCGTGCGGGAGCTAGGGTCAGGTCGGTAAGCCATTGGCCGATTTGATCATGTCATAGGGAAGAAAGCAGTGGACCGGTGGTGGTGGCGGCCCATATCTAGGTCTGAGGGCTACAGCGTGTGGCATAGTTGTTCAGAGGGTACAGCGGCAGTGCGACGGCTCTTCAACCGGGCTAAGGTGGAAGAAGGAGGGAGATGCTAGGAGAAGGACTAGTCTCGTTCGTGCGGATCATGGGTGTACCACAACACCTCGGCCAGGACGATGAGGTGTTGCGGCGACGGCGGTGTGAGAAACATGGATGGATGTCGCATTCCAGTGGGCAGTGAAGAAGATGTGCAGCTACAAACGAAAGTCTTGCCCGTCTTCGATCGGTGCCAACGACGACCCTCGCAGGTGTCTTTCCCCCTCCTTGGAGGCGTCACCGAGGTGTGTCGGCACCTCACTCGCTCCCTTTCGGTTTGGTAGTTGTCTTCAGACAACAGCTTAGGTCTAGAGTCGGATCAGCATGATGGTGTCATTCTCGATGTCGTCCCTCTGCTGGGAGCATCACGTTGGAGACACGGCATGGAGGCTAATGTTGCACCCCTCCGGTGCTCGCCGCTATCCAAGGTTGATCTTCAAAAGCGCAACGCACACCATGGCTGGTGAATCCAAGACGATGCCTTCTCAGAACCGACCTTATTCTGCCTTCTATCTCCTTTAGATGGTGCATCAACAAGGGGAGTCCTTTTGAAGTCGGTTGAGACGCGGCTTTGTTGCTTAGGTTAGGACAGGCTCTTTCATATCTTAGCTATTATGTTTGTGGTGGCGGTCTTCGGATTGCATGCGTGGAGTTTTTGCTACGCTCATTGCTTGCTCGCAGCGGGTGGTACTTTTTTGTATTTAAAATTCTGCCTTCAATAAAGACAAGATATGCCATAGGTGTACCCTTAAAAAAAAGTGTACTCGAGTCGGACAGGGTTGTGTTCGCTACCACACAGCAGAGTGTTTTCTGAAAATCTGTAGATTCAAGCTCGTCAGAATATCATTGGCTGCCCCACACTATTATTACGTTCTTAGGTATGAAATGAAAAATTGCTAATCCGGACCTTAAACCCTAGAATATGCGACTTGTCATTCTTGAATAGCACTTCACTCAACGTTTCCATCCGCGAGACTTTGCAATCAAATCGTGCCCTACCTAGGTGTAACGATTACTACATCCCTAGCTGTAGCCATGGGGTCCCCGAGTCTGCACAAGTTCCAGCTCCGGGGCATGGCATTTGATTGGAACGCAATCAAGAACTCGACCCTTTCTTCTGGACCAGGGATGTTATTATGTCTGTAAATAAATCCGTGTATCGGAACAACGAGAAGATTTTGTTTCGGAATAACAACAATACGGCGATAACAAGTAGTACTGGCAGTGCAGTACGGCTCGTCACTTTGCCGCGGCAACTTTACTCCTTCCTCCGATTTCCTTTCCTTTATCGGCACAAGTTGCATTGCAGCGCGACACATACCATGGCGGGGTTCCATGACTTTTGACCCCCTGAAGGAAGCGACACGGATGTGGTCACATTCTTTTTGTGTGAATTGCACTGCAGTTTTTCAATCGTGATGCCGATGCCGATGCCCGATCGTGGGGGGAAAAAAGCTTGCCGGATGGAGAAGCAAAAGTGGTTAGGTTCACGTTACATCATCCATCCGTGCGACTAAAGGCGCGCGCGTCACAAGTTCAGTACTCCTAATACAAGATGCTAATACTAACTGTGCGATCGAGCAAGCCACGCTGGCTGAATCAGTGGTGGAAACATCAAGGCGAACTCCGCGCTGATGTCCGTGAGAGCTACTACAGGAAGTAGTAGACAAAGTGCATCATGTGCAGCATGAGCGAGCGCCGATCGATGCAGGAACAGAGGAGACGAGGCCAGAGCTCGCCACGAAGAGGAGGGAGGGTGTATAAGACAGTTTGTTGCGTACACGTATGGATGATCGTTGTCTCCGGTGTGTTGTGGTGCCCCGGGAAGGACGATGGTGGCTTTGGATCCTGGACAGAAAAGCTAAAGAATCCTTCGAAGCGAGGAAAAAGCATCGGTAGGCAAGCCTAAGCTAGAATGAGTGCAGCAAAAGTATGTAAGGAGCACGGGAGAATCTAAGGGCTTGTTTTTTTTCCGGGTAAAGCTGGAATATATTAAGCATGAAGGGTTACAGAGCGATCAAGCTCCAGCAACCGGATGATATCCTCCGATCTAGAGTTTAACCAAGTCATAGTACGGCGTTAGACTCTCGCGAAATTTGCAAGAGCATCACTAACCCTAACCTTCTTGCGATCAACCTTTACAAAAACACACTCTCTACTATCTTTAACTAGGTTTCTAATCTCATTGATAAAATAAGCTACCAATGATCTATCAGGAGACGAGGAGTTGATGGCTTCGATCAGAGTAAGACAATCCGATTCCACAATGATGAGAAGATTGGAGACTTGCAGTGCAGTTCGAAGGCCTTCTAGACAGGCCTTGGTCTCAGCCTCGAGCGGGAGGTGACATCGATCCAGATACATGCATGACATAAAAATTGGATTGCCCTCATTATCTCTAAGGATCATACCTGCACCTGCATCATTTAAACCACTGAAGGATCCATCCACTGATAATTTCACCCAACCAATTGGCGGCCTCGACCAGAATTTCTCCTGAACCTGCTTGGGCTTCCACTGAGCGGTAGGAGCCACATCAAGAGGCTCTTTCCCTTTCAGGATGGTTGTTGTCGGCTTATGCTTAATGTCATGAAGGAGCTTCAGGTACCCACACAGGAACCGCTTTGAACCCTCCACCGTTGGGAGTTGCTTGTCATGTGTTGCTTCATTTCTTGCATGCCATACTCGCCAAGCAACTAGCAAGGTGCAGTTCACCATATGTCTAGGAATGGTTTGAAGCACCATCTGCAGCCAATTATCCGAAGGTTGGAGAAGAGCAGTCTCATCCGGAAGCACCCATATGTTTCTCATCGCCCCCCAGAGTGCCAAAGCGTGGGGGCAATTGTATAGTGCATGTAAATCATCCTCCTGATCAGATCCACATATTCTGCATTGTCCTGTTACCAACATTTGGCGACGCCTTTTATTCATCTCAGTAGCCAGAGCGCCAGAGGAAGCCTTCCAAGCAAACATCTTCACCTTTGGTGGAACAGACGCGCTCCATATAATTTTCCAGCATGGGTGCCGACCATCTGGTATAGAACTCGTTGTAGCAAAGGTACATTGAGCTTGTTGTTCATTCAAGGAGAGCCAATAGGCGCTACGAACCGAGAAGACACCAGACTTCTCTGGATGACAGGCTAGGATATCAGCATCCAGTCTACGGGACAGAGCAATTCTTAAAATTGCATCGGCATCCACAGGAAGGAAAAATCTGCGGATGAGGTCGATATTCCATGTGCCATCATCAAGAAGGAGCTCTGAAACCTTCCGAAGCCGACAGTTTCGCTTCTGAGAAATGACATGAACCTGAGAATCCCGCGGAATCCACCCATCCCTCCAGATACGGACACTCTGTCCATTGCCAATTCGCCAGATTAATCCTTTTTTAGCAACTCAACCCCATATGAAATTGTGGTCCAGGTAGAGAAAGGATTTCCAGTAAAAACAGTGTCATATAAGCATCCATTTGGGTAATACCGGGCTTTTAGAGCACGAGCACACAAACTTTCAGGATTGACTAGGAGCCTCCAAGCTTGTTTTGCCAATAAAGCTTAATTAAACAATCTCAGGTCTCGAAATCCAAGTCCACCTTGTCCCTTGGATCGATTAAGCCGAGCCCAACTTACCCAGTGGGTCTTCCTTTTACCTCTCTCTGAGCCCCACCAATAATTCCTTATAAGCTTCATAAGTTCATCACATACCGATGCCGGGAGCTTGAAGACACTCATTACATAAGTTGGAAGAGACTGTGCCACCGCCTTAATGAATACTTCCTTCCCACTCTGCGCTAGGAGATTGTCACCCCATTCAAGCACAAACTTTGTCAGCCTTGACTGAATATTCTCGAATTTGCCTCTATGCATTCTACCCTCAGGAGTGGGTAGTCCCAAATATTTAGCCTCAAAACCATCATGTTCGACCTGTAGAATTGATCGAATAGCAGCATTTGTATTGTCAGAACAAGAGGAACCGAACATAATGAAACACTTAGCTGGGTTAACCAACTGTCTCGTACAAGCAGCATAGGTGTCAATAGTATTTTTTACGCGAATAGCCTCCTCCTTAGTAGCACGGAAAAATAATAATGTATCATCGGCGAATAGTAGATGAGAAATGCCAGGAGCTCTCCTACAAACCTTGATAGGAGTTATTCGATTCAGGTTAACCTCCCGACTTAAAAGAGTGGATAAACCATCAGCCACAAATAGGAAGAGGAAAGGGGATAAGGGATCCCCATGCCTTAGGCCACGTGATGGAGAAAAAGCTTCCAACAAGGTTCCGTTGAATTTTACTGAATATTTCACCGTGGTAACACACGCCATAATCCATTGTACCCACCGGTGAGAGAACCCATCTTATGCAATGTACTCTCCAAAAAGTGCCAGTCAACTCTATCATAGGCCTTAGATAAATCCAATTTGTATGAACAAAAGGAATCGGAAGACATACCATGCTCCCTGTAGTGCATGCATTCAAAAGCCAGTAGTGCATTATCAGTTATCATAACGCCCAGAGATAAACGCACTCTGATTTTCTGAAATAATTTTACCAAGCAAAGGACGAAGCCTATTCACCAGGCATTTCGAGACGACCTTGTATAGAACATTACAGAGCCCAATAGGTCTGTAATCTTTTAACTCCAGAGGGTTGTCAATTTTGGGAATGAAGACAACTGAAGTATCATTCACACCATCTGGCATAATTCCGGTATGAAAGAAATGTTGGACAGCTTGCACAATTTCTGTCCTTAGAAGTCCCCAATTACGCTGGTAGAACCTAGCATGAAAACCATTAGGCCCTGGTGCCTTGATGGGACCAATCTGAAACACCGCGTTTGAAATCTCCTCCTCCGAGAACTCCTTGCAAAGCCCATCATTCATCTCCTGAGTAATCTGGGAGGGAGTCATGTTTATAATAGGGTCTACCTGAAGGGAAGGGTCTCTAGTGTAGAGAGATTTGAAATAAGAAACCACCATGCGCTGCATATATGTGGGAACTATGTTAATGACACCATCACTATCACGAAGCTTGGTGATCTTGTTACGCCTCGCTCTCCACACAGCCCGGTTGTGGAAGAATTTAGTGTTACGGTCCCCTTCCTTCAACCAATCAATCCGAGACCGCTGTAACCAGATCATCTCTTCCCGATACAGCATATCATTCATCAAATCCTGGATGGCCCTAATCTCCTCTGTAGGTGCCCCATCAAAATGCAGCTGCTCTAACTTCTCCCTGAGGCGGTTCAGTTCCTTGGTAACATTACCAAAGTGCGAGCGACCCCAAGCGTGCATTTTGTGCATAAGTTTGTCCAAACCCGAGTTAACAGATCCCAAATCATGCATATGACCAAGTAAATTCCACTCACAGTCTATCAATTCCTTGAGAGCCGGATCAGTCTCCCAGAAAATTTCATACTGCAAGGCCCTCCTAGCTGGGCGTTCCCGCGTCTCCTTAACCAAACGCGGCGTAACAGGGGAGTGATCAGAACAAGGGGAAACAAGGTGCACCACCTCGGCAGCAGAATAAATGTCACGCCAGGCATCATCGGCAACCACCCGATCAAGGCGTACTTGTACATTATGCACCCCTGAACGCTTATTATCATAGGTGAAAGGGAGACATGAGAAGCCCAAGTCTTTAAGCTCACACAACTGAAGGCAGTCTCGAAAAGCCACCATTTGTGCCTCTGAGCGTGGAGACACCGAAAGATGTTCATATTGCCACAGGGCCTCATTAAAATCTAAGAGCTTGTTTGATTCATAGGATAGGAAAAGTATAGGAATAGGAAAAACATAGGATTGAGATATCATGCCAATGTGAATCCTATAGGAAGAGGGATTTTGTTTGATGTGGCAAAGGAATTTTTCCGTGAGGGGTAACCTAATGTTGTTTTCCTATAGAAATTACACTACAGGATTCCTATAGGATTAATTCCTATAAGATGTGTTTCTATGAATCAAACACTAACATAGAAAAAAATTCTATAGGATTCAAATCCTACATAATTTCTATGAATCAAACAAGCCCTAAGAAATTGTACGTAATACCAGCAAGAATCAAGATAATACTAATGGACATTGCACATTACAGCTGAAACGCAACTCTTCGGATCATCATCGTCATCATGGAGCGTTTATTCTGATTCCTACAAAGTACTTCCTCCGTTTCAAAATATAAGATGTTTTAGGTTTATGAAAAAAATGAATCTAGACTTATTTTAGTATGTAGATTCACTCAACTTTGGGATGAATCTACACACTAAAACAAGTCTAGATTCATTTTCTTCATAAACCTAAAACATCTTATATTTTGAAACGGAGGAGGGAGTACTATACTACTTTGTGAATATTTTCCCAATGCGATCCTTTCTGTTGTAAACACTGCGTTACACTTTCTCTTAATCTGATTACGCAGTTCAGGTCTCCTACATTCGACGCACAGTGCTTATTCCAGACAAAAAGAAAAGGAAAAAATGCTCAAATTGGATAAGCTTAGAGACAGTAGTAAAGCGGAAAAGGCACCCAACCAACTCTCCCACTCCATCGTCCCTGCCCCCACTCGACACTCCCGTGCTCGTCAGTCATCACCTCCGCTCCCCGCTTTCCAGAACCACCTTCTTCACAGTGCCGTCCTCGCTCATCACCGCCGCTCCTGCCTTTATAACGCCCTCGCTCATACGCCACCACCTCACAACACACCCACCGCCACCGCTGCTGCTGCTGCAATCCAAGAAAGAGCGAGCTCGAGAGAATGGAGGGGAAGGAGGAGGACGTGCGCCTGGGCGCCAACAAGTTCCCGGAGCGGCAGCCCATCGGGACGGCGGCGCAGGGCGGCGGCGACGACAAGGACTACAAGGAGCCCCCGCCGGCGCCGCTCTTCGAGCCCGGGGAGCTCAAGTCCTGGTCCTTCTACCGCGCGGGCATCGCAGAGTTCATCGCCACATTCCTCTTCCTATACATCACCGTACTCACAGTCATGGGCGTCTCAAAGTCACCCTCCAAGTGCGCCACCGTCGGCATCCAGGGCATCGCGTGGTCCTTCGGGGGAATGATCTTCGCCCTCGTATACTGCACCGCCGGCATCTCTGGTCAGCCTACTACACTTCCTTCTCTTAATTTACTACTACTAAGCAGCCAGCAACTTGATTTGTTCTAGATTTCGCCTTGCACATGCATGAGCCTTCTTAATTTGTTCTAGAGTAGATTTTGCCTTGCACATGCAGCTTCTCGGTTACCTTTTGCTCTTGTACCAATATGTACCTCCCTTGCACCTCAAGTTTTGTCCTACTGTAATTTAGTACTAAATAAATAGTATTTGACATTTCGTCAGCACGCTGTACTGCTCCAGTATGCAAAACCTTGTGTTTCTGCAAAGGCAGGAGTCCTAACTAGGCCCTGTTTGGATTGACCTAAATACCAGGGGAAAACAACAAAATTATCCCCAATCCAGGCAGGCTCTAAAGGATAAAGCTCATATTTTGATTAGCTGATGCTTATACTTGTAGGTCAAACAAATATTCAGTAACATTTGTAAAATTGTACTACTTTGCTACGGAAGATGCAGCATTTGTAGTTACTAATCCTCTTTATTGTCAAACAGTACAATGCTCTGTAAAATGCTACGTACGTCATTAAATTTCGAAGTCCAATTTTCAGTGGTATTGCTAATCTCAGGTTCAGCCTAGTTAAAGATCAGAGAACAACCAAAACGCTACCAAAGTTAAAGGCAATACTAATCTCTACTATCTGCTATTACAACAGGAGGACACATAAACCCGGCAGTGACTTTCGGGCTGTTCCTGGCCAGGAAGCTGTCCCTGACCAGGGCCATCTTCTACATAATTATGCAATGCCTAGGGGCCATCTGTGGAGCTGGAGTTGTGAAGGGCTTCCAGCAGGGGCTGTACATGGGCAACGGTGGTGGCGCCAATGTAGTTGCCAGCGGCTACACCAAGGGTGATGGCCTTGGTGCTGAGATCATTGGCACCTTCGTCCTGGTCTACACTGTCTTCTCGGCCACTGATGCCAAGAGGAATGCCAGGGACTCCCATGTTCCGGTAACTACTCTACAGTACATCTTTACTTACTAGTTTTGTTTGACATGTATTATGTGTAATACTACATGCTAAAATCACGGTCAATTTTTTAGTTTGGCTTGTACCTAGGGTTTAGGGTTTGACATGTGTTATGTGTAATACTACATGCTAAAATCACGGTCGATTTTTTAGTTTGGCCTAAAGAGCTATGCAGTATTATTGTTATCATCAGTTAAGCCCTAGCATATTCTGGTAAACATCTACCTCATGCATGTAAATATGTCTTCTGTATGTGTCTGATGTAACTGATAATGTGTTATGCAACTTATATGGCTAGAGTTTAGATTTGTCCAGTGTTCACCTAACTCGCTCTAGTGTAATTCTGCTCTGTATTTCGGTACACACTGTAAATCTGTACTTTTTTTGGTGGAAACAGATCCTTGCCCCTCTGCCGATTGGGTTCGCGGTGTTCCTTGTCCATTTGGCCACCATCCCCATCACTGGCACCGGCATCAACCCAGCCAGGAGCCTTGGGGCTGCCATCATCTACAACAGGGACCATGCCTGGAATGACCATGTGAGTGAAACCCACTCTCGCCTACTTGCCGTTTTCAGGAAATTGTTCCACTAACAATCAAACTGCTTCCGACAAAATAAACCAGGCATGTAATCAGCACTTCCTGTGGGGCATAGTTAGCAGATAGTTGGTGCACAGTTCTGTTATGTTCTTTAGTTCTGGAAAGTCTGACTCTGAACTGATCAAGTGTCGTATGTAACCAACCACAATTATTCATACACTTCTCTTCTCGCAAGAAATGGGATAACCATGCACTTAACAAATTGAATGGTGCTAGCATAGGTGGCATTGTTCTGAAAAGTGGGACTATTTCATAACATGTAATTGGGATCCGATAGCACATCAATATTGTTTTCTCATGGGTATAACGTACTGTAAAGCTCACACCTAATCTTGTTTCATTTTGTAGTGGATCTTCTGGGTCGGCCCCTTTGTTGGCGCTGCGCTGGCTGCCGTGTACCACCAGGTGATCATCAGAGCAATTCCGTTCAAGAGCAAGTCTTAAGCTGCCGTTGCTACCAATCCGAAGAACGAACTTGTTGTGATGTCGTGTTCCCGTTGCGTGATCTACTAGCTTGTCAGTCACCGATGCGCCATCTTTCTTCAAGATGGTCTCCCCGGCCTATCTGAATCCGGACTCGTGTAATTCAGTTCCAAGTTATGTGTGCACTTATTGTGGAGATTTAAGTTATAACCTGTTGATGTAGTCCCCCTTTATCCACTCCCATTATCCATTTGGAATGTTGACATTGATGCTGGCATTGTCCTGGATATTGGCTAACATAAACTAAACAAAGTGGAGGAAACGCAAAACTGCTGATGATCCTACCTGACCACTGACCGGAACTAAACTAAAACCCGCGAGAGAAAAGAGAAAAGGTTTTGGTCTGAATTGAGTAAGGCTATGCCCTACGAGAGCACTGAACCCTAGTGGCCAGCTCAGGATGAGCGGGAGATAAGTTCGATATCATTTGAATCTGCAATGCGCGAATGGTAATGGTGGACCTGGTTGCTTTGGTGGGGTGTGGGGCAGAGGCCAGGACGACTATGAAGATGGGGTTGAAGATGACTGATTGACACACAGGGTGTAAAGGACAATAGTGCTACTACACGCTCTACGCAACCACGGCACATGGGTTGTCTGTTGATTGTGCTTGGTTGCTCTGGCGTGTCCAAACTGGAAGGCACCAACCCACCCTTTTCGGGCCAGAGGGTCCAATCTGTAGGTAGCCTAGTTCTTCAGCAATTTACCTTCACATACAACCCCATCCAGGGTGCAGTAAAATTCTGAAATATTAGGTTTCATACTAGTCTAAATTAAAATTCCAGTGCATATGCATAATTTGCAAGGTACAGGTTTAACCGAGAACAGAGCACATAAGCTATCGGCCTCTCGCTCACAAGAGCCATATTTCGCGACTGTAAAAAGCTGTAAAACTGAAGACTGCACCCAAAGACTGCTCGTCAACAAGCCAAACAACAACGAAAAGGAAAACATCAAAGCGGGCTACATTTTGAGGATGTTAATTCAATTAAACGATCAGGACATCTGTACAGTTTCCGTAGTAGTAAAGGATACAATTATGGATTGGCCTAGTACTAACTACTGTTATTACAACACTTCCACTGCGCAGCTAGCATGTAGCAGAAGCTTGCAACATGGAATGAGATGCAGATTTGTTAATACAGTATTTGGGAAATACCTGGATGCCTCAATTGTTCGCATGTGCAAAACATGAGCTGCTTGATGAGTTTCCTTTTTGTACAAGGGAGTTCAATGGCCCCCGGATAGCATTAAAAAAATACGAAAATGTAGATAGGCGAGGTATCAAGACGCTCTAATATACAATTACGGGCCAGGTAGTCTGGCACCTCCACCTCTTCCTGGTAGGGCAGGTCTCATCTGTAAATTAAGAATGCCATGTTAACATGGATTCTGACCAGGACAGATTTTGTTGACCAAAATGTACATGATAATTGAAGTCTGCAAGGTGATATGGGAGATCTCCAAAAAAACTAACGAGTATGTAACTAGTACTCACATGGTTCGATTCATGAATCTGAAGCCATTTTTCAGAATTTTATGAGAAGTAACTTATAAATAACCAACCACACCAATTTTATGAGTATGTAGCTAGTCAAACTTTATGCATCCAAGATTTTGTGCCTTAAGAAGACCAGGAAAATATATAACACTGATGTTAATAAGTCGCTAGCTGATAATAACATAAAGAGTGTGATGGTGTAAAAGGTGTTAATGCGTAAATATTGTATTTCAGTTCTTATCGACTACATAGGAGAATGTAAATTTCCTATTCCTTCTTTCTGAAAAGAAATATCGGATCAGATAGTTATTAGTAAAGCATGACAAGAGACGTACCTTTAGTTGAAACAATAGGAATGGCACTGGATAATCTATATCAATTGCCAACTGGCAGCATCTGAATAATTAGTGGGAATCATTCTTGTACTATGATAGAATTCCAGTTCTTAACAAAGAGATGGGCAAAACAGCATTGGAGCTACCTCATCAAGCTCCAATTCAATGCCTATCATGCAACCTTTGCTTGAGAATCAATGACCACGGCTGCGTACAAGTTGTGAATTCCCAGATGTCAAGTCAAGTGAAGGTTTTAGCTTCACATGATTCCCGACGCCATGCTGAGAAACATGCTTGGAAGGCAATGTCATAGTACGCAAATCTCGTACACTCCGTCGTCTCATTTTTCCAGACTGAGGTTTTGGAATGTCAGCTTCAGAGACCACCCTCTCCTGAATGCCTGTTGAGAATTGCTGCGGTCTACCAAAACGACCAACAACTTGATCTGGAGGCCGGCTAGCCTGTTCTAGGCCTCTCGATGTAATTGTGAAGCCCTCATTGCTGTAAGATGGTTGTCTAGTATGATTAAAAGGAATAGCTCCACTGCCCCCTGTCACAGGAGTGGAAGTACCCGAAGTAGTTCTGGGGCTAGAAATCGGAGATGGTGACATTCTACCATTTTGATGTTGTGGGGATCTTGACCTCAGAAGAGGACTTCCACAGGGAGAAACTGGGCAAGATATATTACTCCGTATATGAACATCACTGCAGAGCACTAATAATTAGAGGGCAGGCATTTTTATGCAGATATAAAGAAAATCACCAGGTGCATATTTTCTTAACAGGAGTACATGACTATGGTTGAAAATATACTGCAGTAGCATAACAAAGCACAAGGGTAAAATGCAATAACAATGTGATAGCTTTATACACTGCTCAAGTGTTTACACTTTACAGTGGGAGTCCACTGCAGTTTAGATAAATGAAACAGGAAAGACAGCAGCAGAAACTGAAGTATGGCAATGTTTTAATCTGTGTGTGTGTGTGTAGTTTCATACACAGGTCTCATTTTCTTAAGGTACAGTATGACCTAATTCGCAGAATTGGAAGAATGGGAAGGCAACTGTTAAAATAAAGTATGTAGCAGGAAATGGTACTAGTTCAGTACAATATGGAACACTGATGTAGTTGCAATTTCTTGGTTGCAACTCTAATTCAGGTGCAACATTTTCAAGCTGATAGATATTGGTTAGTAAGTTAGTTACTGCTCATTTAGGACAGTTCAGTTCGAACACACCAAATCACGACAATGCAGGAAATATTGAATGGACTACCTGCGTGTTGAGGAAAATTTTGCAGCTCTTCTTTGGTAAATGGATTGCCCTTCCAGACCCAAAGAGGACATATTTCTGGCATGCCCGACCACCTAGGATATCACAAGCGCCACATCAAACTAGGCATTCAATACACAAGTAGGTCTATCACCAAGATATATCCCTGCTACCCTTTGAGGACCACGGTGAAACAAATGAAAGGAAATATAGAAGAGAATAAACTAAACTGGGAGTTCCTATGAAATTTGCAGAAAATACATTATGCTGAACAAGCATGATGACTGATTAGCCTAAGAATAACTCTTTTTCATTAACAATCAACCATTAGTACCTTAGAACTTGCTTTGCAAGATATGGCAGCCAACGGTTTCAATGGAGTATAGGCAACTGAATTTTCAAGGGGTGATGCACTTCGTATAAATGAATGTTGCAAAAGTTCCACTGCTGTTGGACGATTAGATGGATCACGTTGAAGACATTGTCTTATGAAATCTTTGCCCTCTTCAGAGAGGTGATCTGGTATAGGTGGCAGCTCCTTACTGTTCCCTATCTTAAACATTGCAGCAATCTGTAAACGAGAAAGAGTTGTGTCAACGTGGGAAAATAAAATACACACTGAAGAAAGAGATCATTGTTCATCTAAAACTAATCAAACAAATATATGGAAATTTCTTAAATGATACTGAAAGTTGTTTCTTGATCTGCCACTCGAAAATATATGATTCCTTCTATGCTACCGGGTTCACTTTTTGGTCCCTTCGTGCCACTTCCATTTTCAACCATGTGGTGTTAGCCAGTCAAGTGGGCTGCAAAAAGGCGGAATTGCCCTTCCCCATTTTCTTTCCCTTCCTCTGCTTCCTGGCTGGTAGAGTGGGCCGCCTACAACCTCCACCCGAAATCGACTGGCCTCCTCTGTCCAGACTTCACCGGATCCAAAGCTGTCTGCCTCACAGTGGACAAGGTAGAAGCGTTTCAAGATCTTTGGAGGGTGTACAAAAGAGATGATGGAGAGGATGGAGAGATGACATGCGCCATAGATTTTTGTGAGGGTACAATTGGCGTTTGACGAGAAATTCACAACTTTTCAGGTGTTAATGGCAGATGGGGTAAATTGAGCTGCGGCAATGGCACATGACAGTCAAAATTTCAATCTAGTAGCATAGAAAAGTTCACTTTTTAGCAACAAGATTAATAAATGGGGCAACTTTTAGTGGCTTATAAAAAATTGTCTAAGATTATTATTCTGCTATGGTGCAACAAAGAAGCACAAAGTGAAATAGCCCACTGGCCACTCTTTGGATCAACGCGGTTGCTGTCACGCATACAGAATATCCAACAAAATGCATATGTGCTGATTATATGCAACAGCAGCAAAAATATAAAGCATGCATATTAGGTAGCAGCTTCTCCCTTGCAGAGAAATTTATACTCCATGAACAAATATAAATTGTAGCTTCAGAATCTAGTACTGACCCCTTCATATTGGCTCCACGGAGGTTTTGAGGTGGCCATTTCTAGAACTGTGCATCCTAAACTCCATATGTCAACAGAAAGGTTGCATCCACTAGAATTCTTTATAACCTGCATACTTGTACGTACTTGGATGTAAGAGAAAGGAAAGAAGGTTGTGTGACTTGTGTTTTACAATGTTGAAGGGAAGATACACATGAACGGGCGATATTTGGAGCAATACCTCAGGAGCCATCCAGTATGGGCTACCCTTCAATGAGAACGGACACTGCTGCCCATTGATCTAAAAAACAGAAAGCAAGTTTATACAAGCTCATGACTTACGAGTAAACAAAAATATCATAGTTGATACTTGAGAGAGAAAAAAACCCTTCTAAAAGTAAGTCAGCAGATGTGTTGACAGGGATGGCGAGGACTAAAATAAAGTGGTAATTTCTATCAAAGAGGTTGATCAAGCTAGTGGTGAGCAACATGAGTGGACACACACACAAAGTGTAAAGTATACCATTTAATCCTACAGACACTGTTTATGGTATTCTAGCTAATACTGTTCTTGTCTGAATGCTGAGCTAGTAGTATTTACACATGGAAAAATGAATAGAAACTTTACATGTTTCGCCATTCCAAAGTCAGCAAGCTTTACACGGCCATTAGGGTCTACTAATATGTTTGCACCTTTGATATCCCTGAAATTTAGGAAGAGCGTAAATAATCACAAATATCAAAAGCAAATTAACGCTTAACAGCGTATCTAAATTAGATTAAACAAGTAATCAATTAAAGTAAATGGAATGCTACCTGTGAACTGTATTCTTTGCATGCAAATAGGCTAAGCCCAGAAGTATTTGCTTAGTATAACTGCGAATTGCTTGTTCACCAAATTGCCCATACTCCTGGAGAAGCTTATGGATGGATCCACCAGACACATACTCAAGGTATATATAAAGCTTATCATCGACCTGTTTTGGATACATAGAGAATATGATTTACTTAGAAAAAATCACACAGATGCAGAAAAAAGTGGGCTTGGAAAATTATGCACGCCACATTAGTTGTTGAGTTTTTCCAACAATGAAAGAAAAGGAGTTCGGAGAACATAAACTGTTCAGCTACCGCGATGTGGTCATAAAAGGGTGCAAGTAAGATAACAAGAATACGAGCTCTATGAATACTATTAGCAGTAAATGATAACTGATGAGAATAGATCATACCGTTTCAGTTCCATAGTATCGTACAATATTTGGATGTTGCAGCCGGCTCAGAAGTGATATTTCCTTAGAATGAACCAATAACATCAAAAAGGTAAGTAAAAATACATCAACCAAAAATCTGAGCATGACTACTGAGTGTAAACATGGAAAATGGGCATACCTGGCCCAACTGTCTTGCACTTTCTTTTGACTTAGGATCATCTGAGAAAAGGGTAACCTCCTTCATTGCACACATTTCGCCTCTATCACTGAGACAGTCATACACATGACAAAAAGAAAAACAAATGTACAAAATTTAAGTGATGAAGCATAGGACAAGCAATTGCAATAAAACATTCAGTGCATACTATTTAAAACAAGCGGAAATTGTAAAAGTACACCCTCTTAAGCATCCTCCACTTGTCAACTCCCCCCAGAGGCTACTTTTGCTGTCATTTACAACCAAAAACTCAAAATACAAATGAAGCAGTGTTGGACATAGACATCTCTCATGTAGTAAGTCAGTGCACTCAAGGTTGCAGACATGACAGAGGAGAGTAAGAGTAAGCAGATAAAAAATATACATCGAAGAACAGAGTTTTATTTTGTGTGATCACTAACATGGTATAACTTTTTCTAGTGTTATTCATTGAAATTAATGAAGTAATGGCAGGGATCTTAGCAGAATCAGATACTTGTGTGTGTGTGCACAGCACAAAATAAGATGTGGGAAATGTTTTTAAACTCAAGAGTCAAGTGGGAATGTTTGTGGGCTCTGACATACAACATTATCGGAGGACCACTATGATAGTAAAGTAGTAATGAGGACAGCACGCAACATGAAGCCAACTAAGATAATTTATTATTCGCGCAGTTTTAGCATTAACTTATTGTCAAAGAATAGATGATGGTGCTTTTGTGGCTTATAACTTATAAGCCAAAACCCAAAGCCGGAAATAAGCCCCTTAATGTGAGGGAGATTAGTAAGATTGCAGGGTGGATTTCGAAGCAAGTGTACAACTTGGTTAAAAACCATTTTTTTCTTGTAACAGTAGCTGTCCATAAACACATCCATGAGAAGTAAATAGCAGAACGACCAACATTTGAAAGTATAGCAAATGTGATCACAACAACAAATACAACATTTCACCAAACAGCCTTCTAACTTCCAGGTTTATTCATGAAAAGCATGCCACACTTGCATTTGTAATACATACTGAATTGAAAATCTTCCAACTTCAAGCATGGAAAAGACATACCTGTTAAAGCCAACATATACATGGCCAAATGTCCCACGTCCAATCAGCTTTCCCTTCTTCCACCGTGATCCAGGACTAGGTGGATTCTCTGCTCTACCAGGACTACGAGAGATAGGACTTGTTGGGGCAGAGTTGTTCGGCAAAAGGGGTGAACTGTTAGATATGCTTAACGGTGGAAGGGGCAATCTGTGGGTTTGCTTCTTCTTCACCTCACCACGCCGATTAGTTGGAGATTCAGGCGCCACCCCACCAGCCCTTGGATGCAATGGAGAGACACTTCCGCTATGCACCCTCGAACTTGGACCAGGACTCATCATTCTTGGGCTGGGAATTGGTGAACACTCTGGACTACCTCGGCTAGGCTGCCAGAAGAGTTGAGCTAGCATATCACCTCCAACTGAATTATGCCCAGATGTTTGCCCTGAACCTGGACTGGAGCACTGACCAGACCCAAGGAAAGTTATATCTGCATGAGGCTTCACTGCCCAAAAGGCTGAAGTTGGAATTTGGTCAGGAAATATTGTTCTTGGGCTTTGGGAAGGGCTTGACATCAAACTATTTGGAGCGCTCTCCAGAACAACTTGTCGTGAGTTCTGTAAATTAGATTGGTAACTCTCAGTGACCGTACCACTTGGAGATGTGAACAGAGTTTGGTTACTGAGAAAAGCATTGCTCGGCTTCGTCACTTCCTTGGTGCTCTTTCTTGTGATAGCACCTGAAAACTCTTTATGCGCAGAGCTTCACAAATAGAACATGTGTGTGAGTGATTAAAAAAACAAAAGGATGTTTTTGAAGAAAATATGCACTAAGGAGCATACCTTGAACTACTCGGTGTTGCAACATTAGTCACAACTTCAGCATCATTTCCCGCAGGGCTCTGAAGCTGACAATCTCCATGATCATCACTGTCAATAGAACAGTTGCTGGAGACAGAAGCAGTTGCCAATTCTGCAACAGATTCGCTAGTTTCAGGTCTTTTCTGAAGCCGGTTCAGGATAGGCAGTGGTAGTTGTTGTCCTTTATCACGCTTTTCCAAAGTGGGCCTTGAGTCAGTAACATCAGAAACAGTACGTGTCACCGCAGCACGTGATCTAGGAAGAGGAAGTGGTTGTGCATGTGCTCTATCTGCTGCAAAGCTTTGACAGCGAGAAACCTCTTTTGAAGGGGATGTGGAGCGTGATTGTGCAGTAGACCAGCAACCTTTCTCAGAAGTTGGGTCTTTACCGCGTCTGCGACTCCCTCGTGATTTTGTGCTCCCCTTTTGCTCACTTGGACTTATAAGCCGCTGAAATGTGTCAATTATATTTTCTTTGGCAGTCTTCTTTACTTCTTTGGATGAAGACCTTCCCCACCATGGTGGCATGTTGAGTATGATATAAGTTTTGAAGGGATTAACTGGGCTATATATTTACGGTGAAGTCATGCGGTTTAATCAATCATTGTGTTCTGTCAAGTAGTTTGATGGATTAGGGCATTCATTTCAACACTGGACCAACAAAAAGCCCTCCACCCAACAGAACACTGAAATGTAGAGATTTCCTGTTAGTGCCTGTTCATGCTGAGATCTCTGCAACCGCCTTCTTCACCACAGATACTGAAATTAATTTCACAGTGAACATCACATAAATGACAATATGGAGCAACACACAGCCTCACTACAATTGATTACGAGAACTGAAAGAGAATATGTTGATCTTAATAGAAATATAGATGATCATTGAGCGGATTAAGGTGAAGCATTATTTCTTTCCTAGACTTTATTATATCTATAAGTACACTCGGAATTTTAAAGTCACACTTATTTTAACTGGGCAGATGCCATGTCAAGTTATGTTCAAGTTTTTAGTGTCGTTTTACACTCGTATAGCAGAGCTGCCCACTCATTACAAGAATGGAAGGATGTGCTTAAGATGGAAATGTTACAAATCCTGAATTCTTTCAATCATGTACCAATGGCTTAAATGAAGTAATTGATGGTGCATCCTCCGTCGGTTTTCTCCCATGCGGCTTCCCTGTTTTGGCATTGGCGGACAGTGGCCTTGAAAAGTGGTGACCGTTAGCCACATGACCTGATGATCTAATACCAAGGATATGCTGGCGCGCAGCCAGATCAGGTGTGTATTACATGGAATGGCCTGGAGCAGAAGATGGACAAATGTTGAGGCTCCAGCTCCGGCGGCCATGTAATGTTGTATGTTTTTTTCCTTCCGCTGAGTGCAGATCATCATGTTTATTTCAAGGATGTTGCTTTGTGTTCAAGATGTCTACTTAAAAATCTTTGTCCTAGTTTTTTATGAAGTATATGGTTTGTACTGAACATGAAGAATCAAAGCAGTTATTTGCTTCATGTGCGCATTTAGAATGTCAGGCCTTTGTTCGTGTCTGGTACTCTTTCTTTGGATTTGGCACCGAAGGTATATGTCTTGTTGGTCCGGTCTATTTTTTTTACTATGTTAATTGAGGTTTCATGGTAGTGCAGATAAATGAAAGAGGGGAAGCTCTACAGGAAGATAGCTTCGGTAAAGTATAGAGACGCAGATTACTAATTCAGGTTTGGCCGAACTGTTCCGTTTCGTGCAAATAATAGTTCATCTCAATCCTAACGAAATCATTGGGGTTCCTGTTGTCGAAAAAATGGAAAAAAAGATCCTAACGAAATGCTTTAGTGAGGCAACAGTACAATCCATTCTCATACTTGAAATGTTTTTAGTAGCTTATACTTCAAATGCGGTGCATCAGTGGGTGTTTGTAAAGAGCTCTGTTACAGAATGTGCATTCAAGCAGCAGCGGCGGATCTAGATGATGTGCCGGGTATGTAACCGGCAGTCCGGCACACCCAGAAATCGTGGGAGGTCAGTACGATTTAACTAATCACTGGATGAAAACAAGCTCATACCTCAAAACCCAATGGCCAGAGACAGCAGGAACGCGATGTCGCGATGAGGAAGAACGAGAACGACGATGGCGGCGATGCCTCGCTCAGAGGCGGGGTGTAGGGGGGAGGGGAGGGGCGTGGGGGCAGGATTGAGGCGTCGGCGGTGACGGTGAACTACGGCACGGCGGCAGCTTGGGGACACGCAGTGGTAGACTATAGGATAGAGATGTAGAGCCGCGTTGAGGGTTGGTAGGTCGGGACTGAGGAGGAAGAGGAAACAAAGCTACGGGAAAGAAGAGATGGAGTTTGGCTCTGTACGGACACCACGGGACTGTTTGGTAGCCCGCATAAGGTCAGGGCACGCCTCCTCTTGGTGACGAAAGCGGGTCGATTGGTTGCCTGCCTGGTCTCTATGTTATAGTTTGCACGAACCTCAAAGCATTTTATGTCAGGTCTTAGACGGTAGTTTTCGTGGAGCGAGGCCCGGCAGAGCATGAGGAGACACCTTAGTTGTACATATGGGAAAGGAGAGGGGTGTCGTCCCTTCGCAAATGCGCGTCATAAATTCTCTCAGTGTCCATCCCCCTCATATCACTCTCCCTTCTCTCACTCATGTCACATCACGTCGGCTCTTTCATTATGTCGGGCCATTCTTTGCAACCGTGCAACGAGGAAGATCCGAACAGCGACCTCGGCCGCGAGCATGATCTTGACAGTGACCTCGACTAGATGGCATCATCGACGTCCCGTGCATCACTACCTGTCTTCGACGGCTCGGCAATGGTGGTAAACTCTACTCTGACTTGTACCTAGGTTTTTTCCTTCATATACATGTATATGGCTTGTAGATGAGTTATGGATGACATGCATTGTAGATCTGGTTAGCTAACTGTTGTGCTAGGGTTCGAACTTTCGATTAGTGCGATTTCAGTTAGATTTGGGGATTGTTCTATGGATTCTACGTTTTCTCTTGTCGGTTACTTAGATTTTAGTCCCAAAAATTTCCAATGACCTCGAATTTCTTGTATAGGTATTGTGGACAATTAGTTTAGAAGTTGTGGTAGACGATAAGGGTTTTCCTATTGGTCAATGATCAAAAGTTTGCACTATGAATATCCATCGGCTAACCTTCATTTACCATGTGTTGGATTGTCTCATGGCTACTTTGTGTCATGTTATCTTATGAGGCATGTAGACAATTTTTCTTGGTATTGTTGTGCTTATGGCTTATGCTTACACTTGATGATTCTCGAAATGGTGCGACCGAACCTAGTAACATGTATAACAACTAATGGTCTGCATGCTCTTTGGTTCACTACGATCCTTGGTTACTTTATGAGACCACAATTTTTCTTCAATACTGATAATTGTAATATGTGGCACCTTAAATATATGGATGCAATGAATGTTCATATCATACCTTGTGCACTGTACAAGCATTTCCCCTTGTATAGTTCTCTTGGTATTGTAGAACCATCTCTTTGTAGTGGGTGTGATATTTGTATGAGGCCAGTTTCTGTTGTTGTTGTGCTTGTTCTTGGCACTATGGAACCTTCCCTTTGAATTGTGTGTGCTTGTTGCATGGAACCTTCTCTTTGAATTGTGTGTGCTTGTTGCATGGAACCTGCTCTTTGCATTGTGTATGCTTGTTGCACGAGGCATGTTATATGAGCATATGATGAAAATGCACCATGATACAGAAGGTGTGTACAGTCAATTGGTTCTTTATTTCCTCTGGTTCTTGTAGCACCAGCTCTATCATATGTGTTTGCTTGTTGTCATGATGCTCTTTGTGTTGCATTGGTAACCATTGTTGTTGTTTTTTGTAGGCTATACATCTTGTTGTACCTATGGAGGTATAAGCTGAGGGTGAGGGATCCAACAAAAGGCAAAGAGGAAGGTCGGTCAATGTTGGACATTTTCATGAGGAGTGTGCCCCTAAACACTTCATTAGGGTGCTCTTTGCATCTGGGTTAGGGTGTTGTAAATTCCTGATGGATTCAAAGAGTACAAGTGTTCGCTCCCTGAAAAATGATCCTCAAGAATTTCATTGGCGGCAACTGGGAAATCAAGGTTAAGGAAGTGGGTGGCAAAGCCATCCTCGATCAGGGTTGGGAAGCTTTTGCAATTGCTCATAATTTGCAAGTTGGCTACTTCCTAACCTTTAAGAAGCTTGCTGACAAGTAGTACTGATACGTCAGAAACGTATCTATAATTTTTGATGTTCCATGCTTGTTTAGTATCTACTTTTATTTGCTTTGTCTACACTTTGAGGTGTTTTTATATCTTTTCTGCAACTAACCTATTAACAAGTTGCCATAGTGCCAGTTGCCTGTTTTCTTCTATTTTTGGTTTCAGAAAGGCAGAAAATCAATATTCTCGGAATTGGACGGGACAAAAGCCAAAGTCAATATTTTACCGTGGGCGACACGAAGTCCAGAGGAGAGACAGAGAGGCAAGCCAGGGCGGCCACACCCTCCCTAGGCGCGGCCAAGCCTGGCCCGCGCCTGGGAAGGGTGTGGCCCCCCGGGCACCTCCCAGCCTCGCCTCTTCGCCTATAAGAAGCCCCCGATGCAGAAACCCTAGGCACCCGATCAAAACTCCATGAAACCTTCTGTAGCCACCGCCACCATCATCCCTAGATCGGGGGGGTCTGAAGTTCTTCCTGGCACCCTGCCAGAGGGGAAATCATCCTGGAGGCCTTCTTCTCCGGTATGATGCGTGAATAGTTCCACCTTGGACTATGGGTCCATGTAGTAGCTAGCTAGTTGTATCTCCTCCATGTGCTTTCATGTATAGATCTTGTGAGCTTCGTTCATGATCAAGATCTAATCTATTTGTAATCATGCATGTTGTGTTTGCGGGGATCTGATGGATATTGAGATTACTATGTCAGATTGATTAATGATTTTGTTTATTTAATTCTATCATGTATGTGTTGTTTGTGATCTTGCATGCTCTCCGTTATTAGTAGCTATCTTGGCCAAGTAGTTGCTAGTGACTCCAAGAGGGGGTATTTATGCTCGATAGTGGGTTCATGCCTCTAGTTTCCAAGGGAAGTGACAGAAATTTCTTCAGTTGTAGATGTGTTGTTGCTACTAGGGAGAAAACAACGGTCTCTTGTTCATAGAACAAGTGGATTGTTTATCTTACACACTTTGCTTAAAGCAGTTGTCTGTTGCTTGCAACTTAATACTGGAGGGGGTTCGGGTGATAACCCAAAGGTGGACTACTAGTCATAGATGCAGTTGGATGGCAGTCTATGTATCTTGTTGTATTATCCAATCGAATCTTATAGGTTTCCGTGTTGCTTGCAACACTTGTGTGACGTTTCCTTCCTCCTACTGGTTCGATAACCTCGGTTTCTTACTGAGGGAAGGCTTGCTGTTGTACTGCTTCACACCTTGCTCTTTGGGTTCCCAACAACCTCTACACATAGACATCAAAGCTTTCTGGCGTCGTTGCCGGGGAGGCCAAGGACGTTTTCACAAGGGGAGTCCTCCACTTTATTTCTCTTTACTTTGTTTTTAGTTTGCTTAGTTTATTTTGCTTGGTTTTGTTTGCCTCTTTTCAAAAACTCCAAAAAAATAGTCTAGTTTGGTTTGCTTTCCCTATTCAAAAACACACAAAAAATTAGTTCCTACTCTAGTTGCTACCATGTATGGTTTTGGACCAACCTTTATTTCACCTATGGAAGATATCTCTACTTTTATGCAAAATAGTGAAGAGAGTTTTAAAGAAGCTTGGTCTAGAATCTCCGCTTTACAGAGGGAAACTGAGCCTAAGATGAGTCTTAGCTTGGTTATTGATAGTTTCTACCGCGGTATTGCTCTTCGTTATAGATATGCTTTGGATGTTGTGGCTAAGAAAGATATTTTGCTATGTACTGAGGATAAAGCTTTTGATGCCATAAAAATTGATTATAATTTATGGTACACCTGGCAAGTCTGATTCCTCTTTCACAAATATTTTTGTTAGGTTGAACACTCTTGAGACTGGTATTGCTGCTATGAATAGTTACTATCACACGCTTAGGGTTTACCATGATTATGTTCCAATAAATTCTGAGCCTTCAAAGTGGTTTCCCGCTATCAAAGTCTCTATAAACACTACACTTTTTGATGCTCGCTGTGATATCATGTCTGAATTTTGCCTCATGCCTAAAGATATTTATGATTCTTTGAGTGTTTGGGGGCTTTCTGAAGGAGGAGAGGAAATATCTCTTACTAATAATGCCACTTTATTACCTATTGGAATAGCTGAAGGAGTGTTTACAAAAATCTTAGGGAAAATGGTGTCTACTGATTATCTTGTTATTGAATGTGTAGGCAAAGGATAGATTACACTTGGAAGATCCCTACTGAAACACCTTGGAGCAATAATAGATATGAGAAAAGGTATTATGCATTTTGCTCCTCCAGTAAGCAACCATATTTTATCTAAAGTGAAGAAGACAGGTAAGAAAGGAAAGAACAAGAGGGTTAATGCCACATTTGAAAATACTTGATTTTTCTTGCTTCTTGTGCCTAACTTAAAGGCGTTAAATAAAAGTACTTGTTGGGAGATAACCCAAGAGTTTCCTTGAGTCTTGAAAGTTATTACTTCAGTAATGACCTCTTCTTATACTTTTTGTTTTCTTTTTGTGTCAAGAATGACCTTTAATGAGAGGGAAGTAACATTTGGGGAGTTGTTGTCCCGAAACAGATTTCTGTCCTCCACCATAAAAATTCATGAGGAGTCTCTGTAAGTCGGATTGGGCTGAAAATTTACGAATAAATCCTTCAGTATGTTAGCTAACTTCTATTAGTTCAACACTTTTTTATTGGATCAACAGAAGATTTTCGAAAAAATCTGTTTCTACCTGCTGGTCTGTTTTGACAGATTTCTGCCATTATTTGCATTTGCTTCTTATTGATTCCTTTTTGAGTTCTCTTTTGGGGAATTGAGCTTTTTGAATGAGTTACTACAGTAGCTTATGTTTTTAGTAAAAAGTTTTTTGTTCCAAAGCTTTGCCTAAGGGTCTATTATCTTTTGAATACACCAATGTTGCTAATAAAGATTGTGTGAAGTTTGTATGAAGGAAAAATTTCAGGTGTAGAGAGAGAATGATGTAATGAGATGAAGAATGGACAAAAGCTCAAGCTTAGGGATGCCACCATGGTGTCACCCCAAGAAATATCCAAGAGGTATAAGCGTCAAAGCTTGGAGATGCCCAAGGCATCCCCTTCTTCATCAATAAAAAGCTCAGGTCTGTCTAGACACTTTGTTTTTATTGTTTTATGCATAGTTGTGTTGTTCTTGGAGCGTCTTAGTTTTTGTTTGCTTTGCTTAGTTTGTTTAGTTTGCTTGAATAAAGTAGTTTGGACCCCTGTTCTCGCTGTGTTGTTTGAAATAAGTCAATTGGTGTTGGAAAGGAGTAGGAAGTTCCTGCTTGAAAGTGCAAGAGGAGCTTGCATTGACTATGACTTAGACTTTAGCATGACATGCTAGGTGTTGTTTTGACCATATGCTTAGTGATTATTGTTGTAGCATGTTTTGTTCCAAACAATTGGGATTGCTTAGTGTGCCTTGAAGAAATTATGCGTTGTTTTAGCATCCAAAAGCATAGTATTATGGTATTCTCCTTTGATGCTTTGTTTGGATGGACCTTGCACATGCCCACCACCATGTTATGACTATGCCAAGTCACCATAGCTTCCATGATCATTTAGTTCTCGACTTGTAGTACCACTCTATGCTTTGATTAGTAATGCTTTGTCGCTCTGCATGATTATGGCCACTATTGCTCTCATAGTTGGTTGCTCCTAGTCTTTGCTAGCCTCCACTTGTATGAGTAAGCTCTACTCATGCTTCCAACTCCCAAGAAATCAAGTTATTCCAAAGTGTCCACTATAAAATCCTATGCATGGTGTGTTACACCATTCCAAGTATATTATTGTTTTCAGCTATCTTCCAATTAAAAACTATTTTGTTATGTAAAAACTTAGTGATTAAAGCCCTCACAAACTTGATGGCACACTTTATATTCTTTGCCCCTAATAAACTTGAACCATTGTGTCGTCTATGTTGTATATGCTTGCACTTATACGTTGGAATTAGCAGAACCATGATGTCATGGGGAACGTTTTCAACATTGCACTTGTACTTTGTACTCAGTTGATATCATGCTCTTTTGTCTTTGGATGTCACCGGTGTGAAATAAAGAAGGAGCTTGTAAGTCCATGGAGTTATGTATTTTGTGTTAGAGAAACGCCTGGGCCGCTAGCCTAAGCCATGCCTAATCATGGTGGAAACTTGCAGCATCACCATAGTGAGCTATCTATGAAGCATCCTCAATAAAAAGTTATGCACGTAGTAAATAAAAAGATCTCCGAGATGCTCATTGCCTGCTTTCCTTGTCATTTTGGTTATGGGATAGCTCAGTACCATGTGCAAGGGGTACCCCGTTGGCGGTTCTCTATGATACGCATGTACTTACAATGACAAGAACTTACAGGTGACTGAAGTTGAGTAGCATGAGGTGTGGCCCTCGTATTCAAGGGACTTGAGATTGCCAACTTATACTTTGTCAAGCTATACTCCATAGTTTATTCACTTTAACCTTAATCACTTCAAGATGCTTATGATAGGGACAATGAGGGCTGAAAGCTAACAAGTACCATAATTTTTGGAAGCTCTTTTTGAAACTTGAAATCCCTGCTTCCCTTTATGAAGGGTCTTTCTTCCACTATTATATTGAGTTTCTACCTTCTACCTTTAGGCACCATTAAGAGAGCATAGTTGTCATTCTTAGTTCTATGTGCAGTGTCCCAAAACTTATTGATTGATGCATATTATGATATTACTTGTTCTTGTGCTATTTGTATTTAGTCACTCTTGTGAACTTTGAAGGTGTCATTTGCATCTATTTGCTACTCTATGAGGGACAAACTGATTGGCACTATGCCATATTTTCTGTATGTGAAACAGACAAATGTTTTTCAATGCATGTTATTCATGATCTTTGTTTGTAGCCTTTCATGTTGCATGCATAGTTACTTTGTCTTATTATTAGAACTCCATCTTTAATGCACATGTTTAGAGTTCTTTGATCCCAGCTTTCAATGCTTGCAAATGGTTTGATCTTGGTTTTGATGGTGCATGTTACCTCAAAAAAATATTCTTTTATCACTTACCTACTCAAGGACGAGCAGGAGTTAAGCTTGGGGATGCTTGATACGTCGGAAACGTATCTATAATTTTTTATGTTCCATACTTGTTTAGTATCTAATTTGCTTTGCTTTGTCTACACTTTGAGGTGTTTTTATATCTTTTCTGGAACTAGCCTATTAACAAGTTGCCATAGTGCCAGTTGACTATTTTCTTCTGTTTTTGGTTCCAAAAAGGTAGAAAATCAATATTCTCGGAATTGGATGGGACAAAAGCCAAAGTCAATATTTTACCGTGGGCGACACGAAGTCCAGAGGAGAGACGGAGAGGCAAGTTAGGGCGGCCACACCCCCCTAGGCGCGGCCAAGCCTGGCCCGCGCCTGGGCAGGGTGTGGCTCCCCCGGGCACCTCCCAGCCTCGCCTCTTCGCCTATAAGAAGCCCTCGATGCAGAACCCCTAGGCACCCGATCAAAACTCCACGAAACCTTCTGTAGCCGTCGCCACCATCATCCCTAGATAAGGGGGGTCTGAAGTTCTTCCCGACACCCTGCCAGAGGGGAAATCATCCTGAAGGCCTTCTTCTCCGGTATGATGCGTGAGTAGTTCCACCTTGGACTATGGGTCCATGTAGTAGCTAGATGGTTGTATCTCCTCCATGTTCTTTCATGTATAGATCTTGTGAGCTTCGTTCATGATCAAGATCTAATCTATTTGTAATCATGCATGTTGTGTTTGCGGGAATCCGATGGATATTGAGATTACTATGTCAGATTGATTAATGGTTTTGTCTATTTGATTCTATCATGTATGTGTTGTTTGTGATCTTGCATGCTCTCCGTTGTTAGTAGATATCTGGGCCAAGTAGTTGCTAGTGACTCCAAGGGGGGTAGTTATGCTCGATAGTGGGTTCATGCCTCTAGTTTCCAAGGGAAGTGACAAAAATCTCTTCGGTTATAGATGTGTTGTTGCTACTAGGGAGAAAACAACGTCTCTTGTTCATAGAACAAGTGGATTGTTGATACGTTGGAAAAGTATCTATAATTTTTGATGTTCCATATTTGTTTAGTATCTACTTTGCTTTGCTTTGTCTACACTTTGAGGTGTTTTTATATGTTTTCTGGAACTAACCTATTAACAAGTTGCAACAGTGCAAGTTGCCTGTTTTCTTTTGTTTTTGGTTCCAAAAAGGCAGAAAATCAATATTCTCGGAATTGGACGAGACAAAAGACAAAGTCAATATTTTACCATTGGGGGACACGAAGACAGAAAACGAGACGGAGAAGCGAACCAGACCCCCCTAGGCGTGGGTGGGCCCACCCCGTGCCTGGGTATGGTGTGGGGGCCCTGGCCGCCTCCTAGCCTCGCCTCCTTGCCTATAAGAAGCCCCCGATGCAGAAACCCTAGGCACCCGATCAAAACTCCACGAAACCGTCTGTAGCCGCCGCCACCATCGTCCCTAGATCGGGGGGATCTGAAGTTCTTCCCAGCACCCTGCCGGAGGGGAGATCATCCCGGAGGCCTTCTTCTCCGGTATGATGCGTGAGTAGTTCCACCTTGGACTATGGGTCCATGTAGTAGCTAGATGGTTGTATCTCCTTCTTGTGCTTTCATGTATAGATCTTGTGAGCTCCGTTCATGATCAAAATCTAATCTATTTGTAATCATGCATGTTGTGTCTGCGTGGATCCAATGGATATTAAGATTACTATGTCAGATTGATTAATGGTTTTGTCTTTATGATTCTATCATGTCTGTGTTGTTTGTGATCTTGCATGCTCTCTGTTGTTAGTAGCTATCTTGGCCAAGTAGTTGCTAGTGACTCCAAGAGGGGGTATTTATGCTCGATAGTGGGTTCATGCCTCTAGTTTCCAAGGGAAGTAACAGAAATATCTTCGGTTGTAGATGTGATGTTGCCACTAGGGAGAAAACAACGATCTCTTATTCATGGAACAAGTGGATTGTTTACCTTACACACTTTGCTTAAAGAAGTTGTCTGTTACTTGTAACTTAATACTAGGGGGGGGGGCGGATGATAACCTGAAGGTGGACTTCTAGTCATAGATGAAGTTGGATGGTTCTCTATATATCTTGTTGTATTGCCCAAATCGAATCTCATAGGATCTTTTTGTCTGGTATTGCATTGTTATGCCTTGCTCATTTCCTGTCAATTGCCCTACTGTAATTTTTTACCCTTCATGCCATGTTGTTTATCTAAGGAGAGCACCTCTAGTGAACTATGGACTCTGGTCCAATCTTTACCATTGATACATCTTCCACTTTTACCTGTTTATTTGCTGCAAATCATTACCTTCCACACCATACGCTTAATCCTTTGTTACAGCAAACCGGTGAGCTTGACAACCTCACTGTTTCGTTGGGGCAAAGTCTTGAGTTTGTGTTGTGTAGGTTTCCGTGTTGCTTGCAACACCTGTGTGACGTTTCCTTCCTTCTTTGGGTTTGATAACCTCAGTTTCTACTGAGGGAAACTTGCTGATGTGCTGCATTATACCTTGCTCTTGGGGTTTCCAACAGGCTCTACACATAGCCATGGAGTACCTTGTGGTCACCTTCGACCACACCTGCTGTGATGTGGTCAAGAAATGCCTAGACCATAGTGGTGCCACCAAGAGGACCGTCGAACACATAGACTGGAGTGAACGTTTCCAGTTGTCATGGGGTGAACTATATAAGCATGTGTCGTGTGGATATGATCTATGCTACCATCCTAAGTAAAATACAATGATAAGTAAGGTACTCGGATTATCGTAGTACTATGAGATGTATGATATTTGGTACGAGCTGGTAACCTCGCCATAGCCGCTTTTTTGAATAGAACCAAATAACGACATGGTACTTTTGGCTTCCTCCATTGGTTATAAAGCGCACAACCAAACAACCGCTACTCCAATCTGCCCCGGGCCAAAAACAAAGGTCTGTTCAGGAAACCAAACGAAGTGAAAAAACATGGCCAAAAGGCATTTTCATAAGGACATGCCCCTAAATCCTAATTGGAGCGGACCCCAAAATCCATGCTGGCTACCAAAGACGCTCCATATATTTCGTTTACTTCACTAGTAAAATACATGGAAAGTGTCTTTGCTTCTAGAGCTCTGATGCTCCCTTAATTTTAGAAAATTCAACAATAATATTTACAAGCTTTGAAAAATTGAAAATAATTCTCAAACATAGCCAACATATCCCACATGCATACTCTCGATCTCTCACTATTGAAATGTTTGCAATAGTAACCATAACAACTATGGCGGCTGAACAATAAATATGAGACACGCTTAATCAAGTCCGGAGGTAAGAGAGTTATAAAGTTTTCTTCTCCTATTTGTTAAGTGGAGTCATGGTTTAATTGAGAATCTAGTTTTGGACACGAAAAGAACCATGTGACCCAGTTTTCATTAGCACGGAGAAAATCTCTACGACCTAATAAGAAGAAAACACGAAGATATAAGCACATACATATACATTGACACGTTTGTCATTCCACCATTATGGATAACGAGATATTGAAAGTAGTGACAGATCCAGGAATTTACTAATGGGTATGTCGCACAGAAAAATTGCGGCTAATTTAGTAAAATTTATTAACCAGTTTAGTAAACATGAATATAAAACTTAAATAATCCGATGTTTGTTCGTGTGGTCTCATGGTCATGGTCTCTCGATAACCAGCATGGGATCATGGTGGATGGTTGAAAGGATACGGATGTCGCCTAGAGGGGGGGTGAATAGGCGATTAAAACTTTTTCTAGAGTGGCTCAACAAAGGCAGAATAAAACTAGTGTTTACTTTGTAAAGCACCACCTAGAAACAACTAAGGTTTACCTATGTGCACCAACAACTTATGCTAAGCAATACAAACAACAAAGTGATAGCAAGATATATATTACTTCAAGCACGAAGGCTATCACAATATAAAATGCATAAGTAAAGAGCTCGGGTATAGAGATAACCGAGGCACGCGGGGACACCGATATTTTACCGAGTTCCTCCCAACATGGAGTACGTCTCGTTTGGAGAGGGGGTGGTATCAAACCACCAACGCCACAAAAGGCCTCCCTTATTCTCCAGTGAATCTCACCCCAATGGGATCGATCCACGCTTCCACTATCGGTGCACTTGTCGGTGGCAACCGAAACCTCTCACAAGGTTGGGGCACAACTCCACAACTTAATTGGAGGCTCCCAACAAACGCCACAAAAGGCCTCAACAAATGCCACCAAGGCCACAATGCCACCAATGCCACAAAACCGTCTAGGGTTCCAAGAACCCAAGAGGGACAAGCTCCAATGAGCAATTCAAACCAAATCCTCCGAGAAGAACTCAAACCGATGCAACAAATGCAAATGGCAAGAACACCACAAAGATGCTCAAATCCCCCACTCTCAAGTTCCAACAAAGCTATCAAAGTTATTGGGGGAACAAGAGAGGAGAAATCAAAGAGAGACACAAAATCCCCCAAAATCTAGATCCCCAAAGATGCACTCACAAGTTTGGTCAAAACGTGGGGCTAGATCTCCTCTCTCTTCCACTCAAATATGGGCAAGAATCATCGGAGGGAAAATATTAGGCAAGCTTCAAGATCTAGAGCAAGTGTGGACAAAATTTAGCCTAATAGATAATAGAGGAGCTAATTAAACTGAAAAAGGTCAAAGCTTAAATAGAGGGCCAAGAAAATATGGCCGTTGGGGCTATTTTTCAGTCAGGACCGGCAGCCTAGCAAGGCAGAAAAGGGCGCGTGCGGGAATCAGAGGAGGGGCCAGAAGCAGGTCAATGGGACAGGCCTGCATGCACGCTGGGGAGCGGGGCCAGCAGCTGCTCGCGCTCTCGAGCCAGAGAAGCAGCAACAGCGCGCGCGCCAGCGGGCAGCAGCGGGGCCAGCGCAGATCCAGCACGCGGGTGAGCGAGGTGGTGGGCCAGGAGGCGAACGGGGGCATGCGCGCGAGAGGGCACGGGATGAGCAGGCGCAGCGGGGCCCAGCGCGGGCGGCGGCTGCACGCGCGGGACTGGGCGAGGCGGGCGCAAGCACGGGAGCGGCGGCGGCATGCGCGCGTGCGGGTCCAGCGAGAGGAGCCAAAACGGCAGCAGGTTAACGCAGCGAGCAGATCTGGAAAAAGGCTGAAAAACTGGACCCGGCCGATAGTACCGGTCCACCCAGGCGGTACGACCGGAAAAAAGGTAGCGGGCCACACAGGAATGGGCTGCGCGCAGCCAGGCACGACCGGTACTGGGCCCGGTAGTACCGGTCGGCCCAGAAACACTGTTTTTCTTTTTCCTTTTAGAATTAAAAACGGCAAATAATCAAACGGTCATAACTTTTAAACGGTAGCTCCGATTGACCCGATTCCAATTGCGTTGGATAAAGGACGACAAGAGCTTCTCAATAAAAAGTGGAAATATTGATTATCACCAAGTGAGAAAGTATCAAGTAGAATAATGTGAGATATCTCACTTGGTGAGAAACCGAAAAGCCGCATAAATCAAAATCGCAACAAGATATATATGGGAGATCCGATTTTGATGAACAAGAGCTTGTTATAGAGATTACCACAAGCTCTATATCCTCACATGGATAAGACCAAATAACAACCAAATACGATGATGCAAGTATGCAAAGGTTTGAACTTTCTCCGAACGATGTGACCGAATTACTCATACGAGAGTCCTCTTGATAGTACGGTTATCTATCCTAAACCCGGTCTCCTATACACAACAAGAGACCGGCAAAAGGGAAAACCTATCAAGATTATATCTTTGTCTTGATCATTCCACTTGAACTCGATGTAGATGAATTTGACCTTCTCAAGATGGAACACCTTTCTTGATTCCTCATCATCGATCCATGATCACCGAGGATGACAAGCATCAAACATGAGATGTTCTAGAGGTGGCGCATATTGAGCTTGCACAACACATCTTCTCCTCATATCATCGAACTTAAAGCCAACACATGCTCCAAGCGAGGCCAATGGACAAATCCTACAAGTGCAACTTAATACACACATTAGTCCATAAAAATTGTCATTAATTACCAAAACCACACATGGGGGCCCATATGTTCTTTCAACCAATATTTAACACATGGCAATATGGCGTGTCAACGTTAAAACCTTGCATGCGGTGTGACCGGTGTCCAAGTCCACATATTGTAGTTCCGATTGAGGCGATCCATTTCTCCTAACCTAGCGGTCGTGGCGCGGTGTGGTGGTGGCACGGGTATTGGGTGTGGCACAGTGATGATAACGCGGCGTAATAACTAGGCAATGATGCTTTGGATCTATAGGAAGTTGTACATTTTGACATATTGATTAGTTATTCGATATTTTATTTTCTTATAAGTACTTCATATGTCCGAAATAGATGTCAAATTTTTTGTTTAGATTCACATTTATCTATACACTAAAATATGTCTAGGTATATATGAATCTAAACAAATCCATGGCATCGAATTCAGGACGAGGAGCATATTACTTCTGTTTGAAAATATAGAATGTTTTAGCCTGTTAAAATATCTTACATTTGAAACATTGGTAGTAGTAGGCACGGATTGCGCCTGGAGCTGCAATACATTAGGTTTTTTTTCTCAACTATAAGCAAGTCCATCTGTCGGGACTTATAGATTTTCTACTACTAGGAGCCAAGTAGTTTTGCAATCCAAGCTAGATACAACAATTAACCTTTTTCCTACAAGTAGTATACGAGGTAGCACCACTGGACTGTAGATCAACAATTGACTAAAAGGACAATAAGAAATATACCTTACTTAACATCCTTCGTCTCAGTGGTCTTGCCGTTCTTCCCATGCTGATACTTGTCATAGCGGCTGGGCAATTCGGAGCCCAGAGTCCACCACAAACATGGCCGACTCCTTTCTTCATATCCGTATTTTTCTTGAGTTGGTTGATTCTGAAGCCCTATTATTCTCATAAATCTCTCCATTGTCCTTAGACCTGTTCTTGTTTCTAGACTTGTGGGATTAGATTTTTTTTTATGAAGTTGACACTAGAAACTCTCTCAACGCCTTGATCATGTGTTTTTTTTGTTTTTGCCTTTCCTTCACAACAAGAGACTCAATAAGATCTGTGACGAAAAACTCATGTCTGATATGCTTCAGAGAAGTGGCAAAATTCCTCCACAAGGAAGAAAGTTTGGCAATAATGCCTTCTACAATTAAGTTCTTTGAAAATGGATTATATCTTATGATCGTGCTCAACTACGGAGTGTTCATAAATTTCCGTGTAATCATATAATTGCTTCATGATATACACTTCACTAGATGTGTTTGACACCCTAAACTTAGCTTTATGCGCATCTTATGTATCCTTGCCCATGGTGATGGACAAATATAAGTCAACAACTTCCCACCAACAACACTGAGAATACCACCCTGGAGATACACTTTGTACTATGGACTGCCATGTATAAATGTCAAAGAGAATTTTAGAATTTATATTATGGATCGAGAGGCCAACATCAAATTCCAACATTTTGTACTTTTTAGAACCTCCGAGATACACTTATAAAATTTCCAAAATAATGAGAACCGTAGACTAGAGTCCTCTCCCCCGCACTTCTTAACAAAGTAAACGGTCCATGGGTTGGTTAGGAGCTACTCCCTCCGTTTCAAAATATAAGATGGTTTAGGTTTGTGAAACCAATCTACATACTAAAAAAAGTCTAGATTCATCTTCTTCACAAACCTAAACCATCTTATATTTTGAAACAGAGGGAGTAGTATCGAACATCATGCATACAATCAATTTAGTGGACTGTCAGAGTATTCATCACGCACCACTCTCCAGCTAAAACGGTTTGGTAAAATGGGATCCCATGCCATTCCATTTCACCCCATTTATGACTATTGCACCTAAACGGCATGGTCCTCTCCGGCATCTCCATAACAATCATCAACCCAATGTAGTAATTCCGTTGTCCTGCCTAGTAGGCTAGTAGTACTACCGGAGAGAGGGATGAGGTAGAGGCAGTAGTTCCGCCCCTGGCCGGAAATCTGAAATTACTCTTGCACGGTGCAGCTAGCTAAGCCATAGCCAGCTAGCGAATTAAGTCGACGTGTTTGCCACGCTCTCCTGTCGGTGTGTCCCCTGCACATCCTCCATGCTGCCTACCCCATCCATAAATGGCAATTTCCATCGATACTTCGTATGAATATTCGTTGTTAAAAGCTGACCACGTCGGAATTTCAGTCACGTATAGTCAGTTCGCTTCCCTTAGTTGCCACAAAATAGTTTAGCTAGGTGGAGTGCATTCAGAAAACGAACACGTAGATAGCGCTCTGACTTGAAAACCCCGAGTCTCGTTTCATATAGTTCGATTCAAATTATTTAACTGACTCGTCTAAATTCGGATGTGTCTAAATATATTTTAGTGCTAGATACATCCGAATTTAGATAAATCCAAATCAATTAATTTGAATCGGAGAGAGTAATTAGATTTATATAGATATAAATGTATCTAACATTAAAATGTATCTAGATATACCTAAGTATAGAGAAATCCAAATCAATTAATTTAGATAAGAGAGTAGCTCGGATCCGGTCCAACCTTCTTTCTGCAATTTTCACGAGCGAACCTGTCGCTGTCCCAACATGTTTCTGACTCCAGTATGTAAAAGCAAGCAAAAGAAACAAACAAGATGACTTGCACAGGAGCAGCTGACACTATCAGTTCCGTACGTGGGCGTGAAAGTGAAGTGCATATTCCTTCTTCCATCTTTATGGTGACTATAGGCCACTTGTAAGAATCCCCTGTTTTCCCTAATTTCTATAGACCACAAATTATATGTTCAGCGTGCCATTATATTGGGTAAAATAAACATCATGCAAACATCTCGGTCTGGATACACCTAATATTTACAAACAAGCATGTTGGTCCTCGATGTATCATCTTTAGCATGTCGAAAGTATTATGTCATTTTAATGGTACTTCTTCCTATGTATACAACGCTTTAAACACCGTTACATTTCCTTATGTGCAACTTTGAATCGTATAATTATATAATTATGTTGCTAAAAAGTAAAAAACAATGACTATGAATATTTTCACTAGTTCGTGAAAAATCATTTTTTTCTTGATAACTACTTTATACAATCATACATGAAGTTGAGACTGCACCAACATAACTAACACAATCTGCATGTCTTCTATATTAATTCCATGTTTTGCTAGCATAATTTTGTAGCTCTATGCCTCTCTCATATCTATGTCAATTCCTCTTCCTATTTTTTGATAATGGCATTTTGTTACTTAAAATTTTAACCATTACACTCGGCCTCTCTATAAGTAGGATGCATATAGCAGCAACATGTGTAGAAAGTGTTGGAGATATGCCCAAGAGGCAATAATAAAGTGGTTATTATCATATCTTCATGCTTATGATAAATGTTTACATACCATGCTATAATTGTATTAATCGGAAACATTAATATTTGTGTGATTTGTAAACATAAAAGAGTCCCTAGTAAAGCCTCTTGTTAAACTAGCTTGTTGGTTAATATATGATCATGGTTTCCTGATCATGAACATAGAGATGTTATTAACAACAGGGTCATATCATTAGGAGAATGATGTGATGGACATACTCCTATAGTTAAGCGTAGCATAAAGATCAAGTCCTTTAATATAGTTCATTTGCTATAAGCTTTCTGATACATAGTAACCTAATTCCTTCGACCATGAGATCATGCTAATCACCATCATCGAAAGGATGCTTTGATGACATCAAACACCACACCGTAACTGGGTGGCTATAAAGGTGGCATTGAGTGTTTGGGAAGTATGTGTTGAGGCACATGGATCAAGAGTGGGATTTGTCCATCCATATGACAGATAGATATACTCTGGGCCCTCTCGGTGGAATGTCATCCAATTAGCTTGCAAGCATGTGACTGGCTCACAAGGGATCACATATCACGGGAACGAGAAAAGAGTACTTATCGGTAACGAGGTTGAACTAGGTATGCAGAGATACCGACGATCAAAACCTCGGATAAGTAAACTATCGTGAGACAAAGGGAAATTGGTATCGTATGTAAGTGGTTCATTCAATCACAAAGTAATCGTAGAAATATGTGGGAGCCATATGAATTTCCAGATTCCTCTATTGGTTATTGATCGGAGAAGTGTCTCGGTCATGTCCGCATAATTCACGAACCGTAGGGAGACACACTTAAGGATTCGATGTTGTTGAGTAGTTATGGAATGGTGAGTAAGAGACCAAATGCAGTTCGGAGTCTCGGATGGGATCCGGGATATCACGAGGAGATCCAGAATGGTCCGGAGAATAAGATTCATATAAGGAAAGTCCTGTTTCGGAGTTCGGGAATGATCCCGGTGTTTTCACCAGGAATGTTCTAGAAGGGTTTGGAAGGTCCGGCACTCTGGAGGGGAAGGGTACATAGATGTGTCATGACAATGTGGAATGGTTGCATCATGTACTAGGTCACTTGGCTGGGCAAAATAAAGAGAAGAAATCAAATCGAAGTTTGAAAGTCAAACGCCAATTTGAAAAAGTCAAATATCAAGTTTGCTTGGTGGAGGGAGAGTAGGAAACCTACTTGGGGAGGAAGTCCCACTCCCTCCCACCCGCCGGCCATGAGGAGGAGTTGGAGGAGGACTCCCTCCTCCCCAAACCGCCTCTCCCTACACCCCAAAACCCTAGCCTCCTAGCCGCCGGCCTCCTCCAAGTCGCCGCCGCCTAGGGCTCCTCTAACTCGGCGAGTTAGGGTTTCCCCAAACCCTAGCCGCCGGCCAAGCCCTCCCCTTGGTGCCCTCTAAACCCTAGATCACCAAGGCCTCTCTCATACTCCACCATACTCGCTTCGGCTTAAGGCGAAGCCCTGCGAGATCTCCCCTCTACTTCTGACACCACGCCGTCGTGCTGCCAGAATCGCGAGGAGAGTGCTACAACCTCCGCTGCCTGCTGGAACAAGGGATAGTAAGGTCTTCATTGAGTACCGAACGTGTGACCGACTGCGGAAGCCCTGCCGGAACGTAGCGCCGGAAGGATCATCTGCGCGATCTTGAGATCGGAAGTGTACGACTACATCATCCACGAGAATCTGCTCTCGTTAACCGCTTTGGATCTTCGAGGGTTAGTACTCTATCGACTCATTGCTACAATCTAGTAGATAGATCTTGACTTGTGTTTGTTCATGCGATAGAAATTTTTTGTTTTCCATGCTACGAACCCCTACAGAAAGGTAAAAACAAAGAAGACGAAATACATGTAATCATGATGAAACAATAAAATGTCTAGGGTGATGGGGGACCAATCATGTTGGATAAAAATATCTCTCATTATGTCCTCCAATTGTGTAGACACCTTCGTAAACATGGCTCGATTCTTGCATGTTGTAGCGAGGACCATGAACAGAGTAAATGTTGAACTCGTTGAAGACCTAGGTTTCCACTGTTATATATACCTCTTGCAAGCTGACGATTGGGATAAGTCGCGTCAGTGAAATATCTGGCATTGTGTAAACACTCCTCTTATAGTGAAGTTTCATTGGTTGACGCTCGTGGTTTTTTCCTCTATTTGTTGGGACGGGTTTTCCATGTTAAAATCATGTGTCCCCTGTTGTGATTTCATTTATTTTTTCGTTATTTTCTTATCAGGTTTATAAAAAGTAGTATCAGAGCCCTATGTTTTAATCTAGGGTTTGCGATATGTCATCAATGAAGTTGGGTCTATAGTAGCTAGGCTACACCACAAGGTTCTCCTTGTGGCAAGTGAAAATGCGAGCGATTCTCGCCCAAACTTATGATCTCGATGAAGTGCTATATGGATTTGGCAAGAAAGATGCAAAGGAGTGGTCCGAAAAAGAAAGGTGGAAAGACCGTACGGCTTTATCTTCGATTCAACTTTATCTATCCAATAATATTTTGTAGGAAGTGTTGGTGGAGAAATCTACGGAAGCCCTATGGCTAAAATTGGAATCGACCGGTAATGAATCATCTAACTGTCTTTAGAGAGATCGTTTCTAACTTGCAGTATATGGAAGTAAAGTATAATGATGAGGATGTAGCTCTTTTACTCTTATGCTCGTTGCCTAGTTCCTATGCAAATTTTCGAGATACTCTTTTATTGAACCATGATGAACTATCCCTTGCCGAAGTACAAGAGGCCTTAAAATAGAGGGAAATGATGAAAACTATGGTGCATGCGGAGGGGTCATCATCCAAGGTGAAGCTCTGCAAGTTCATGGCAGGATCGAGCGGAAAAATAACAACTATGGCAATAGAGATAAGAGCAAGGACAACAAAGTTCACTCAAAGGCCAAAGGGAAAGGATAAGTTTTGCATGTATTGTAAGAAACTAATCATGTTATTGATAATTGTTGGAAACTGCAGAATAAGGAGAAAAAGAATGATACTTATCAACCTAAAGATAAGTATGATGGTGCTGGTAATCCTTCTGTTGTTTCCTATGAGAGTTATGCTAGTGAATGTCTAGACATTTTTGCTGCTTGTTCTTCTCGTAATGATGAATGGATACTTGATACTGCATGTTTGTTTCATATTTGTTGCAACAAAGATTGGTTCAAATTATATGAGTCTATGTAGACTGGAGATTTTTTGCTTTGGATTTGTTAAGATCAAGACACATGATGTCGTGAACATTGACTGAGGTGAAGCACATACCAAGCATGACTAGAATTTAATCTCTCGGTACCCTTGATATTGATGGGTACAAGTACGCGGTGGGCGTAGACTTCTGAAGGTATCAAAATGTTTTCTCATTCACATGATAGGTGATATGAATTCTACAAAATTATATGTTCTTCTAATAATGTTGATGTTTATGGTAAAACTAATATGTGGCATATGCGCCTTGTACATATGAGTGAACATGGCACGACATAATTGGACAAGAGAGAGTTGATTAATGGTTGAAACTTGAGTAAGTTTGAGTTCTATGAGCACTATATTTTTGTTAAGAATAAAATAATTAAAATCAATGCTTCTGTTCATACCACTTGAAAGGATCGTATGGGCACCTAGAGGGGGGGGTGGTGAATAGGTGCTACTTCAAATTTTACTCTTTTTCAATTTAGGGTTTGCCACAAAAGGTAAATTCTCTAGATATGAAACTAAGTGAATTTACCTATATGTCATACTAGCACAATTAACTAAGCAAGAGCAAGATATAAGTGAAGTGTGGTAAAGGATAGAAGTAACCAAAGTGGATCACGCGGAGAAACAAGGATGATTTCCCATAGTTCCTTCCTTTTGAGGGGAAGTACTTCTATATTTGGAGAGGGGTGGTTTCAAACCACCAATGCCACGAGAGGCCTCCCTTGTTCTTCGGTGAACCTCACCCCAAAGGGATCGATTCACTCTTCCACTATATCGGCAACCTTCGAGGTGGAAGCCGACACCTTTACAACAAGTTCAAGGCACACATCCACAACTGAATTAGAGGCTCCCGAATACAATCAAGTTGTCACAACAATCAAAGACAAGCTTATAAGAACCAAATCAAGAACTAGGGTTTCCAATGAAACACTAGAGCAAGGGGACCTCAAGTGAATGAGGGGGAAATGAAGATCTTTTTTGGTGAAGATGTAGATCAAGGCCTCCTCCTTCGATTCTCCAAAGCTTAGGGACTTTGGATGGTTGTAGGTGGAGATCTTGTTGATTTGGTGGCTCTAATGGAGGTGTTCTTCCTTACAGAAAACGAGCAGCTGGAGGTAGGGGACGAGGTCCCCTATTTATACGCCCACTGCTTCAAACCGTTTTCTGCCCGTTGGGGAACTTTCATACCGAAGATTCCGGTCTTCATTTTCCTCACATCGAAGACTCTGGTCCATATCCGGTACATCTCTGGACCCCCATATAGAAGGTCCTGGGCCTGGTCTTGATACTCCCTCTCGAGATTTGGCAGGAACTCCGGACCGAGCACATCGGAGACTCCGGTCTCACAGAGTACACCAGAGATTCCGGCCAACATCCGGTCTGTCTCCGGACCCCCATATAGAATGTCCCTAGGCAATATCTTGGATCCTCTGTGGAGATTTGAGGCAAAACTCCAGCCCACACAGGAAACTCCAGTGTCTGCACACTGGAGACTTCGGTCTGGATTTTCCAGGAAACTTCTGTTTTTGCCAGGGATTTTTCCACTATCTCATGAACTTTTCTCTTTTCAGTATATTAACCTGGCAATATTAGTACACTATAAAATGATCCTCAAGTTGTTAACAAACACCAAAACTAATTAAGACAATAAATGTTCTTTCAATCTCCTTCTTTTTGGTGTTCGATGATAACAAGAGGTTTTGCATAAAATACTTAAAAGCAAAATAGTATGGTGCTCACGATGGTATGTGCACATAGCCATACCACCGTCCGATCTTCCTAAAGAGAGCACACAGACTATAACCGGTTGCATGCGGCATGTGGTCAGTTCTACAAACGCCGTCATACCAGAAGCACGTATTCCTCATGATGTACCCATATTCATTTACTAAACAAGATCCATATCTTATTACTTCCACCCGCACACTGGCATGGGTAGCGAGCAATAGTATGGAGATGATTCATGTGTTGTTTTATCACGGCATAGCAGTTTTGATTCTCCCGGTAGGCCAACTCCTAAATTCAAAACAAATTATTACCCTCCTACCGTCATGAGCAGCTCACGGGAGGGTTCCATTCTTATTTTTTATGGCGGGAATATCTAGCATCGACAAAACATGGCATTGGGTTGTTTGTTTTGTGTAAAAAGAACTATGGTCTCTATCTGTACCAACACCGTGCTTTATTATAGATTACAGATGTAAACCAACTACTACAAAATAAAAAATGGAGGGAACTAGGCAAACAAGGATGGACGGTGGTGTTTTCATCAAATGGCCGGTGAGTAACAGGAGGCACACCGCCATGCACACACCATGAGAGCAAATATATGGCTGATTTGATTAGGAGAGCCAAAATGCATGCAATCCAACGGTTCCCACCCTATGTGCACGTATCACCATGAGCATGAAATCCGCGTCCATACTTAAAATGAGATACATAACTAAGCTCCCCCTGACAATGTGCATCAAGATATCCATGTAATACAAAGCATGTCAGGTAATAGAAAGTAAAGACTTGTATGGAATAGAGAGATTACCACCTGGTCTTTACCATTACAATATTAAACCAGGAATAGCATGTCCACACTCACATAGTAGATAGTTTCACAAGAACCAGATAAAGCAAATGTTCGAAATTTTAAGATAACAACATGGGCAATACGAAACAAACAACCAAACCAAATGCCCAGCCCATGCAAATCCCGATGATCTAAATAGACATCTTCCCTCCTTTGGCATCGAGACATCGAAAAGGGAAAAGACCAAGCTAGTGACCCAAGGGATCACTCATAGTCATCGTCGTCGTCCTCTTCCTCTTCATAGTCATCATCACCACCAGGAGCCGTGGGACCTTTGCCATGAGGGTGAGAGGAGGAAGTGCCCTGAGACCCAAAGCCCTAAGTAACCTCTGAGAAGGTCTTCCAGTCAACCAAGTTGTTCTGCTGTGCATTCCATGCCCCAAACAAGAGAGTGTGATCAGATTCCGCAGACGGGTTAGCCCCATGCTCATCAGTGTACTCCCTCTCTCATTCCTCTTCTTCCTCTTCACCCTAAGCCTTGATCTCCTTCAGAAGTTTCTCAATTCTATGGCTGCTCTGGTAAGAGGCATGTTGTTCCTTGCGAATGTCCACATTAATGCAGCATAGAGTCTTCTCACAAAATGATGCCTTCTTCACCTTTTCCTGGACATAATCATGGGTGATAGAAGGCATAGAAATTGGAGGCATTCTTCCTTCTAGAGCCCCTAGGAGGAGTGGGGGCCCACTCTGCCTCAGAAATCTCATCCTCCTCACTTGCATTAGGCTGCCTAGGAGATGGATCCATTATCCCTTTCTTTTGGAGAGCCACGGAGACATGCTCCACAAGATTGGGTGGTTGATGGGGATATACCAACCGGGGTGTCCATGGAGGCAGGAAACGACTTGCCCAAAACAATGTCGACTGGGCCAGCAGTGATGGCGACTGTATATACCAACTGGGATATCCATGGATCCATTCTCCCTTTCTGTTGGAGAGCCACATAGGCATGCTCCACAAGATTGGGTGGTAGATCAAGAGGTGAACCATGAGGCTAGGTGTTGATGAGCCTCATCACAAGAGCTACATATGGAGGAGACTTCATGAAGAGTATGGCATGGTGCATTTCCTCAAATATGAAATCCATGATGTCAATAGTGTATCCATCAGCAGTAGGCCCAGCACAAAACACCTTGTGAGCATGATGGAGCAAGTTGACAAGGCCACACCTAGTATCATCATCATTTCCATCACTTGGGGAAATGGTGTGGCGAAATATCCTCAACGGCAAATTGTAGAGAGGCTTGAGGCCCTTGGACTCACCAATGATTCCCATGCTACCATAGAGAGGTGCCAGCTTGTTCTTGTTCTCGCCAAGAGCAGTGTCATGCATACGGTGTCCAATGGGCATAAACACGCCATGGAAATTCTCATGAATGAATCTGGCAAAATCAAAGAAGGTAGCAAAGCAGTGAAAGTTACCAGTCATCCAAGTCATGGTCCTTGCCTCATCAGTACCAAAAACCACAGTGGCATAGAATTGTTGGACAAGAGTGATGTTGAAGTCCTCACGGAGTCCCATCAGACCATGCAACCAAGCTTCTCAGTCATCCAAAGAGCATCTAAGAAGTAGGTGTTTGCACGCATGTACTTGAAATCCATGTACCTTTGAGGGCAAACTAGGGACTTGGTGAGTTTGCAATAGATATCCTGCATGAACACCTTCTGCTCCTTCCGCCAATAACATGGATCATCACTAGTTCTTGGCATGTCATAGAAGCTCATCTTGCACAACTCACGGTATTCCTTCTTGGACATGTGGGCCAGAGACTACAAGTTATCATACTTGGCCCTCTTGGCGGCGCTTTCTTCCTTAATGTGCTCATGTTCCCTTTGCATAAATGCACCATCTCTACCATGTTGCCTCCGGTTAGATGGGGAATGACATACTGTCCACCTGCCTCATCATACTGAGGGTTACCTCTTTTGGATCTGGCCTTTGTGCGAGGTGGACGACGAGAACCAGAGCCTCCTGTGAATATAGAGTAAGAGGGGATAGCATGGAGGTAAGCATAGATGTCCCAGAGTCAAAAAACAAGACCCTTAAATCCTTGCAGGATGTGCTAGAGTTAAGCCACACCAGAGTCTCCGGTGTGCAACACCGGAATCTCCGGCCTGGACCAAAGTCTCCAGTCTGCCGAACCGGAATCTCCGGTCTGGAGATTTCGAGTTGCACATGGAGGCTGCAGGAAGCATTATTTCTAGCAGATCGGGCAAGGAATAGAGGCTAATGTGATATTAGTGCACGCATACATGAGTTTCTAGTGGAAAAAATCAGGACATTACTCAAAATAAACGAAGGGGATGAACCCTAGGTTCATGGTGAGAGAGAGAGGGTACCAGATCTGTCCATTGGAATGATTCCACCGATGGGGAATGACCCAAGGGTGGAGTTGGCCGGCGGCACGGTGGATCCCAGTGGCTTTAGGGCCTCGGAGCGACGATTTTGGAGGAGGAGGCGATGGGTGTGAGTGGGAGGGTCGGGGTGGAAGAACGAGTTTTGTGACTCTTTCACCCTGAACTCCCTTAAGTATAAGCCTAAAACTGTCCCAGACCGGAGACTTTGGTCTGCTGGACCAGCAACTCCGGACTGATCAGAGACTCCGGTGTCTTCACACCGGAAACTTTGGTCCTCTTTGACCAAAAACGCCAATTTCACGTACGGGGACACATATGATAGAGAGCACATGTTTAGGGAAGGTATAAGTCTTGGGATAAGATGCCAAATTGTGAAGAACCAAGAATTAGTGAAATCCAAAATAAATGTCAAAGAAAATTCCAATTTAATCACACTAAGAACCAACTCATCACAAAGAAGAGAGCGGTGGCCGAGGCCACCATGTAAGAGTGTGAGGCATGATATCGCGAAGAATTATCCTTGGGTTCATAGCCACTACTCATCAATGAAGCTCACATATCACAAAATGATATTAAGAGAGTTGATTATCTTAATTTTGGCATTATGGGGGGAGGGATAGCGCAAAATATTAGGACTGCACTCCTCCTATCTCCATGCCTGCACCTAACCCAAACAATGATCAAGTTATAGGTGAGTATGCAAGACGATCAAGTCAAACTCCTTGAATCTACGATATTTAGCTCATTCCTCAAATAGAAAAATCTTGCTTCATCAAGTGGCTTCGTGAATATATCGGCAAGTTGGTCTTTGGTTGATATATAAGATAGCTCAATATCTCCTCGGGCAACATGATCTCTAATGAAATGATGATGGATCTCAATATGCTTTGTCCTTGTATGGTCCACCAGATTGTAAGCAATCTTGATATCACTTTCATTGTCACATAAAATAGGCACTTTGTCACCATGGACACCATATTCCTTTAAAGTTTGCCTCATCCATAACAATTGAGTCCATGCACTAGCAGTTGCCACATATTCGGCTTCGGCGGTGGAGAGATATATATAATTTTGCTTCTTAGAAGACCAACACACCAAGGAATTGGCAAGCCCCGAAGGTTGATTTCCTATCATCCTTGTCACCGGCCCGATCCGAATCCGTGTACCCACAAAGAGAGAATGTTGAGCCCCTAGGGTACCACACACCATAGTTTGGGGTATGAACCAAATATCGAAAGATTATTTTGACTGCAATCAAGTGGATTTCTTTAGGACCGCTTGATATCTTGCACACACTCCTACACTTAACAAAATATCGGGTCTAGATGCACAAAGGTAAAGCAAAGAACCAATCATAGATCGGTATACCTTTTGATCCACATCTTTGCCATTTGGATTTAGTTCAAGATGAGCCTTGGTTGCCATGGGAGTAGGAGCTCCATTTAGTTCTTTCATGTTGAACCTCTTGAGCATGTCTTGAGTATACTTGGCTTGATTTAAGAAGGTTCCTCCTCTTACTTTCTTGATCTAAAAGCCAAGGAATACCCTCAACTCTCCCATCATAGTAATCCTAAACCTATTAGTCACAAGATTTGATAATTCATCATTAAAAGCTTTGTTAGAGCCAAAGATAATATCATCAACATATATTTGGCATACAAAAAGCTCCCCATTAACCTTCTTAGTAAAAAGAGTAGGATCAATTTTCCCAACCTCAAACCCACGGTCTAACAACAACTCTCTGAGGTGCTCATACCACATGCGTGGAGATTGTTTAAGCCCATAGAGCGCCTTATCAAGCTTGTAAACATAGACCAACTCATGTAATGGACCATTTAGAAAAGCACTTTCCACATCCATTTGTTGCAATTTAAAGTTATGATGTACCGCATATGCAAGAAGGATACATATGGACTCAAGGTGAGCCATGGGAGCATATGTCTCTCCATAATAAATGCCTTCAATTTGAGAGAACCCTTGAGCTACCAATATTTCCTTGTTCCTCACAACAATTCCATGTTCATCTTGCTTGTTCTTGAATATCCATTTAGTGCCAATAACATTGCAACAATCTTTGGGCTTTTATACTAACTTCCAAACTTTGTTTCTCATAAAGTTGTTGAGCTTTTTATGCATGGCTTCCAACCAATCTGAATCCTCAAGAGCTTCCCACACTTTCTTGGGTTCCACCATGGATATATGAGCTTGACGCTCACCAAAATGCTTCAATTGGGATCGAGTGGACATTCCACTTCTTAGATCACCATGAACATTTTCAAGAGTGTGTTCTCTTATTTACAACATTCTATCCACTCTAGCTTTGCGACGAGTTTCGATCTCCTTGTTGTTTCTTGTGGGGATATCTTCATCATTTTGATCCTCGTCTTGACCATTAACTTGAACTTTATCATCAATGGGTTCATTCTCAACATCATGAGACATAGGTTGACCTTGGTCTTGATCGGGCATAGTACTAGCAAGGCGTTGAGATGATCTTGTTGATGACTGAATAAATCTGCCTTGAGCAACTAACTGTGCAAGACTAGACAATCCGGTCAATGGTGAGGCTGGATCCTCCTCCTTAGAGCTTCCTGCCTGATCAACTTGGTGAGGGTTCTCAGCTTGTCTTTGGCTTGGGTCATCATTTGTTTCAATAATAGGAGCTTGTTGATGTTATGAAGATGAGGGTTCCACTTGAGTAGAGCATAGTTCTTCTCGATCTTCCATAAGGTGTTCCTCAACGGGATGGATGAATCCCGCACCCATTCTTCTTATGGCATATTGAGGTATTTCATCATCTACATCACAAACATCAGCATGACCTTCTTGGGGACCATCATATTCTTCGAAAACCATACTACAAGATTCTATGACAACTCTGGAGAGTTTATCATAGATTCTATAAGTGTGGGACTCGAGACCGTAGCCAACAAAAATACCTTCTAAAGCTTTGGAATCAAATTTGGACAAACGAACACCTTTTATGAGATAGAAACACTTACAACTAAACACCCGGAAGTATGAAACATTGGGCTTGTTACCGGTAAGTATTTCATATGGGGTCTCGACCAATTCTTTACAGAGGTAGAGCTAGTTTGATGCATGGCATGCGGTGGAGATTGCTTTAGCCCAAAAGTTGTATGGAGACTTAAACTTCACCAACATGGACCTTGCCATATCGATTAGTGTTCGGTTATTCCTCTCGGCTACACCATTTTGTTGAGGGGTATATGCAGCGGAATATTGATGTTTTATTCCCTCATCACTAAGAAATCCATTCAAGGTGTAGTTCTTGAACTTGGTGCTGTTGTTGCTTCTTATCACCAACACGGGGACATTGTATTGATGTTGAACCATGTTGAAAAAGTCGATGAAGTTTTCTTGGCTCTCACTTTTCAGCTTGAAGAAGTATACCCATGTATATCTTGAGTAGTCATCAAAAATCACCAAGCAATATTTCTTCCCACCAAGACTAGCATGAGATGGAGGACCAATGAGATCCACATGAAGGAGCTCCAAGATCCTCTTGGACTTGATGATGTTATTTGGCTTGTGGGGATAATCATGCATCTTTCCTTCAACACATGCCCTGCACACACGATCTTTGGCAAAGCAGACATTTTATTTTAGTCCAACAATATGTCCAGCCTCGTGGAGACTTTGCAAAGTTCTCATATTGACATGGGCTAGACGGCGATTACATAGCCAACCCACATCAGCCTTTTCGAATAGGAACATCGCACTTGTAGTGGTTTCCCCCCAAAAGTCCACCACATACAAGTCATTTTCGATGTACCCAATGAAAGCGACCTTTAGAGTCTTGCTCCACAAGAGGACCACAATATCATTATCAATAAAGAAGGCAAAATCCCATCTTTCCAAGAGCACAAACTGAAATTAAATTATACCCAAGGGTCTCAACAAAGCATGACGTCCACGAGAGTAGTATCGTGTGCAACCACAACTTTGCCAAGACCTATTACCTGAGACCTTGAATTATCGTCATATGTGACGGTTATTTGATCATGATTTGGCCTTATCTCTGTCATAATCGCCTTGCTTCCTGTCATATGACTTGTGCATCCACTATCAAACACCCACTTAGACCCACAGGAAGCATAGTTCTACAAGAGATCAAACTAGTTTTTAGGTACCCATTTTTCAATGGGTCCTCTTTTTTTAGCAACAAGGGTCTTGGGAACCCAAATAGACCAAGCAATGTAGCCATCAAATGAGCCAACATACTGTGCATAAACATCACCATAATAATCACGCATTAATACATAGTAAGGGTTAGCAATTCCTGCAAAGTCATCTTGTGACATAGTTTTGCTACTTGTGGTTTTACTACCCATAATGGCCTTATATTTTGCTTGTGTGGGCTTGGCCTTCTTCTTTTTGTTGTTATTCTTCTTGGCCTTGGACACAAACCCAATGCCTCCTTTCTCATTACTTTACCTTTGATTACTCAAAAGGTCATAAATGGACTTGTTTCCTTCCGGGAAGGTTGCCTTTGCAAGCTCCTATAGGGGTTTGTAGCATGGAAAACAAAAAATTATATCGCATGAACACACACAAGCCAAGATCTAATCTACTAGATCGGTGCAACGAGTTGATAGAGTAATAACCCTCGAAGATCCAAAGCGGTTAATGAGATCGGATTCTCATGGTTCATGTAGTCGTTCACTTGCCGATCTCAAGATCGCGAAGATGATCCTTCCGGCGCCGCGTTCTGGCAGCGCTCCACGGTCGGTCACACGTTCG
>JAJUPC010000574.1:0-192634 GCA_023614405.1 Avena insularis | reverse complement strand
CAGTGTCATTGCATGTGTGCTCTTTTCACATACCACATATGGATCCACAGTGATGATTGCATGTGTGCTCTTTTTGGCATAACCATATATGGAGTCATTGCATGTGTGTTTTTTCACAGACCACATGGATCCACGGTCATTGCATGTGTGTTCTTTTTACTAACAACATGGATCCACTAGAGTCATTGAAATGTGTGTTCTTTTCACATACCACATATGGATCCACTAGTGTCATTGCATGTGTGTTCTTTTACTAACAACAATCAACAACAACTAGAGTCATTGCATGTGTGTTTTTTCTACATACCTGGATCCACTAGTGTCATTGCATGTGTGCTCTTTTCACAATCCACCTATGGATCCACTAGTGTCATTGCATGTGTGTTCTTTTACTAACAACAACCAGAGTCATTTCATGTGTGTCTTTTCACATACCACATATGGATCCACTAGTGTCATTGAAATGTGTGTCTTCAGAGACCACACATGGATCCACCAGTGTCATTGCATGTGTGTTCTTTTACTAACAACAACTGAGTCATTGCATGTGTTCTTTTCACATACCACATATGGATCCACCAGTGTCATCATCATGTGTTCTTTTCACAATCCACCTATGGATCCACCAAAGGTGTCATTGCATGTGTGTTCATTTTACTAACAACAACTGGAGTCATTTCATGTGTTTTCTTTTCACATACCACATATGGATCCACTAGTGTCATTGAAATGTGTGTTCTTTTCAGAATCCACCTATGGATCCACCAGTGTCATTGCATGTGTGTTCTTTTTACTAACAACAACTGAGTCATTGCATGTGTGTTCTTTTTCACATACCACATATGGATCCACCAGTGTCATTGCATGTGTGTTCTTTTCATAATCCACCTATGAATCCACCAGTGTCATTGCATGTGTGTTCTTTTTCTAACAATAACTAGAGTCATTGCATGTGTGTTCTTTTCACATACCACATATGGATCCACCAGTGTCATTGCATGTGTGCTCTTTTTACTAACAACAACAAGAGTCATTGCATGTGTGTTCTTTTCACATACCACATATGGATCCACCGTGTCATTGCATGTGTGTTCTTTTTACTAACAACAAGCTGAGTCATTGCATGTGTGTTCTTTTTTTCATACCACATATGGATCCACCGGTGTCATTGAAATGTGTTCTCTTTCAGAGACCACATGGATCCACCAGTGTCATTGCATGTGTGTTCTTTTACTAACAACAACCAGGGTCATTGCATGTGTGTTCTTTTCACATACCACATATGGATCCACCAGTGTCATTGCATGTGTGTTCTTTTCACAATCCACCTATGGATCCACCAGTGTCATTGCATGTGTTCTTTTTACTAACAACAATTGGAGTCATTTCATGACTGTTCTTTTCACATACCACATATGGATCCACCAGTGTCATTGAAATGTGTTCTCTTCAGAACCACACATGGATCCACAGTGTCATTGCATGTGTGTCTTTTACTAACAACAACAGAGTCATTGCATGTGTTCTTTTCACATACCACATATGGATCCACCAGTGTCATTTCATGTGTGTTCTTTTCACAATCCACCTATGGATCCACAAAGTCATTGCATGTGTGTTCTTTTACTAACAACAAGATCGGAGTCATTGCATGTGTGTTCTTTTCACATACCACATATGGATCCACGTCATTGTGTCATTGCATGTGTGTTCTTTCATACAATCCACCTATGGATCCACCGGTGTCATTGCATGTGTGTTCTTTTACTAACAACAACCAGAGTCATTTCATGTGTGTTCTTTTCACATACCACATATGGATCCACCAGTGTCATTGCATGTGTGTTCTCTTCACAATCCACACATGGATCCACCAGTGTCATTGCATGTGTGTTCTTTTCACTAACAACAACTAGAGTCATTGCATGTGTGTTCTTTTCACATACCACATATGGATCCACCAGTGTCATTGCATGTGTGCTCTTTTCACAATCCACCCATGGATCCACCAGTGTCATTGCATGTGTGTTCTTTTACTAACAACAACTAGATTCATTGCATGTGTGTTCTTTTCACATACCACATATGGATCCACTATTGTAATTGCATGTGTTCTCTTACTAACAACTCATCAGATGTGTGTTCTCTTATACCACATATGGATCCACCAGTGTCATTGCATGTGTGTTCTTTTCACAGACCACCTATGGATCCACCAGAGTCATTGCATGTGTGTTCTATATACTAACAACAACGAGTCATTGCATGTGTGTTCTTTTCACATACCATATGGATCCACCAGTGTCATTGCATGTGTGTTCTTTTCACAATCCACCTATGGATCCACCAGTGTCATTGCATGTGTGTTCTTTTTTTCTAACAACAACAAGAGTCATTGCATGTGTGTTATTTTCACATACCACATATGGATCCACCAGTCATTGAGTGTCCATTGCATGTGTGTTCTTTTACTAACAACAAGAGTCATTGCATGTGTGTTCTCTTTCACACACATATGGATCCACCGTAGTCATTGAATCGACACATGGATCCACCAGTGTCATTGCATGTGTGTTCTTTTACTAACAACAACTGGAGTCATTGCATGTGTGTTCTTTTCATACCACATATGGATCCACCAGTGTCATTGCATGTGTGTTCTTTCACAATCCACCTATGGATCCACCGGTGTCATTGCATGTGTGTTCTTTTTACTAACAACAACCGAGTCATTTCATGTGTGTTCTTTCACATACCATATATGGATCCACAGTGTCATTGAAATGTGTTCTTTTTAAGAGACCATATGGATCCACCAGTGTCATTGCATGTGTGTTCTTTTTCACACACATGGATCCACTCATTGCATGTGTGTTCTTTTACTAACAACATGGACCGGAGTCATTGCATGTGTGTTCTTTTCAAATTCCACATATGGATCCACCTTTGTCATTGCATGTGTGTTCTTTTTACTAACAACAACCAGAGTAATTGCATGTGTTTTCTTTTCACAGTCCACAAATGGATCCACTAGTGTCATTGCATGTGTGTTCGTTTTACTAACAACACCAGAGTCATTGCATGTGTGTTCTTTTCACATACCACATATGGATCCACCAGTGTCATTGCATGTGTGCTCTTTCACAATCCACCTATGGATCCACCAGTGTCATTGCATGTGTGTTCTTTTTACTAACAACAACTAGAGTCATTGCATGTGTGTTCTTTTCACATACCACATATGGATCCACCAGGGTCATTGAAATGTGTGTTCTCTTCAGAGACCACCTATGGATCCACCAGTGTCATTGCATGTGTGTTCTTTTTACTAACAACAACTGGAGTCATTGCATGTGTGTTCTTTTCACATACCACATATGGATCCACCAGTGTCATTGCATGTGTGTTCTTTTCACAATCCACACATGGATCCACCAGTGTCATTGCATGTGTGTTCTTTTTACTAACAACAACTAGAGTCATTGCATGTGTGTTCTTTTCACATACCACATATGGATCCACCAGTGTCATTGCATGTGTGTTCTTTTCACAATCCACCTATGGATCCACCAGTGTCATTGCATGTGTGTTCTTTTTACTAACAACAACTGGAGTCATTGCATGTGTGTTCTTTTCACATACCACATATGGATCCACCAGTGTTATTGAAATGTGTGTTCTCTTCAGAGACCACACATGGATGCACCAGTGTCATTTCATATGTGTTCTTTTTCTAACAACAACTAGAGTCATTGCATGTGTGTTCTTTTGACATACCACGTATGGATCCAATAGTGTCATTGCATGTGTGTTCTTTTCACAATCCACCCATGGATCCACTAGTGTCATTGCATGTGTGTTCTTTTTACTAACAACAACTAGAGTCATTGCATGTGTGTTCTTTTCACATACCACATATGGATCCACCAGTGTCATTGAATGTGTGTTCTTTTCACAATCCACATATGGATCCACCAGTGTCATTGCATGTGTGTTCTTTTTACTAACAACAACCAGAGTCATTGCATGTGTGTTCTTTTCACATACCACATATGGATCCACCAGTGTCATTGCATGTGTGGTCTGTTCACAATCCACACATGGATCCACCAGTGTCATTGCATGTGTGTTCTTTTTACTAACAACAATCTGAGTCATTGCATGTCTGTTCTTTTCACATACCACATATGGATCCACTAGTGTCATTGCATGTGTGTTCTTTTCACAATCCACCTATGGATCCACTAGTGTCATTGCATGTGTGATCTTTTTTAATAAAAACAACCAGAGTCATTGCATGTGTGATCTTTTCACAATCCACCTATGGATCCACCAGTGTCATTGAAATGTGTGTTCTCTTCAGAGACCATACATGGATCCACCAGTGTCATTGCATGTGTGTTCTTTTTACTAACAACAATTAGAGTCATTGCATGTGTGTTCTTTTCACATACCACATATGGATCCACTAGTGTCATTGCATGTGTGCTCTTTTCACAATGCACCTATGGATCCACCAGTGTCATTGCATGTGTGTTCTTTTTACTAACATCAACCAGAGTCATTGAAACGCGTGTTCTTTTCACATACTACATATGGATCCACCAGTGTCATTGCATGTGTGTTCTTTTCACAATCCACCTACGGATCCACCAGTGTCATTGCATGTGTGTTCTTTTTACTAACAACAACCGGAGTCATTGCATGTGTGTTCTTTTCACATACCACATATGGATCCACCAGTGTCATTGCATGTGTGTTCTTTTCACAATCCACCTATGGATCCACCAGTGTCATTGCATGTGTGTTCTTTTTACTAACAACAACCAGAGTCATTGCATGTGTGTTCTTTTCACATACCACATATGGATCCACCAGTGTCATTGCATGTGTGTTCTTTTCACAGACCACCTATGGATCCACCAGTGTCATTGCATGTGTGTTCTTTTTACTAACAACAACTGGAGTCATTGCATGTGTGTTCTTTTCACATACCACATATGGATCCACCAGTGTCATTGCATGTGTGTTCTTTCACAATCCACCTATGGATCCACCAGTGTCATTGCATGTGTGTTCTTTTACTAACAACAACCAGAGTCATTTCATGTGTTCTTTTCACATACCACATATGGATCCACCAGTGTCATTGAAATGTGTTTTCTCTTAGACCACACATGGATCCACCAGTGTCATTGCATGTGTGTTCTTTTTACTAACAACAACTGAGTCATTGCATGTGTGTTCTTTTCACATACCACATATGGATCCACCAGTGTTATTGCATGTGTGTTCTTTTCACAATCCACATGGATCCACCATGTCATTGCATGTGTGTTCTTTTTTACTAACAACAACAGAGTCATTGCATGTGTGTTCTTTTCACATACATATGGATCCACCAGTGTCATTGCATGTGTGTTCTTTTCACAATCCACCTATGGATCCACCAGTGTCATTGCATGTGTGTTATTTTTACTAACAACAACCAGAGTCATTTCATGCGTGTTCTTTTCACATACAACATATGGATCCACCTGAGTCATTGCATGTGTGTTCTATTCTGAGACCAGACATGGATCCACCAGCGTCATTGCATATCTGTTCTTTTTACTAACAACAACCAGAGTCATTGCATGTGTGTTATTTTCACATACCACATATGGATCCACCAGTGTTATTGCATGTGTGTTCTTTTCACAATGCACCTATGGATCCACCAGTGTCATTGCATGTGTGTTCTTTTTACTAACAACAACTAGAGTCATTTCATGACTGTTCCTTTCACGTACCACATATGGATCCACCAGTGTCATTGAAATGTGTGTTCTTTTCAGAGACCACACATGGATCCACGATTGTCATTCCATGTGTGTTCTTTTTACTAACAACAACTGGAGTCATTGCATGTGTGTTCTTTTCACATACCACATATGGATCCACTAGAGTCATTGCATGTGTGTTCTTTTCACATACCACATATGGATCCACCAGTGTCGTTGCATGTGTGCTCTTTTTACTAACAACAACTAGAGTCATTGAAATGTGTGTTCTTTTCACATACCACATATGGATCCACCAGTGTCATTGCATGTGTGTTCTTTTCACAATCCACCTATGGATCCACCAGTGTCATTGCATGTGTGTTCTTTTTACTAACAACAACCAGAGTCATTGCATGTGTGTTCTTTTCACATACCACATATGGATCCACCAGTGTCATTGCATGTGTGTTTTTTCACAATCCACCTATGGATCCACCAGTGTCATTGCATGAGTGTTCTTTTTACTAACAACAACTGGAGTCATTGCATGTGTGTTCTTTTCACATACTACATATGGATCCACTGTCATTGCATGTGTGAGTCATTGCATGTGTGTTCTTTTCACATACCACCTATGGATCCACTAGTGTCATTGCATGTGTGTTCTTTTTACTAACAACAACCAGAGTCATTGCATGTGTGTTCTTTTCACATACCACCTATGGATCCACCAGTGTCATTGCATGTGTGTTCTTTTCACAATCCACCTATGGATCCACCAGTGTCATTGCATGTGTGTTCTTTTACTAACAACAACGAGTCATTTCATGTGTGTTCTTTTCACATACCACATATGGATCCACCAGTGTCATTGAAATGTGTGTTCTTTTCAGACCACACATGGATCCACCAGTGTCATTGCATGTGTGTTCTTTTACTAACAACAACTGAGTCATTGCATTTGTGTTCTTTTCACATACCACATATGGATCCACCAGTGTCATTGCATGTGTGTTCTTTACACAATCCACACATGGATCCACCAGTGTCATTGCATGTGTGTTCTTTTACTAACAACAACTGAGTCATTGCATGTGTGTTCTTTTCACATACCACATATGGATCCACCAGTGTCATTGCATGTGTGTTCTTTTCACAATCCACCTATGGATCCACCAGTGTCATTGCATGTGTGTTCTTTTTACTAACAACAACTAGAGTCATTGCATGTGTGTTCTTTTCACATACCACATATGGATCCACCAGTGTCATTGAAATGTGTGTTCTTTTCACAATCCACCCATGGATCCACCAGTGTCATTGCATGTGTTCTCTTTTTACAAACAACAACTAGAGTCATTGCATGTGTGTTCTTTTCACATACCACATATGGATCCACCGGTGTCATTGCATGTGTCATTGCACGTGTGCTCTTTTCACAATCCACCTATGGATCCACCAGTGTCATTGCATGTGTGTTCTTTTTACTAACAACAACTAGAGTCATTGCATGTGTGTTCTTTTCACATACCACATATGGATCCACCAGTGTCATTGCATGTGTGTTCTTTTCACAATCCACCTATGGATCCACTAGTGTCATTGCATGTGTGTTCTTTTTAATAACAACAACTAGAGTCATTTCATGACTATTCTTTTCACATACCACATATAGATCCACCAGTGTCATTGAAATGTGTGTTCTCTTCAGAGACCACACATGGATCCACCAGTGTCATTGCATGTGTGTTCTTTTTACTAACAACAACTAGAGTCATTGCATGTGTTTCTTTTCACATACCACATATGGATCCACCAGTGTCATCGCATGTGTTCTTTCACAATCCACCATGGATCCACCGTGTCATTGCATGTGTGTTCTTTTTACTAACAACAACCAGTCATTGAATGTGTTCTTTTCACATACCACACATGGCTCCACTAGTGTCATTGCATGTGTGTTCTTTTCACAATCCACATATGGATCCACCAGTGTCATTGCATGTGTGTTCTTTTTACTAACAACAACTAGAGTCATTGCATGTGTGTTCTTTTCACATACCACATATGGATCCACCAGTGTCATTGCATGTGTGTTCTTTCACAATCCACCTATGGATCCACCAGTGTCATTGCATGTGTGTTCTTTTTACTAACAACAACTAGAGTCATTTCATGTGTGTTCTTTTCACATACCACATATGGATCCACCAGTGTCATTGCATGTGTGTTCTTTTCACAATCCACACATGGATCCACCAGTGTCATTGCATGTGTGTTCTTTTTTACTAACAACAACTGGAGTCATTTCATGTGTGTTCTTTTCACATACCACATATGGATCCACCAGTGTCATTGCATGTGTGTTCTTTTCACAATCCACCTATGGATCCACCAGTGTCATTGCATGTGTGTTCTTTTTACTAACAACAACCAGAGTCATTTCATGTGTGTTCTTTTCACATACCACATATGGATCCACCTGTGTCATTGCAATGTGTGTTCTCTTCAGAGACCACACATGGATCCACCAGTATTGTTGCATGTGTGTTCTTGTTACTAACAACAGCCAGAGTCATTGCATTTGTGTTCTTTTCACATACCACATATGGATCCACCAGTGTCATTGCATGTGTGTTCTTTTCACAATCCACCTATGGATCCACCAGTGTCATTGCATGTGTGTTCTTTTTACTAACAACAACCAGAGTCATTGCATGTGTGTTCTTTTCACATACCACATATGGATCCACCAGTGTCATTGCATGTGTGTTCTTTTCACAATCCACATGGATCCACCCGGGTCATTGCATGTGGGTTCTTTTACTAACAACAACCAGAGTCATTGCATGTGTGTTCTTTTCACATACCACATATGGATCCACCAGTGTCATTGCATGTGTGTTCTTTTAGTCATTGAATGTGTGTTCTTTTCACATACCACATATGGATCCACCAGTAAGGTCATTGCATGTGTGTTCTTTTACTAACAACAACTGGAGCATTGCATGTGTGTTCTTTTCACATACCACATATGGATCCACCAGTGTCATTGCATGTGTGTTCTTTTCACAATCCACCTATGGATCCACCAGTGTCATTGCATGTGTGTTCTTTTTACTAACAACAACTAGAGTCATTTCATGACTGTTCTTTTCACATACCACATATGGATCCACTAGTGTCATTGCATGTGTGTTCTCTTCAGAGACCACACATGGATCCACCAGTGTCATTGCATGTGTGTTCTTTTACTAACAACAACTAGAGTCATTGCAGGTGGGTTCTTTTCACATACCACATATGGTTCCACCAGTGTCATTGAAATGTGTGTTCTTTTCACAATCCACCTATGGATCCACAGTGTCATTGCATGTGTTTTCTTTAGAGTAACAACAACAAGTGTCATTGCATGTGTGTTCTTTTCACATACCACATATGGATCCACCAGTGTCATTGAAATGTGTGTTCTTTTCACAATCCACACATGGATCCACCAGTGTCATTGCATGTGTGTTCTTTTTACTAACAACAACCAGAGTCATTGCATGTGTGTTCTTTTCACATACCACATATGGATCCACCAGTGTCATTGCATGTGTGTTCTTTCACAATCCACCTATGGATCCACCAGTGTCATTGCATGTGTTCTTTTTACTAACAACAACTAGAGTCATTGCATGTGTGTTCTTTTCACATACCACATATGGATCCATAGGGTGTCATTGAATGTGTGTTCTTTTCAGAGACCACACATGGATCCACCAGTGTCATTGCATGTGTGTTCTTTTTACTAACAACAACCAGAGTCATTGCATGTGTGTTCTTTTCACATACCACATATGGATCCACCAGTGTCATTGCATGTGTGCTCTTTTCACAATCCACCTATGGATCCACCAGTGTCATTGCATGTGTGTTCTTTTTACTAACAACAACTAGAGTCATTGCATCTGTGTTCTTTTCACATACCACATATGGATCCACCAGTGTCATTGAAATGTGTGTTCTCATCAGAGACCACACATGGATCCACCAGTGTCATTGCATGTGTGTTCTTTTATCTTACAACAACCAGAGTCATTGCATGTGTGTTTTTTTCACATACCACATATGGATCCACTAGTGTCATTGCATGTGTGTTCTTTTCACAATCCACCTATGGATACATAAGTGTCATTGCATGTGTGTTCTTTTTACTAACAACAACCAGAGTCATTGAATGTGTTCTTTTCACATACCACATATGGATCCACCAGTGTCATTGCATGTGTGTTCTTTTGACAATCCACATATGGATCCACCAGTGTCATTGCATGTGTGTTCTTTTTACTAACAACAACTAGAGTCATTGCATGTGTGTTCTTTTCACATACCACATATGGATCCACCAGTGTCATTGAATGGTGTTTGGTTTCTATATACAACAAATGGATCCACGAGTGTCATTGCATGTGTGTTCTTTTTACTAACAACAACCGAGTCATTGCATGTGTGTTCTTTTCACATACCACATATGGATCCACCAGTGTCATTGCAATTGTTGTGTTCTGTTCAGAGACCACCTATGGATCCACCAGTGTCATTGCATGTGTGTTCTTTTTACTAACAACAACCAGAGTCATTGCATGTGTTCTTTTCACATACCACATATGGATCCACCAGTGTCATTGCATGTGTGTTCTTTTCACAATCCACCTATGGATCCACCAGTGTCATTGCATGTGTTCTCATTTTACTAACAACAACCAGAGTCATTTCATGTGTGTTCTTTTCACATACCACATATGGATCCACCGGTGTCATTGAAATGTGTGTTCTCTTGAGCGACCACAAATGGATCCACTAGTGTCATTGCATGTGTGTTCTTTTTACTAACAACAACTAGAGTCATTGCATGTGTGTTCTTTTCACATACCACATATGGATCCACCAGTGTCATTGCATGTGTGCTCTTTTCACAATCCACACATGGATCCACAGTGTCATTGCATGTGTGTTCTTTTTACTAACAACAACTGAGTCATTGCATGTGTGTTCTTTTCACAAACCACTTATGGATCAACCAGTGTTCATTGCATGTGTGTTCTTTTCACAAACAACATATGGATCCACCAGTGTCATTGCATGTGTGTTCTTTTTACTAACAACAACTAGAGTCATTGAAATGTGTGTTCTTTTCACATACCACATATGGATCCACCAGTGTCATTGCATGTGTTCTTTTCACAATCCACCTATGGATCCACTAGTGTCATTGCATGTCTACTCCTTTTACTAACAATAACTGCAGTGATTGCATGTGTGTTCTTTTCACAATCCACCTATGGATCCTCCAGTGTCATTGCATGTGTGTCGTTTTTACTAACAACAGCCAGAGTCATTGCATGTGTGTTCTTTTCATATACCATATATGGATCCACCAGTGTCATTGCATGTGTCTTCTTTTACTAACAACAACAGAGTCATTGCATGTGTGTTCTTTTTCACATACCACATATGGATCCACCAGTGTCATTGCAATGTGTGTTCTTTCACAATCCACCTATGGATCCACCAGTGTCATTGCATGTGTGTTCTTTTACTAACAACAACTGAGTCATTGCATGTGTGTTCTTTCACATACCACATATGGATCCATGTCATTGCATGTCATTGAAATGTGTTCTTCTTCAGAGACCACATATGGATCCACCAGTGTCATTGCATGTGTGTTCTTTTTACTAATAGCAACCAGAGTCATTGAAATGTGTGTTCTTTTCACATACCACATATGGATCCACCAGAGTCATTTCAATGTGTGTTCTTTTCACAATCCATGGATCCACCAGTGTCTTTGCATGTGTGTTCTTTTTACTAATAACAACCAGAGTCATTTCATGACCGTTCTTTTCACATACCACCTATGGATCCACCAGTGTCATTGCATGTGTGTTCTCTTCAGAGATCCACCTATGGATCCAAGTGTCATTGCATGTGTGTTCTTTTTACTAACAACAACTGAGTCATTGCATGTGTGTTCTTTTCACATACCACATATGGATCCACCGAGTGTCATTGCATGTGTGTTCTTTTCAAACCACCTATGGATCCACAGTGTCATTGCATGTGTGTTCTTTTTACTAACAACAACTAGAGTCATTGCATGTGTGTTCTTTCACATACCACATATGGATCCACAGTGTCATTGCATGTGTGTTCTTTCAATCCACCTATGGATCCACCAGTGTCATTGCATGTGTGTTCTTTTACTAACAACAACTAGAGTCATTGCATGTGTGTTCTTTTCACATACCACATATGGATCCACCAGTGTCATTGCATGTGTGTTCTTCTCACAATCCACCTATGGATCCACCAGTGTCATTGCATGTGTGTTCTTTTTACTAACAACCAGAGTCATTGGATGTGTGTTCTTTTCACATACCACATATGGATCCACCAGTGTCATTGCATGTGTGTTCTTTTCACAACCACCTATGGATCCACTAGTGTCATTGCATGTATGCTCTTTTTACTAACAACAGCCAGAGTCATTGCATGTGTGTGTTTTTCACATACCACATATGGATCCACCAGTGTCATTGCATGTGTGTTCTTTCACAATCCACCTATGGATCCACTGTCATTGCATGTGTGTTCTTTTTACTAACAACAACTGGAGTCATTTCATGACTGTTCTTTTCACATACCACATATGGATCCACCAGTGTCATTGAAATGTGTGTTCTCTTCAGAGACCACACATGAATCCACGACTGTCATTACATGTGTTCTTTCTACTAACAACAACTAGAGTCATTGTATGTGTGTTCTTTTCTAATACCACATATGGATCCAGTACTGTCATTGCATGTGTGCTCTTTTCACAATCCACCTATGGATCCACCAGTGTCATTGCATGTGTGTTCTTTTTACTAACAACAACTGGAGTCATTACATGTGTGTTCTTTTCACATACCACATATGGATCCACCAGTGTCATTGCATGTGCGGTCTTTTCACAATCCACCTATGGATCCACCAGTGTCATTGATGTGTGTTCTTTTTACTAACAACAACTGGAGTCATTGCATGTGTGTTCTTTTCACATACCACATATGGATCCACCAGTGTCATTGCATGTGTGCTCTTTTCATAATCCACCTATGGATCCACCAGTGTCATTGCATGTGTGTTCTTTTTACTAACAACAACCAGAGTCATTGCATGTGTGTTCTTTTCACATACCACATATGGATCCACCAGTGTCATTGCATGTGTGCTCTTTTCACAATCCACCTATGGATCCACCGGTGTCATTGCATGTGTGTTCTTTTTACTAACAACAACAAGAGTCATTGCAGGTCTTTTCTTTTCACATACCAGATATGGATCCACCAGTGTCATTGCATGTGTGTTCTTTCGAGACCAATCCACTTATGGATCCACCAGTCATTGCATGTGTGTTCTTTTTACTAACAACAACTGGAGTCATTGCATGTGTGTTCTTTTCACATACCACATATGGATCCACCAGTGTCATTGCATGTGTGCTCTTTTCACAATCCACCTATGGATCCACCGGTGTCATTGCATGTGTGTTCTTTTTTACTAAAAACAACTAGTCATCAGATGGGCAAAAGTGTTCTTTTCACATACCACATATGGATCCACCAGTGACTGGGTCATTGCATGTGTGCTCTTTTAACAATCCACATATGGATCCACCTGTGTCATTGCATGTGTGTTCTTTTGAGACTAACAACAACTTGAGTCATTGCATGTGTGTTCTTTTCACATACCACATATGGATCCACCAGTGTCATTGCATGTGTGTTCTTTTCACAATCCACCTATGGATCCACTAGTGTCATTGCATGTGTGTTCTTTTACTAACAACAACCAGGTCATTGCATGTGTGTTCTTTTCACATACCACATATGGATCCACAGTGTCATTGCATGTGTGTTCTTTTTTAACATTAACAACAACCAGAGTCATTGCATGTGTGTTCTCTTCACATACCCCATATGGATCCACAAGTTTCATTGCATGTGTGTTCTTTTTACTAACAACTACTAGAGTCATTGCATGTGTGTTCTTTTCACATACCACATATGGATCCACCAGTGTCATTGCATGTGTGCTCTTTTCACAATCCACCTATGGATCCATAGTGTCATTGCATGTCTGTTCTTTTTACTAACAACAACCAGAGTCGTTACATGTGTGTTCTTTTCACATACCACATATGGATCCACCAGAGTCATTGAAATGTGTGTTCTCTTCAGAGACCACACATGCATCCACCAGTGTCATTGGATGTGTATTCTTCTCTCTAACAACAACCAGAGTCATTGCATGTGTGTTCTTTTCACATACCACATATGGATCCACCAGTGTCATTACATGTGTGCTCTTTTCACAATCCACTATGGATCCACCAGTGTAATTGCATGTGTGCTTCTTTACTAACAACAACCAGAGTCATTGCATGTGTGTTCTTTTCACATACCACATATGGATCCACAACTGTCATTGCATGTGTGGTCTTTTCACAATCCACCTATGGATCCACGAGTGTCATTGCATGTATGTTCTTTTTACTAAAAACAACAGAGTCATTGCATGTGTGTTCTTTTCACATACCACATATGGATCCAGGTGTCATTGCATGTGTGCTCTTTTTACTAAACAACAAAAGAGTCATTGCATGTGTGTTCTCTTGAGACCACCTATGGATCCACCAATTGTCATTGCATGTGTGTTCTTTTACTAACAACAACCAGAGTCATTGCATGTGTGTTCTTTTCACATACCATATGGATCCACCAGTGTCATTGCATGTGTGCTCTTTTTAACAAATGAATCTCGGTGAGTCATTGCATCTTTCACATACCACATATAGATCCACCAGTGTCATTGCATGCGTGTTCTTTTTACTAACAACAACTGGAGTCATTGCATGTGTGTTCTTTTCACATACCACATATGGATCCACCAGTGTCATTGCATGTGTGTTCTTTTTACAATCTATCTATGGATCCACCAGTGTGATTGCATGTGTGTTCTTTTTACTAACAACAACTGGAGTCATTGCATGTGTGTTCTTTTCACATACCACATATGGATCCACTCAAGTGTCATTGCATGTGTGTTCTTTTTCAAACTGCTGGAGTCATGCATGGTGTTCTTTTCACATACCACATATGGATCCACTAGTGTCATTGAAATGTTATTCAGAGACCACACATGGATCCACAGTGTCATTGCATGTGTGTTCTTTTTACTAACAACAATCTGAGTCATTTCATGTGTGTTCTTTCACATACCACATATGGATCCACCAGTGTCATTGCATGTGTGCTCTTTCAATCCACCTATGGATCCACCAGTGTCATTGCATGTGTGTTCTTTTACTAACAACAATGAGTCATTGCATGTGTGTTCTTTTCACATACCACATATGGATCCACCATTGTCATTGCATGTGTGTTCTTTTACTAACAACAACTAGAGTCTTCATGTGTGTTCTTTGGATACCACATAATCACCTGTGTCATTGTTGTGTGCTTTTTACATACCACATATGGATCCATGTCATTGAATGTGTGTTCTTTTCTGAGACCACACATGGATCCACCAAAGTGTCATTGCATGTGTGTTCTTTTACTAACAACAACTAGAGTCATTGCATGTGTGTTCTTCACATACCACATATGGATCCACAGTGTCATTGCATGTGTGTTCTTTTCAAAATCCACCATGGATCCACTAGTGTCATTGCATGTGTGTTCTTTTTACTAACAACAACCGGAGTCATTTCGTAGCCAATGTTCTTTTCACATACCACATATGGATCCACGAGTGTCATTTCGTGGTAGTATCTTTTCTGAAATCCACCTATGGATCCACCGATTGCCATTGCATGTGTGTTCTTTTTTACTAACAACAACCCAGGAGAAAATGTGTGTTCTTTCACATACCCTATGGATCCACTAGTGTCATCATGTGTGTTCTTTTTACAACAACAACTAGTCATTTCATGTGTTCTTTTCACTACCACATATGATCCACTGAGTCATTGCATGTGTGTTCTTACTAGACCACACAATCCACCTATGGATCCACCGTGTCATTGCATGTGTGTTCTTTACTAATTACAACAAGGTCATTGCATGTTACCACAGGTGTTCTTTTCACATACACATATGAATCCACCAGTTGTCATTGAAATGTGTGTTCTTTTCACAATTACCTATGGATCCACCAAAGGTTCATTGCATGTGTGTTCTTTTACTAACAACAGAGATGGAAGTCATTACATATGGACCTGTTCTTTGCACATACCATATATGGATCCACTATGTCATTGCAATGTAGTCTCTGTAGATACCACACATGGATCCAGATTATCGCGCCATTGCATGTGTGTCTGCATTCTTTACTAACAACAAACTCGAGTTATTGCATGTGTGTTTCCTTTTCAGACCAACCACATATCAGATCCACAGTGTCATTGCATGTGCTCTTTTTTCACTGTCAACACACCGGTGTGTTGCATGTGTGTTATTTATTAACAACAACCCGAGTCATTGCATGTGTGTTCTTTCTTACAATCCACATATGGAATCCACCAAATCATTATTGTGACATGTGCTTCTTTTACTGCAACAACAATTGGAGTCATTGCATGTAATTTCTTCCACATTCTTATGGGATAACCAGTAGTCATTGCATGTGTGCTTTCTTCACAATCCATATGGATCCACCAGTGTCATTGCATGTGTTCTTTTTACTAACAACAACCGGAGAACATTGAATGTGTGTTCTTTTCACATACCACATGGATCCACCAGTCTGAGTGTGCTCATATAACTGCGTTGCATGGCCTTGTTCTCTTTAGAGACAACCACATGGATCCTGATGTCATTGCATGTGTGTTCTTTTTATGCTAACAACTAGAGTCATTGAAATGTGTGTTCTTCTTCAGAGACCATAAAGATCCCACAGTGTCATTATATGTGTGTTCTTGTTACTAAATACAACCAGAGTCATTGCATGTGTGTGTTCTTTTCACATACCCACATATGGATCCTATAAATTGGTGTCATGTGCATGTCTGTGTCTTTTCACAATCACCAATGGATCCAGTTGTCATTGCAGACAGTGTGTTCTTTCTATCATCAAATGTGGAGTCATTTCATGTGTGCTCTTTTCACATACCACATATGGATCCACTAGTGTCATTGCTGATATGAGTGTTCTTTCTTTGTGAGAGAAATTGCATGTGTGTTCTATCCACATACCACCATGGATCCACCAGTGTCATTGCATGTGTTCCTCTTTTACTAACAATCACCTGAGAGTCATTGCATGTGCTCTTTCACTATCCACATATGGAATCCTGAACGTAGTCATTGCACTTTGTGTTTTACTATGACTAACACAGTGTTCATGTGTGTTCTTTTCACATATACCACCTATGGATCCACCCGAGTTGTCATTGCATGTGTGTTCTTTTACTAATAACAACCAGAGTCATTGCATGTGTGTTCTTTTCACATACCACATATGGATCCAATTCAGTGTCATTGCATGTGTTCTTTTTCACAATCCACCTAATGTGTGTGTCCTTTTTACTAACAATATAACCTGTAGTCATTGCATGCAGTGTTCTTTTCACATACCACATATGGATCCACCAAAGGTGTCATTGCATGTGTGTTCTTTTCATAATCCACCCATGGATCCACCAGATGTCACATTGCATGTGTTGCCTACATAACAACAGAAGTCATTTCGCAGCTATTCTTTTCACATACCATACATATGGATCCTGGTGTCACATTGAAATGTGTTAATTCTTCTTCAGAGACCACACATGGATCCACCAAAGTTATTGCATGTGTGTTCTTTTACTAAAACAACTTCAGAGTCATTTGCATGTGTGTTCTTTCACATTACCACGGTATGGATCCAATTCAGTGTCATTGCATGTGTGTTCTTTTCACAATCCACCTATGGATCCACCTCAAGGCTGTCATTGCATGTGTGTTCTCTTTACTAACAGTAGAGTCATTGCATGGTGTGTTCTTTTCACATACCACATATGGATCCACTTCAAGTGTCATTGCATGTGTGTTCTACTAATTCACCTATGGATCCACGGTGTTGTTGCATGTGTGTTCTTTTCTACATACCACATATGGAATAACAGAGTGGAACTCATTGCATGTGTGTTCTTTTCATATCCACATATATGGATCCACCAAATTGTCATTGCAGATGTGTGTTCTTTTTACTAACAACAACAAGAGTCATTGCATGTGTGTTCTCTTGGAGATACCACACATGTGGATCCACCAGTCTTGTCATTGCATGTGATACATTTTACTAACAACAACTAGAGTCATTGCATGTGTGTTCTTTTCACATACCACATATCAGATCCACAGCCAGTCATTGCATGTGTGCTCTTTTACTAACAACTAACAAGTCATTGTGTGTGTGTTCTCTTGGAGACCAGCCATGGAATCCACTCCGCTGTCATTGCATGTGCATTCTTTTTACTAACAACTTGATTGGAGTGTGAAATTACATTTCATACCGTTCTTTTAGCATGTACCACATATGGATCCACGGTGTCATTGCAATGGGTAAGTACTCTTACAGTCCACACTGGATCACACCATTGTCATCGTACATGTGTGTTCTTTTTACTAATAAATAATCGATGGTCATTGAAATGTGTGTTCTTTTCACATACCACATATGGAATCCACAGTGTCATTGCATGTATGTTCTTTTGTGCTGTGGCGGAGTCTATTGCATGTGTGTTCTTTTGACATACACACCCATGGATCCACCAGAGTCATTGCATAAAAAAGTATTGCTCTCTTTACCAAACTTTCAACTTGAAGTCATCATCAGATGCATGTGTGTTCTTTTCACATACCACATATGGATCCACTTATATACCAAATGCATGTGTGTTCCACATTTATGTATGAATAACAACCGTATCATTGCATGTGTGTTCTTTTCACATAATCCACATATGGATCCAATTCGGTGTCATTGCATGTGTGCTCTTTTTACTATCCCACCTGGATCCTGGTGACATTGCATGTGTGTGCTCTTTTTACTAACAACAACTTGGTCATTGCATGTGTGTTCTTTTCCCATACCACATATGGATCCACGGTGTCATTTCATTTGCTCTTTTACCTTAACAACAACTAAGAGTCCCGATACATGTGTGTTCTTTTCACATACCACATATGGTATTCAATGTCATTGCATGTGTGTTCTTTTTACTGAGTCTGCATGTGTTATTTTTCATACCACATATGCTGGATCCACCGGTGTCATGCATGTGTGCTCTTTCACAATCTACCTATGGATCAACAAGTGTCGTGCATGTGTGTTCTTTTTTACTAACGACAACTAGAAGTCATTTCATTACTATTCTTTCACATACCACATATGGATCCACCCGGTGTCATTGAAATATTGTTCTCTTGAGACCACACATGGATCCCTAAAATATAAACTACATGTGTTGGTTTTACTAACAACAATTGATCCATTGCATGTGTGTTCTTTTCACATACCACATATGGATCACAGTCATTTGCATGTGCTCTTTCCGTCCACCCATGGATCCACAGTGTCATGGCATGTCTATTCTTTTACTAACAACAACTTGATCATTTGATACGTATTGTTCTTTCACATACACTTATGGATCCACCAGTGTCATTGCATGTGTGTTCTTTTGACAAATCATATGGTTCACAAATTATGAGCCTTACATATATTTCACACTATGTAACTTCAGAATATTGCATGTATTTTCCCATACCAGATATGGATCCACAGTGTCATTACATGTGGCACCATTTTATCACATGCATGGATCTGGAGTGTCATTGCATGTGTGCTCGTTTTTACTGCTGCTCTTGGAGTCATTGCATGTGTGTTCTTTTCACACGCCTACATAGATCAGGTGTGTTCCTCCTCTTTACTAACAACAACTAGAGTCATTGCATATTATTGTTCTTTTCACATACCACATATGGATCACAAGTGTCACATTGCATGTGTTCTTTTACCCCAACAACTGCTTTGGGTAGACACATGTTTCACACCACACATATGGATCCTGAGGTATCTGTTGCATGTGTGCTCTTTCACAATCCACCCTATGGATCCACAGTGTCATGCATGCGTGTTCTTTTACTAACAACAAGCTGGAGACATTTCGCAATATTCTTTTCTGCCCACCACATATGGATCCACCGGTGTAGTTGAAATGTGTGTGTTCTCTTGAGACCACATGCTAGATCCCTGATGTCATTGCATATTGTGTTCTTTACTGCTGACAACTAAGTCATTGATGTGTGTATTCACTACATCACCACCTTATAGATCCACAGTGTCATTCCATGTGTGTTCTTTCACAATCCATATGGATCCACAGTGTCATTACATGTGTGTTCTTTTACTAACAACAACTAGAGTCATTGCATGTGTGTTCTTTTCACATACCACATATGGATCCACCAGTGTCATTGCATGTGTGCTCTTTTTACTATCCACCTATGGATCCACCAATGACATTGCATGTGTGGTCTTTTTTACTAACAACAACTATGGCCGACAAAGGTGACAAACGCTCACGTCATTTGACAGCAACATGAAGAGGCTACATCGCTAAGCAAGTGTGGCCAGCGGGGGAAAAAGCACCTGTCAGTTTACACTACTTTGGGAGGGGCATATTCTTGAATATGCCTCCCGTATGCCTAGGCAGGGACGAACCACCTCTATATAAGGGGGTTGGGGGGTTACAGTAAGGGGTTAGACTCACAGAGGATATAGCAAGGAAGCCAAGTGGATCTAGGGTTCTTGGAGTTGGTTAGTGAAGCAAAGAGTAGAGAGTTTCCTCTTCCTCCTCTTGTCGATACAGCTCGAGGAGCACAGCAATCTTGGAATCCAGACATCAATACAAACTTCCGGCAGAATCACTCTCTTATCCCTCACAGATTCCCTAAGCATAATGGTCCCCTTTAGCCTATCCATGGCATCACGGTGACACCACCCTGACGGGTTAGGCGTACCGTGGGAGCTAGCGGTGCTGGCGAGGGTGATGAAGATCCGGACGGGAAACTTCGCCGGCACCCGACAAGCGCGCCGTCCGGGCTGGATTCGGCGCTTTGAAGCGCTAGACTATCGGCGACAGCTGGCTGCTTTTAACGCGCCCCCTTCCGGCGCGACATCTTGTCAGGCTGGTCTGCGCACAAAGGTCGTTGCTGTGGGCGTGTCTTTGCGTTCATCGGCGTCGCGTAAACCGATGCGGAGACCACCCCTCACTTTGTGGCTCGCGGAAGCGCGTGTAACCGCTCCCGGACCATCACGGAAGGTGATGATAGCGCATGATGGCGAGCATGGCTGAGATCGGCGCTGAACCGGGAAGTAACGCTAAACCGCAGAAGCTAGGGTCCTCCGCTAAAGAAGGCCCCTAAACGTCTTGAGGTATGGATAGCTTAGGGGAACCGATGGCGGCGATGGTAGGTCGGCTCGACGCGAGCCGAGCTAGAGACACGGAAAAAAGATACCAGAAGGCGCAAACAAGATGGCGGCTGACTCGGCGGTCGTTGAGCATAGCCAGCTGCGATGATGCAGCGAAGGCAAACAAGGTTGATGCGATGAGGTAAGGAAAAAATCTCGCAGTGAGATGAGCGAGAAGAGATGATGACGGACGGAAGGGTGGGAAAACTATCATGCATGGGGTTGCCGATATAGTACCCGGCGAAGAACACCGAGCAGCGAGATGCACAGCGTCCAGGAAACTAGAAAGTGCGGCGGGTGAACCGTCGAAAGGCAATGAAGACCGGGTTAACGGTGGTTGGATCACGAGCAGGCGAAACGAGCTGTTGAGAGGTAACTTGGGAGAAGTTGGAGCTTCCTAAATGCGTCCTTCGGCGATGGGTAATCGAAATCCGCTGGGCCGCATCTTCACCTCATGGTGTTGGACCTAGGAAAGAAGAGTAGTAACCTCGGCGAGGGCCAGACAAATGAATGGATTCGCGTCGACCTTGTCACCGGGGAAAAAGAAAAAGATGCCAAAACAATGATCGATGAAGCGTGGCGGTGAAGCTGAAGTCGGGTAACCTGACAAGGCAATGCGGTCAAAGAATCTTTATAGCGACATGCGAGACGGTAAGCTTCAGCGGGGCGAGTCAGCGCGGCGGAATGCACCAAAACGAAACAATCTGACCATGGTATACCTTGAGAGAGAACTGCGGAAACAAGACCCCGATACAATAGCGGAGACTTCGGAGATGATGAATGTGGGATATGCAAGACGGGACTATCATGTGATAGAATTAAGATTAGAGCGAGAGGATTTGATGTCGGATGGCCTTCCGGAGTTAAAGCTGGATGCGCTTTATATAGGTGGAACAGATCGAATGTCAGGTCCTCGGTCCGGCGTGCTTTGGACGGTCATCGAAAAGAACATGGTACCCAATTCCAGACCCGAGACGCGAGCGTGTAATGACGTTACTAATGAAGGATGGTACGATAAACTTCTGGCGACAAGCTGTGAAAATTACCTTGCTTGACAGAGATGGGTTGGCAATACGATATGTACCCCAATTGTTAGAAGGTCGGCTAGGGTGTATTTGAATAATTTGGCGGCGGAAGCATCAATTGCTGGATAGATTTTGAAGAAATGTTTATCAACAACTTCTAAACTTACCTCCTATCGAACCGAATGAGCTGAGACCACAGCGGTGTCTGGCTTGAGGTCGCTGGCGAAAGCGGATGCGTGAATTCTTGACTTCGGTGGTGTACCGCGAGAAACTCGTGCGAGAGTCATGAAGTCACGAGCTATGGCGTGGATTACGCTGAGGTGCGAGATATTGGCGGTTGTGGATGAAATTGCAAGGAAAATGCGGTCACATTGGCCGGGAGATGATCCGGATCGGCAGTTCTTATGCTGGGTGATCGACTCAACCTGAGATCGCGTCGAGCGAGTCAAATGAGGATACTATCAGGGGAGACGAACGGGTCATCGAGAGGCGTTCCACGGGGAAAAGGAGGCGATAGGCGGGACCATCGATATGGTTTTACCGCAACTCGGTTTGGCCGTGATCAAGATCGGCCGGGAAGCGGGGAGCAACCAATGCGAAAAGCAGGAGGCGATGAACTCCTCGAAGCGATGGCAGAAAACATGGACTCGGGCGGAAAGAAGCGGTAGCGAAAAGAAAAAGATCGTCAGAGAACACTATGGTCAATGTTGGACCGGCCAGTGTAAATTCCACACGCCAAATCGGAACGATCCGGTGGTCTGGCGAACCAATGTGAGTGGATGCGTAAGATAGAACAAGGTGGTTCAGAATGCTCGGGCACCCGGAATGATCAGCTTTCGGCGAGGAGTTACCCGGCGACAGCACTTTCGAACAAACCGCGATAGCCCGGTGTTGCCTCCCCTTAAAATCGGTATGACAACGGTGAAGGATCGCGTACATCGGTGGAAAACCAGCAACCACGGATCATAGGTTTTCGACGAGGAAGAAATGAAATGCAGGGGAACATCGCGAGCTATTATTGTGTTCTGGCGAGAGGAAGCAGTCGGAGAAAACTTTGACGCCGACATATGGGGGTTAGCAGCGGTTATGCCGCGATGACGAGGTATGTCTTAGTCCGGACCAGGAAATTACGGGCGTCAAAGATCATCCAAGCTTATGCCAGATCCGGTCTACGTATGCACTAGTGTTAGGTCAGGCGTTCATTGGACCAAACATTAATGTGAGGGTTCTCCAAGGTACCTAATAGACAATGGCGTTAGCATTAACATCATGTATCTGCGGATCGATCGCAAGTTGGGCATCTCGGAGAACATACTCGGGCTACAGAACAACTTTCAGCGAAATCATACGGGCATATCCTCTGCGAACCCATAGGCAAAGTCCAAGATCGGCGTCTGTCATCTGAGGATACTTCAGGCCCCGAGCAAAATCTGGGTTGAGGTGGTGAACTTGGAAAGCTTGGAAGTATCATGCATTACTCGGAACCGACGAGCAAATTCATGGCGAGTTGCGTTAGTTGTCTGAAGATAAAGTTGCACGGGCCAAATGGAGCAATTACTATCACTTTGGGGTTTCCGAGCGTTCTATTGAGTGTAGCCTCTTGAGCGGGTCTAACCTAAGCGAGCAGTCCTTTCGTGTTGAGAAAGAAAAAATCCAAGAGGTGGCGGCTTTAGCTTCGGTCCTAAGCGCCGTATATGTCGGTGTTAAGTAACCCGCATGGAAGCGTTTCACGTTTTCAAGCTTGCGAGGACACAAGAAGATTCGAGTGGATAACAGCATGTTTCCGAATCACCGTAGTGACAATTGGGGCGGAGTTAAGCCCGACAAATAGGAAAGCGAGCTGGGTCATTGACTTCCTCCAGCGTGAGAATCGGGATATTTTTGTGAATTGGTCCACACGATAGGACTTGCGGGGGTGTTCAGGGGAGTTGGTAGAGCACTCTTTGAATGTGAACCCCGAGGCAAAGGCGGGTGAAGCTTGACCTCTCGGCCTTGTTGAGGATAGGAGAAAGAGTCATTGGTAGCGAGATAGCTTTCGGTTTGCTGTAGCGGGGATTTATCATGGAAGTGTTGTATGCGGATTGGCTCTCTAATCAAATTGCTTTGGTAGAAAAAGTAGAAGGATGATCCGAGCATTAGCGGTGGTTTTGGGGCGTATGTGTATCGATTACCACGAACTTGAACAAGCGTGTCAAAAGATCCATTTCTGCTTTGGTGAGGATTAAGATCAAGGTCATCATTCTGCCACATCGGGAATTGTGAACTATTGTGGATTCATTGGCAGCGCTTATTACGAAGTTTCCACGAGATGATACCTCCCGAACGCGGGATGATCAAATAAAAGGCTTCCTTTATTACCACCGTGCGAGGGACTTATTACTATCGCTATCTGCCAGATTTTGGTTCTGAGAAATGCGAGAACAACACTTACCAAAGATGTATGGCTTCAAAAATGTTTGCCGCGATCAAATAGGTCGAAAACACCCGCCACAGGTCTACACGTGGATGATGTGGTTATCAAGACCAAGGAATAAGCGCAATGCTCGCTTGATGACATAAAGGCCAAACATTGGCGAACTTGAGGAGATTCCGGATGAAACGCTGTAACTTGGGAGAAATGTACCTTGATTGTCCCGACTGGGAAGTTACTCGGTTCGTCTCGGTAGAATTATTTTGAGGAATTAATCAACCTAAAGATCCGAGCCATCGAGCCGAATGCGACTGCCAAGAAGTGTCTCCAGCGGCGTCAGAAGATTCACTTTGGATTACACGGCGTCGTTGAGTACGACTTAACTAATGTCGGTTAGGGGAAAAGACTTTGCCTCTCTACCAACTCATAGAAAAAATCGGACTGGCGTTTGTTTGAATGCGCAGCACGGCGGGCCGATGAAGCTTTTGCACCCTTAGAAAGATGTTGGCCCACTTGCACGGTGTTAAGCTTCTCCTTTGCATCAAAAGGAGCCAATGTTGCTCTACATAAGCCGCAACCAACCGAGTTGCCTTAAGTGCGGTGATTGTGTAGTGAGCCGAGATGAAGAGGTAGAAATCGGTGCGAGAGGGCGATGCTATTGCGCCATGGCGAGGTATTATGCGCCTCAAAAGCAGAACTACCCACATTTTCAAAAAGGTGGCATACACGGAGTTATATATGGCGGCAAAAAGAAATTAAAGCACTACTTTGAGGAGCATCCCATCAAAGGTGATATCTGAAAGCCCCAATATCCAGAGATAATGGGTAACAAGATGTGAATGCAGTAATGAAGCTGCGAAATGGGCCCGATTGAGCTAGCACACCTTCTGGCATGATATGATAGGAGAGAAGCGATCAAGTCCCGAGTATGGCGGACTTTTTTTCTTGGATTGGGCGAGGTGATGTCGAACCACCTGCCACCGGATCCGACGCTTCTTTGGAGGATGCACTTTGTGATCGAAAACCAAAACCGGGTTAGAGTCGCGGGGTTGTGCTACCTTACGCCAAAGAAGGATCAGCTCAGAAATGCGTATTGCCAGATCCATTTCATGGCATCGAACAATAATCTCGCTGAAGTCTGAGGCTCTTGTGCATGAATGTCTCAAAGTGGCAAAGGAGATTGGCATCACGATCCGGATAATACCGCTGTGGCGACTTCGGATCTAATGTCTACGATGAAGTGTCCTGCACGGGGTGTGGGGCATACCGGATCCAAACATGGCACTATACAGATTTCATGTGCAGAATCTCGGGTTACTTTGAGGGATGCGAATTTCATCGCATGTACCTCGCGTGGAAAAGCGAAGAAAACCTGTCGAGCATGCTGTCCAGCTTCACGGATCGACCCAAACGAGCATACAATTCAAGATTGTTGCATGGGGTGGAGCACCTCGAAAACTCATCTGTCGGTAGTCCCGGGGAACCGGATTCAATCCTATGTCTCGGAGCGAAGCCTTGGTCTGGAGTTGAGCCCATATGGACATTGACATGGGAGTGATAACCATAGAACGGGGACTACCTCGCTAGACCCGGGGAATTATTCGGCGATGATCCAGGTTGAGAGTTATGTCTCTTACGGTGGATCGGATGGAAATTGATGAGGATATGTTCCCTACTTGACGTCTTGTCTAGCTTGGAGGCCTTTGCCCCATATACAGATTCTTGAAGATGGAGCGTTACCCAGCGAGGAAGTGCTAGCCAGAGCAAACTCGGGAGAAAGGCCAAATCTTACACAATCATCAATTCAATGTACAAGCGGTGTAACCAATGTCCTCAGTGATGATTGTTGATCCGGAGAGAAGGACTTGACATCCTCAAGATATACACCAAGAGAATCTGGGCATCTGAAGACTCATCCGGACGACCTTAGTGGCAAAGGCATTTCGGCATGGATTCTGTGGCCAAGTGCCTTGGAGCAGCGAAGCGAAGAATCTGGTGAGAAGAAATGCAATGGTTGTCAGGGTACGTCCACCCCAAGACCACATATGCCTATGTCGAACTTAAAACCATACCAATTACATGGCCATTTCTTTGTGTGGTGCTTTTGATATGGTTGGCCCGTTCAAACCAGCAAGAGAGAAACACCGACACATTACGGTCATGGTGAACAAGTTTACAAAATGGATCGAGAAGTAGAAACCTATAAAGAAAATGTGAGTGGGCCTACGCCTACCCCGTGTAACATTTCTCAAAGACATCATCTTGAGATCACGGTTTATCCGCTTTACGGCATTATAAATGATAACGGCGCAAATTTTACAACTGAAGGAGCATTTTGCGATTACTGTCGAGACAAGAGAAAAAATCAGGCTGACCAAGCGTAGCCTCGGTAGCCCACCCGCATCGAGCGGATGAAGTGGAAAGATCCAGGGTTAAGTATTATCAAGGGATAAAACCCGGCTCATTGGTAGCCTTCCGCAAATCGGTGGGGTGCTGGATAGAAGAACTACCGGCGGTATTGTTGGGTTAAGAACAACTCTGAGATCGATCAACGAGGCCACCACGCCCGGATTCTTTTTACGATATATGGAAATGAAGCTGTATTACCAGCCGACATAGGAAGCATGATTAGCCTAGTGTCACCCAATACCCCGAAGCTTGAGAAGTGCTGAAAGAAGCTGCTGGAGCAAAATGATGTTGATGCTAACTTTGGAAGAAGCAACGGAAGAGCGCCTTGTCCAAGGATCAGCCATATATGACAAAATCTCCGGCCAGCTATCATGGCGGAAAGTGTGCCCCGAGGTCTTAGGTGAAGGCGTCGGATGCTTCCGGGATTTGGTACAGCGTACCAGCGGCATGCATAAAATTATCCCCCATGGGAAGGACCATTTATTGTGAGCAAAGCATTGCTGTCAGATTCTTACTATCTCTCATAGATGCAAAGCCACGAAGGAAAAAGAACAAAGGCGGACAGGTCGGAGGAGGAATCAAGCGGCCCAGGTGGAATGTAGCACTACTTCGTTCCCTTCTACACTTAGCTAAGGGGGTAGTATGTATCCAGTCATCCTCATATGTCGGTATGCTTATAGCCGACAATGAGGCTTATCAATGAAATAAGCGAAGCCTCGGCGATTAACTAAAGGGGAATTGCTGTAATAAATTGTTGTTACTTCTTATGTCGTTAAGCTACGGAATGACTAGTTCTCGCTTAGCCGGATTAGTAATGTGCTTGAGCACCAAAAGCCCAACCCTTCATTTGCTTTGCTGTCCAACAAGAATTGGCTTCATGGCGAAACAAGGGAACAAGTTTAGATTGCGTAGCTTTGTGAAAACTACTAAGGAAGCGATCCTATTCAGCTAACGTTTTGTTTTTTAGGACCCCAACCCGCGTATTTTACTTTCAAGCTATTATGTTGAATTATTTTGAGCCAAGCCTCAAAGTTTCTTAGGTATTGTTAAAACGCTTGATTCTTGGGGCTCGGGGTTAAATGAAGTCATTAAAAACCGAATCAAAGGTAGACGCGGATATTAGCAGGAATTAGTGAACCGAACAAGAAAATGGAAACTTCCGGGGACTCTGGCAAGTTAATGGGGTGTCCCCGGCATACAAGCATAGTAGCAAAATATCATGTATTCAGCATACAATTGCACCCGGCATACTTAGGAGTCTGATAAATTTTCAAGTTTATTTTTTTTTCAACTAAGGCGGCGGAGGGAGGAGGGATTCGGCGTCATCATCGCATCTTCAATATCTGACAACATCTTCTCCATCATCATGAGCCATCCTCCATGATACTCATCTGCTCCTCCTTTGCGGATTCGAAGCTCGGCCCTGTTGATCGTAATTTGGAGATACTCGACGAGGCTGTAGGCACAAGCCTGATGCAGAGCTTCCACTAGGATCATCGGTCCATTTGGATCCGATTTTGATGGGTGAGGAGGCTTGAATCGATTTTCGTACCATGTGAAAGGATATGATGGAGAGGGGGTATCTGTTGCGGCATGCCCGTGGTCTCTCGAGTCGTCCGGAGTCTCAATCTCCATCAGTTTTTAATGAGGCGTGATCGCTTCCGGAACATCCTCCTTCGACGAGAAAGCGTTGAAGATCTGGACATAGCAGCGTCGAAGGAAGATCTTTCCCATAGTTCTTGATGGTTTCCAACCGGTGTGGCCTTCGCGGGTCCTCCGTAATACGGGGATACTGCCACCATCGGGGCCGATGGGAGTACCCCTCTCTTGGTGAATTTAGCCTTGACTGACCTTGGCGATTAAGCGGTACCCTCAGGAAAGTGATGAAAATAATAAGGAAAGACGATGCTGAAGCAAAAGCATATGAGCTAACCGGAAACTAGGTCGGACAAGGGAAGAAACTTACGTGAGATATGGCGATGGATCCGGGTCAACTCCTTGATCTAGCTATCCCGTCTCGCGAGGATTGTTCAAGCTTCCGGCAGCGGAAGCTTGGCCCAGTTCTCAGTTCACTGACAGGTCCCCTGGTCCTTGGAGATCTGAAGGGAGTAAGCGCTCACGCTCTTGGTGAAGTTAAACCCGACTTTTGGGCTTCGGTTTGTGTTGGGCCTTCATCTTCTCCATCGGCCTTGAGTTTAGCTATTTCATAGATCGCCCAGCCCAGCAGTGGGAGGAGGGCGAGCTCATCGTTCTTCTTCTTGACTAGAAACGATCTTTGTCCTTGTTAATCGACATCATATCGAGGGCAGACACGCTATCCTCAAGCGATGCTGAAATGGTGTGTTGACCGGCATGGGGTGAATTTCTTAGGGCAAGGAGAAAGAATGGCCTAGCAGCGTTGGCGAGGAGAGGACCTCGGTTTCCTCCAAGTTCTTCAGCATAATCTTGTTTCGACCTCCACCCACATTTTGCAAAAAACCGAATAAGGAGGTTAGTCATTGTTCAAGCGAAATCTTTGAGGTGTTTCAGAGAGAAATTACCCCTCTTTTCGTGCTCCATGCCAAGTCTGACATGTTTTCTTAGCATAAGATCTTATTAAGATTGTCAAGCGGTGTTGTTGAAACTTCAGTGCTCCGGCGATTGGTGGTTACATCGAAAATTATGATGATGTAAATTAGTTAGGTGCATATTTGAAATGGCCAAGATCTGGAGTAGCCAATTTTCTTGACTCTAGGTGTGTGCATATTTGAAGTGCTACAAGATCAAGACCCAAGTGGAACTGACCTTGACTCTAGGTGTGTATGCATATGGGAAGTACATACAAAGATCCAGACCAAGCGGAACTTAACCTGGCTCTAGGTGTGTGCATATTTGGAAGTGTACAAGATCCGGGCCAGCGGAACTTAACCAGGCTCTAGGTAATGTGCATATTAAAGTATCTGAGATCGGGCCAGTGGAACTTAACTTGAAGCTCTAGATAATGTGCATATTTGAAAATTTACATGCTTATTCTCGTTGATCTTCCTACTTGAGCATCAGGCGAGTAACAAGTTACTTTCGCCGGAGCTTCGAGGACTAATGGTTATTATACGCTACGTAGCATGTAAGAAAGCAACGATGTTACCTCCATCGCCATTACTCCCAGAAGGTTAATCGACATGGCGGCGGTATTCATCGAGCGGAAAATTCAAGCGAGCCCAGAACTTTTTCGAGGTTCGTCGTTAATGGAAGGCGAATATTATTCGATTCATGACAAACTTCGATGGGGCTTGGAGAATTGCCGTTCTGATGGGCATGTGGTGCACAAGCCCTTTAGCGTCAGCTTCTTTCCACTGTCAGAGAACCAAATTTGCGACTGATGTGAAGAACCCTCTGTAGCGAATCATTTGGCTCGGCGAGGAGATCGTCGGCCTTTGGTGATTTCTTTGGAGCATCGGCGACAAAGTTATTTCTTAGCCTCGTGAGTAGACTACTTGGTTAGCTTCTTTGGGAGGAAGTATTTCCTGGCCAGTTTGCCCTTGGAAGCATGGAGTGGAGTCTCGCTGAGCTTGAGATGACTTCAGAACCGAGGCGGTCGAACTTAACGCCCAGGGAGCTTTGGTGGGCAGTCTTTGGAGAGCTTCTTTGGTTTCTTGAATGGGACGGTAGCTAGTTGATGGCTAATCTTGGGCTAGCTTCTTGGTTCTTCAGGCCGGAGACGGTATTTGATTCGGTGTAGTCATGGGCTAACTGCTTTGATCTTTGGAATTCTGATGGCTTGGTAGTTGCTGGTTGTGGCAATGTCAGTGTAGGACAGCAGCTGCCTCGGCCGATCCGACCCCTCGATCAGGGTCAGCGTTCTCTGAAGGAGGTCTTGTGGAATTCCAGGCGTGCAGAGCCCTCCCGGGAATAGGGCTCATGGCGTGACTAAATGCGTCTAGGGAGGGAAGGGCCCGGACCAAGAGGAGAGGAGATCTTCGATCCATTTCACGAGGGGAACTCCACAGGAGCCACCAAGAGAAGATAATGTCAGGTGAAATTACTAATCACGGGAGAAGTGTGTGTGTGATGAAAAATGACCTCATCAGGAGTCTCGGCGTCCTTAGGTTTTCAGACCCTCCGTGCGAGAACTTTTGCACCACTTAGTTTGAAGCGATCTTGTCTCCGACCTTCTTTCCCCACTTTTGGAAGGCTGAAGGTTGAAGAAGAACTTAATGGACCAAGCACTTCTTCTTGACGCCACGAGCGAACTGCGCCCGTGTAGCAAGTGGAGAATCCTCAAATGGATATTGCCCGCCGGGATTAGTACGTCTTGGGAAGAGCAAAAGAAAGAGGGACAGCCTCATGGGTTAAATCCGCGTCGTCTTAGAGAGGTCATCCTCATCGTCAGACCAATCTCTAAGAAAGGTACAGCAAGGGTCATTTAGTAGCATCGATTTGGCAGGGAAGGTATCCTGATCAGAAAACCCTCCTCATCAAGGAATTTCGATTAAAGAGGCCCGCAAGGGTGGATCCGTGCCATCCTCGGTTTGCTGGAGAAATGGTGAGAAAAAAAGCAGGGAAGACAAAAGTCAAAATACGATAGAACCGACATGTAATTGACCCGAAACTCGGTTTACTCCAGCGAAGCTTCTGGCGGGGAGGGCACATCACGGCGGTAATGCTCGATTCCCCGTCCATTCGTGAGAAAAAATCCTTATGGGTGGTGAAAAAGAGCCTTGACCAGCGGAAGATCTCCGTGTTGCTCAACTCGAGCGAGGAGGTTCGGTTAGAATTCAGCATTGAAGCTCATATGGCACAACTTGTGAGTCTTGTATTTGAGAGGAAGATTCAGGACTTTGAATGTGATCATAGCATCCTCATTCATAATCCGACCTTCCAGCTCCATAAACCTTTTGTTGACTTGGTTGTGAGCTGGCAGGTTTCTTGGCAACCTCCTCCAATCCGTGTCGGGGACGGCGTGGGAAACAACGGTCAAGTCTTAAGTGCCGCGCCGTTAGGACGTGGGGCCCATCCTTTGCAGGAGTCAAGCCCGGTGACGGGGAAAGATTGAATACTCAGGGGCGGTCGAGCAACTCGAACTGAATGAAATTCTTGTCCTCGGAAGCTAAGCGTGGATGTTGGGGCGGCGTTGTGGCGGGCGAACGGATCCGGCTCGCCGTGGAGCCATAGTCGGTGTAGCCCGATCGGCTTGGCGGGCAGAGAGGTGATGGCGTTCGCCGGGGAGATGATGTGGTTGCAGGTATTGGGTCGGACCCGATCCGGAAGAAATCACTCATAGAAGACCAAATCCCATTGGAAATGGGATAACCATGATAGACTCACAGATTGGGTGAGGGCTGGTCAGGAGAGCGGCGGCGGCGCCGGCGGGAACTCTGCGCGATTCGGTGAAACCGGTCAATGTCGTCACAGCAAGTACAGACCCGACCAATGCACATGATGCCGCGCTGGCGTCCTCCTCCATCTCTGTGCAGCGATGATAGGCTCCTCCCTCCGTCATCTCGAATCCTCATCCTCGGCCCCGGGCCTTTGGCGGCCCGGAAACCTGCGGTCTGAATTGGCGAGGACCGTGGCTAAGCGGTAGTGCGGCGGTGGGCTGCGGTGCGGAGAAACACGAGAAGGTCTCTGGCGGCCAGCTAACACCGCCAGTCATGGCGGCGCCGGTTGCGAGGAAGAAGAGAGCGAGCGAGGAATGTAGCGGAAGTTGGAAAAAGTGCCGGGGCGTGCCCCTCCCTATTTAGCGATAATCGCCGTGGGATGGCGCACTGCGTGGGAGGCTACTGCGGTGTGGCGGGTGTATCCACCGACATCGACCAATGGTCAGGAAAGCCACCAGGGGCGCTGATGAAATATGATCCCATGACCTGGCGTGAGATTCTGATGCAGCAGGGAGACATTGGCGTAATCCTCGCTTACGATAATCGCCGACATTTACGCAGGCTGATTCTTGTCTTGAGCCCTTAAAATGAGGCAGCGTATTAACCTTTACGTGGGTTGCGCGTGCCGAGAGAAGAGTAAGGCCGGATCCGAACACGATGGTAACCCGGTAGGCAAGTGAAAACTTGAAATGTGCGGAGGAAAATAAAACCATGGGATCCAGGCCAAATGGTAACCCGGCGGCAAGTGAAAACTTGGGCGTCTTGAAGGGAGCGTAAATCCATATAATCCGAGACAGAAGTTAACTTCGAACTAAGCGTCAACAGAATCACGAATGAACTGATGTAGCCTTAGCGACCAAGGCGCTAAGGCCGCTGCTGAGGACAATGTTGGGGGATAACCGGGTAAGATCACTCAGGATATAAGGCAAAATTCGAGGTTCGACAAGATCCATGGGGCGTAACCCGAGTCACCTCAAAGCGAAGTGGATCCGCAGATGCCGGACCGAGGCGGTCGCCTAACATTGTCTCCATCCGACTCAAAGGGTAAGTCGGAGATACTTGTCTAACTTATATGCAGGGTGAGGCGTGGCGGATCAAGCGTGATCCGGATCTCAGCTTGGCTTCTAGGAAAGGAAGATCTCTCTGGTCAAAAAGAAGGCCGATTGCTGTCTTGGATGAACAAATAAAGCAAGAAACTGATAGGATCAGGCCGACAAAATTGTGGCAGCTCACGTGGGATTGTGTGACATGCAGAGAGGCTACGTCGCTAAAGCAAGTGTGGCAGAGAAAAGCACTTTTGTCAGTTTACACTACTTTGGAGGGGCATATTCTTAGGAATATGCCTCCCGCATGCTAGGCCGGGACGAACCACCTCTCTATATAAGAGTGCTGGGGTTACAGTAAGGACAGGCTCGGAGGATACATAGGAAGGAGAAACCAAGTGGATCTAGGGTTCTTGGGCTAGTTAGTAGGCAGAGTAAAGAGGTTTCTCTTCCTCCTCTTGTCGATACGACTCAGGGAGCACCTATAATCTTGGAGATCAACAAACATCAATACAAAGCTTCCGTGCAGAGAATCACTCTACTATCCCTCCTGGATTCCCTAGCATCAATGGTCCCCTTTAGCCTATCCATGGCATTCTTGGTAACACCTACATTCACACATACATATGGATCCCACCGGTGTCATTGGAATGTGTGTTCTCTTTAGAATCCACATGGATCCACCAGTGTCATTGCATGTGTGTTCTTTTACTAACAACAATGAGTCATTGCATGTGTGTTCTTTTCACATACCATATGGATCCACAGTGTCATTGCATGTGTGTTCTTTTCACAATCCACCTATGGATCCACCGGTGTCATTGCATGCAATGTGTTCTTTTTACTAACAACAACTAGAGTCATTGCATGTGTGTTCTCTTCATACCACATACATGGATCCAACGGTGTCATTGCATGTGTGTTCTTCTTTACTAACAACAACCAGAGTCATTGCATGTGTGTTCTTTTCATACACATGGATCCCTCATAGTCATATGCATGTGTTCCACAATGTCACCATTGCATGTGTGTTCTTTTCACAATCCACACTATGGATCCACCATTGTCATTGCATGTGTGTTCTTTTTTACTAACAACAACCGAGTCATTGCATGTGTGTTCTTTTCACATACCACATATGGATCCACGGTGTCATTGAAATGTGTGTTCTCTTTAGAGACCACATGGATCCTAGTGTCATTGCATGTGTTCTTATTTTACTAACAACTAGAGTCATGCATGTGTGTTCTTTTCACATACCACATATGGATCCACAAGTGTCATTGCATGTGTGTTCTTTTCACACAATCCACCTATGGATCCACCAGTGTCATTGCATGTGTGTTCTTTTTACTAACAACAACCCGTCATTCGTCATTGAAATGTGTGTTCTCTTGAGACACCACACATGGATCCACAGTGTCATTACATGTGTGTTTTTTTAACAACAACTGGAGTCATTGAAATGTGTTCTTTTCACATACCACATGGATCCACCCAGTGTCATTGCATGTGTGCTCTTTTTACTAATCCACCTATGGATCCAGGTGTCATTGCATGTGTGTTCTTTTCACATACCACATATGGATCCACAGTGTCATTGCATGTGTGTGTTCTTTAGAACCACATATGGAACCAGTGTCATTGCATGTGTGTTCTTTTTGTCATTATGTGTGTTCTTTTCACATACCACATATGGATCCACCGGTGTCATTGCATGTGTTCTCTTTCACAATCCACCTATGGATCCACATGTGTCATTGCATGTGTGTTCTTTTACTAACAACCCAGAGTCATTGCATGTGTGTTCTTTTCACATACCACATATGGATCCACGGTGTCATTGCATATGTGTTGCTTTCTGCAATCCACCATGGATCCACAGTGTCATTGCATGTGTGCTCTTTTACTAACAACAACTAGAGTCATTGCATGTGTGTTCTTTTCACATACATGTGGATCCGAATCTCATTGCATGTGTGTTGTTTTTACTAACAACGAGAGTCATTGCATGTGTGTTCTTTTCACATACATATGGATTCCACCAATGTCATTGCATGTGTGTTCTTTCACAATCCACCTATGGATCCACAGTGTCTTACTAACAACAACCAGAGTCATTTCATGTGTGTTCTTTTCACATACCACATGGATCCACGGTGTCATTGAAATGTGTGTTCTCTTGAAGACCACACATAGATCCCACAGTGTCATTGCATGTGTGTTCTTTTTACTAACAACAACTGGAGTCATTGCATGTGTGTTCTTTTTCACATACAACATATGGATCCACCAGTGTCATTGCATGTGTGTTCTTTCACAATCCACCTATGGATCCACAGTGTCATTGCATGTGTGTTCTTTTACTAACAACAAGTCATTTCATGTGTGTTCTTTTCACATACCACATATGGATCCACAGTGTCATTGAAATGTGTGTTCTTTTAAGACCACACATGGATCCACCAGTGTCATTACATGTGTGTTCTTTTACTAACAACAACTAGAGTCATTGCATGTGTGTTCTTTTCACATACCACATATGGATCCACAGTGTCATTGCATGTGTGCTCTTTCACAATCCACCTATGGATCCACAGTGTCATTGCATGTGTGCTCTTTTTACTAACAACCATGTGTGTTCTTTTCACATACCACATATGGATCCACAGGTGTCATTGAATTGCATGTGTGTTCTCTTGACAGACCACACATGGATCCTGAGTGTCATTGCATGTGTGTTCTTTTACTAACAACAACTAAGTCATTGCATGTGTGTTCTTTTCACATACCACATATGGATCCACAGTGTCATTGCATGTGTTCTTTTCACAATCCACCTATGGATCCACCGGTGTCATTGCATGTGTGTTCTTTTTACTAACAACAACTGAGTCATTTCATGTGTGTTCTTTTCACATACCACATATGGATTCACAGTGTCATTGAAATGTGTGTTCTCTTGAGAGACCACACATGGATCCACTGATGTCATTGCATGTGTGTTCTTTTTACTAACAACAACTTGAAGTCATTGCATGTGTGTTCTTTTCACATACACATATGGATCACAGTGTCATTGCATGTGTGTTCTTTCACAATCCTATGGATCCACAGTGTCATTGCATGTGTGTTCTTTTCACATACCACATATGGATCCACAGTGTCATTGAAATGTGTTCTTTTCAGAGACCACACATGGATCCACAGTGTCATTGCATGTGTGTTCTTTTTACTAACAACCACGTCATTGAAATGTGTGTTCTCTTTAGAGATACACATGGATCCCCGATGTCATGCATGTGTGTGTTCTTCAACCTGATTCATTGCATGTGTGTTTTTTCCCAATCCACCTATGGATCCACAGTGTCATTGCATGTGTGTTCTTTTCACAATCACCTATGGATCCACAGTGTCATTGCATGTGTGTTCTTTTACTAACAACAACGAGTCATTGCATGTGTGTTCTTTTGACATACCACATATGGATCCACAGTATGTCATTGCATGTGTTCTTTTTACTAACAACAACGAGTCATTGCATGTGTGTTCTTTTCACATACCACACATGGATCCACAATGTCATTGCATGTTGTTCTTTTTACTAACAAAGTCATTGCATGTGTTCTTTTCACATACCACATATGGATCCACAGGTGTCATTGCATGTGTGCTTTTTTTACAACAACAACCAGAGTCATTGCATGTGTTCTTTCTTTCATTACCATATGGATCCACAGGTGTCATTGAAATTTGTTCTCTTAGAGACCACATGGATCCTGATGTCATTGCATGTGTGTTCTTTTTACTAACAACAACCCAGTCATTGCATGTGTGTTCTTTTCACATACCACATATGGATCCACAGTGTCATTGCATGTGTGTTCTTTTCACAATCCACCTATGGATCCACCGGTGTCATTGCATGTGTGTTCTTTTACTAACAACAACGGAATCATTGCATGTGTGTTCTTTTCACATACCACATATGGATCCACAGGTGTCATTGCATGTGTGTGTTTTCTTAACACACATGGATCCGTGTCATTGCATGTGTGTTCTTTTTACTATCATTGCATGTGTGTTCTTTTCACATACCACATATGGATCCACAGTGTCATTGCATGTGTGTTCTTTTACTAACAACAAGAGTCATTGCATGTGTGTTTTCATACATATGGATCCACAGTGTCATTGCATGTGTTCTCTTTTACAATCCACCTATGGATCCACCCAGTGTCATTGCATGTGTGCTCTTTTACATACATATGGATCCACCAGTGTCATTGAAATGTGTGTTCTGAGAGACCACACATGGATCCCTGATGTCATTGCATGTGTGTTATTTTTACTAACAACAACGAGTCATTGCATGTGTGTTCTTTTCACACCATATGGATCCAGTGTCATTCATTGCATGTGTTCTTTTCACAATCCACCTATGGATCCACGGTGTCATTGCATGTGTTCTCTTTTACTAACAACGAGTCATTGCATGTGTGTTCTCTTCAGAGACCACATATGGATCCACGTGTCATTGCATGTGTGTTCTTTTTACTAACAACAACTAGTCATTGAATGTGTGTTCTTTTCAGAGACCACATGGATCCAGTGTCATTGCATGTGTGTTCTTTTTACTGCTGACAGAGTCATTGCATGTGTGTTCTTTTCACATACCACATATGGATCCACAGTGTCATTGCATGTGTGTTCTTTTTACTAACAACAACTAGGAGTCATTTCATGTGTGTTCTTTTCACATACCACATATGGATCCACGGTGTCATTGAAATGTGTGTTCTCTTGAGAGACCACACATGGATCCACTAGTGTCATTGCATGTGTGTTCTTTTTACTAAACAACCCTGAGTCATTGCATGTGTGTTCTTTCACATACCACATATGGATCCACCAGTGTCATTGCATGTGTGTTCTTTTCACAATCCACCTATGGATCCACAGATGTCATTGCATGTGTGTTCTTTTTACTAACAACTAGAGTCATTGCATGTGTGTTCTTTTCACAATCCACATATGGATCCACCAGTGTCATTGCATGTGTGTTCTTTTACTAACAATGGAACCAGTCATTGCATGTGTGTTCTTTTCACATACCACATATGGATCCACAGTGTCATTGCATGTGTGTTCTTTTCACAATCCACCTATATGGATCCACAGTGTCATTGCATGTGTGTTCTTTATACTAACACAACCCAGAGTCATTTCATGTGTGTTCTTTTCTAATCCTTTATGGATCCAGGTGTCATTGAAATGTGTGTTCTCTCCAGAGACCACATGGATCCACAGGTGTCATTGCATGTGTGTTCTTGTTACTAACACAACGAGTCATTGCATGTGTGTTCTTTTCACATACCACATATGGATCCACAGGTGTCATTGCATGTGTGTTCTTTTCACAATCCACCTATGGATCCACAGGTGTCATTGCATGTGTGTTCTTTTTACTAACAACAACTAGAGTCATTTCATGTGTGTTCTTTTCACATACCACATATGGATCCACAGTGTCATTGAAATGTGTGTTCTCTTGAGACCACACATGGATCCACTAGTGTCATTGCATGTGTGTTCTTTTACTAACAAACAACTGCAGTCATTGAATGTGTGTTCTTTTCACATACATATGGATCCACAGTGTCATTGCATGTGTGCTCTTTTACAATCACCTATGGATCCACAGTGTCATTGCATGTGTTCTTTTCACATACCACATATGGATCCACCGGTGTCATTGAAATGTGTTCTTCTTGAGACCACACATGGATCCACAGTGTCATTGCATGTGTGTTCTTTTTACTAACAACAAGAGTCATTTGCATGTGTGTTCTTTTCACATACCACATATGGATGCACCAGTGTCATTGCATGTGTGTTCTTTTCACAATCCACCTATGGATCCACAGTGTCATTGCATGTGTGTTCTTTTTACTAACAACAACTAGAGTCATTTCATGTGTGTTCTTTTCACATACCACATATGCATCCGCGAGTGTCATTGAAATGTGTGTTCTCTTGAGACCACATGGATCCTGAGTGTGTCATTGCATGTGTGTTCTTTTTACTAACAACAGTCATTGCATGTGTGTTCTTTTCACATACCACATATGGATCCACAGTGTCATTGCATGTGTGTTCTTTTCACAATCCACCTATGGATCCACAGTGTCATTGCATGTGTGTTTTTTTTACTAACAACAACTAAGAGTCATTGCATGTGTGTTCTTTTCACATACCACATATGGATCCACAGTGTCATTGCATGTGTGTTCTTTTCACAATCCACACATGGATCCACAGTGTCATTGCATGTGTGTTCTTTTTACTAACAACAACTAGAGTCATTGCATGTGTGTTCTTTTCACATACCACATATGGATCCACGGTGTCATTGCATGTGTGTTCTTTTCACAATCCACCTATGGATCCACGGTGTCATTGCATGTGTGTTCTTTTACTAACAACAATTGAGTCATTTCATGACTGTTCTTTTCACATACCACATATGCATCCGCTAGTGTCATTGAAATGTGTTCTCTTCAGACCACACATGGATCCACAGTGTCATTACATGTGTGTTCTTTTTACTAACAACAAGCGAGGTCATTGCATGTGTGTTCTTTTCACATACCACATATGGATCCACAGGTGTCATTGCATGTGTGCTCTTTTCTAATCCACCTATGGATCCACGGTGTCATTGCATGTGTGTTCTTTTCACATACCACATATGGATCCACAGTGTCATTGAAATGTGTGTTCTCTTCAGAGACCACACATGGATCCTGATGTCATTGCATGTGTGTTCTTTACTAAACAACACGAGTCATTGAAATGTGTGTTCTTTTTACATACCATATGGATCCACGAGTCATTGCATGTGTGTTCTTTTCACAATCCACCTATGGATCCACAGTGTCATTGCATGTGTGTTCTTTTCACATACCATATGGATCCACAGTGTCATTGAAATGTGTGTTCTCTTTAGAGACCACATGGATCCAGTGTCATTGCATGTGTGTTCTTTTTACTAACAACAACGAGTCATTGCATGTGTGTTCTTTTCATACCACATATGGATCCACAGTGTCATTGCATGTGTTCTTTTCACAATCCACCTATGGATCCACCGGTGTCATTGCATGTGTGCTTTTACTAACAACAACAGAGTCATTTCATGTGTGTTCTTTTCACAATCCACATATGGATCCACCGGTGTCATTGAAATGTGTGTTCTCTTGGAGACCACACATGGATCCAAGTGTCATTGCATGTGTGTTCTTGTTACTAACAACAATCCAGTCATTGCATGTGTGTTCTTTTCACATACCACATATGGATCCACAGTGTCATTGCATGTGTGCTCTTTTCACAATCCACCTATGGATCCACCAGTGTCATTGCATGTGTGTTCTTTTTACTAACAACAACCGAGTCATTGCATGTGTGTTCTTTTCATACCACATATGGATCCACAATGTCATTGCATGTGTGTTCTTTTCACAATCCACCTATGGATCCACAGTGTCATTGCATGTGTGTTCTTTTACCTATGGATCCACAGTGTCATTGCATGTGCTTTTTACTAACAACAAGAAGTCATTTCATGTGTATTTGTTTTCATAATCACCTATGGATCCACAGTGTCATTGAAATGTGTGTTCTCTTGAGAGACCACACATGGATCCACAGTGTCATTGCATGTGTGTTCTTACTAACAACAATTGAGTCATTGCATGTGTGTTCTTTTCACATACCACATATGGATCCACAGGTGTCATTGCATGTGTGTTCTTTTCACAATCCACCTATGGATCCACAGTGTCATTGCATGTGTGTTCTTTTTACTAACAACAAAGGTCATTTCATGTGTGTTCTTTTCACATACCATATATGGATCCACAGTGTCATTGAAATGTGTGTTCTCTTGAGACCACACATGGATCCTAGTGTCATTGCATGTGTGTTCTTTTTACTAACAACAACTGCAGTCATTGCATGTGTGTTCTTTTCACATACCACATATGGATCCACCGGTGTCATTGCATGTGTGTTCTTTTCATCCACCTATGGATCCACAGTGTCATTGCATGTGTGTTCTTTGTGTGTTCTTTTCACATACCACATATGGATCCACAGTGTCATTGAAATGTGTGTTCTCTTGAGACCACACATGGATCCACGATGTCATTGCATGTGTGTTCTTTTTACTAACAACAACTTGAGTCATTGCATGTGTGTTCTTTTCACATACCACATATGGATCCACGTGTCATCATGTGTGTTCTTTTCACAATCCACCTATGGATCCACAGTGTCATTGCATGTGTGTTCTTTTCACATACCACATATGGATCCACCAGTCATTGCATGTGTGTTCTTTTCACATACCATATGGATCCACAGTGTCATTGCATGTGTGTTCTTTTTACTAACCTATGGATCCACAGTGTCATTGCATGTGTGTTCTTTTCACAGACCACACATGGATCCACAGTGTCATTGCATGTGTGTTCTTTTTACTAACAACAACTAGAGTCATTGCATGTGTGTTCTTTTCACATACCATATGGATCCACAGTGTCATTGCATGTGTGTTCTTTAATCCACCTATGGATCCACGGTGTCATTGCATGTGTGTTCTTTTACTAACAACAACGAGTCATTTCATGTGTGTTCTTTTCACAATCACATATGGATCCACAGTGTCATTGAAATGTGTTCTCTTGAGAGACCACACATGGATCCACAGTGTCATTGCATGTGTGTTCTTTTTACTAACAACAACGAGTCATTGCATGTGTGTTCTTCTCACAAACCACAGCTAGAGTCATTGCATGTCTGTTCTTTTCACAATCCACCTATGGACCCACCAGTGTCATTGCATGTGTGTTCTTTTTACTAACAACAACTAGAGTCTTTGCATGTGTGTTCTTTTCACATACCTCATATGGATCCAACAGTGTCATTGCATGTGTGTTCTTTTCAGAGTCCACACATGGATCCTGATGTCATTGCATGTGTGTTCTTTTACTAACAACAACTGGTCATTGCATGTGTGTTCTTTTCACATACCACATATGGATCCACCAGTGTCATTGCATGTGTGCTCTTTTTACAATCCACCTATGGATCCACAGTGTCATTGCATGTGTGTTCTTTTCACATACCACATATGGATCCACAGTGTCATTGAAATGTGTGTTCTCTTTAGAGACCACACATGGATCCTGATGTCATTGCATGTGTGCTCTTTTTACTTACAACAACCAGAGTCATTGAAATGTGTGTTCTTTTCACATACCACATATGGATCTACCAGTGTCATTGCATGTGTGCTCTTTTCACAATTCACCTATGGATCCACCATTGTCATTGCATGTGTGTTCTTTTCACATACCACATATGGATCCACCAGTGTCATTGAAATGTGTTCTCTTGAGAAACACATGGATCCTGATGTCATTGCATGTGTGTTATTTTTACTAACAACAACCAGAGTCATTTCATGTATGTTCTTTTCACATACCACATATGGATCCACAAGTGTCATTGCATGTGTGTTCTTTTCACAATCCACCTATGGATCCACCGGTGTCATTGCATGTGTGCCCTTTTTACTAACAACAACCAGAGTCATTGCATGTGTGTTCTCTTCAGAGACCACACTTGGATCCACCAGTGTCATTGCATGTGTGTTCTTTTTACTAACAACAACTAGTCATTGAAATGTGTGTTCTCTTCAGAGACCACACATGGATCCCTGATCATTGCATGTGTGTTCTTTAACAACAGAGTCATTGCATGTGTGTTCTTTTCACATACCATATGGATCCACAGTGTCATTGCATGTGTGTTATTTTTACTAACAACAACTAGAGTCATTTCATGTGTTCTTTTCACATACCATATATGGATCCACCAGTGTCATTGAAATGTGTGTTCTCTTCAGAGACCACACATGGATCCACCAGTATCATTGCATGTGTGTTCTTGTTACTAACAACAACCTGATTCATTGCATGTGTGTTCTTTTCACAATCCACCTATGGATCCACCAGTGTCATTGCATGTGTGTTCTTTTCACAATCCACCTATGGATCCACCAGTGTCATTGCATGTGTGTTCTTTTTACTAACAACAACTAGAGTCATTGCATGTGTGTTCTTTTCACAATCCACCTATGGATCCACAGTGTCATTGCATGTGTGTTCTTTTTACTAACAACAACCTTAGTTATTGCATGTGTGTTATTTTCACATACCACATATGGATCCACCAGTGTCATTGCATGTGTGTTCTTTTCACAATCCACCTATGGATCCACCAGTGTCATTGCATGTGTGCTTTTTTTACTAACAACAACCAGAGTCATTTCATGTGTGTTCTTTTCACAACCACATATGGATCCACAGGTGTCATTGCATGTGTGTTCTCTTCAGAGACCACACATGGATGCACCAGTGGAATTGCATGTGTGTTATTGTTACTCACAACAACCTGGGTCATTGCATGTGGGTTGTTTTGCCATACCTCATATGGATCCACAGGTGTCATTGCATGTGTGTTCTTTTCACAATCCACCTATGGATCCACAGGTGTCATTGCATGTGTGTTCTTTTTACTAACAACAACTGGAGTCATTTCATTGTGTTCTTTTCACATACCACATATGGATCCACAGTGTCATTGAAATGTGTGTTCTCTTAGAGACCACACATGGATCCTATGTCATTGCATGTGTGTTCTTTTACTAACAACAACTGAGTCATTGCATGTGTGTTCTTTTCATACCACATATGGATCCACCACTGTCATTGCATGTGTGCTCTTTTCACAATCCACTATGGATCCACAGGTGTCATTGCATGTGTTCTTTTCACATACCACATATGGATCCACAGTGTCATTGAAATGTGTGTTCTCTTGAGAGACCACACATGGATCCTGATGTCATTGCATGTGTGTTCTTTTTACTAACAACAACAGTCATTGAAATGTGTGTTCTTTTCTCATACCACATATAGATCCACCAGTGTCATTGCATGTGTGTTCTTATCACAATCCACCTATGGATCCATCAGTGTCATTGCATGTGTGTTATTTTCACATACCACATATGGATCCACCGGTGTCATTGCATGTGTGTTCTTTTTACTAACTACAACTCAAACCATTGCATGTGAGTTATTTTCATATACCACATATGGATCCACCGGTGTCATTGCATGTGTGCTCTATTCACAATCCACCTATGGATCCACCAGTGTCATTGCATGTGTGTTCTTTTTACTAACAACAACTAGAGTCATTTCATGTGTGTTCTTTTCACAATCCACATATGGATCCACCAGTGTCATTGAAATGTGTGTTCTCTTGAGACAACACATGGATCCACAGTGTCATTGCATGTGTGTTCTTGTTACTAACAACAACGAGTCATTGCATGTGTGTTCTTTTCACATACCACATATGGATCCACCAGAGTCATTGAAATGTGTGTTCTTTTCACAATCCACCTATGGATCCACACGTGTCATTGCATGTGTGTTCTTTTTACTAACAACAACTGGAGTCATTTCCTATGTGTTCTTTTCACATACCACATATGGATCTACCGGTGTCATTGAAATGTGTGTTCTCTTCAGAGACCACACATGGATCCTGATGTCATTACATGTGTGTTCTTTTACTAACAACAGCAGTCATTGCATGTGTGTTCTTTTCACATACCACATATGGATCCACTAGTGTCATAGCATGTGTGCTCTTTTCACAATCCACCTATGGATCAACCAATGTCATTGCATGTGTGTTCTTTTCACAAACCACATATGGATCCACAGTGTCATTGAAATGTGTGTTCTCTTTAGAGACCACATGGATCCACAGATGTCATTGCATGTGTGTTCTTTTTACTAACAACAACCAGAGTCATTGAAATGTGTGTTCTTTTCACATACCACATATGGATCCACTAGTGTCATTGCATGTGTGTTCTTTTCACAATCCACCTATGGATCCACCAGTGTCATTGCATGTGTGTTCTTTTCAAATACGACCTATGGATCCACAGTGTCATTGAAATGTGTGTTCTCTTGAGAGACCACACATGGATCCACATTGTCATTGCATGTGTGTTCTTTTTACTAAACAACTAGAGTCATTGAAATGTGTGTTCTTTTCACATACCATATGGATCCACAAGTGTCATTGCATGTGTGTTCTTTTCACAATCACCTATGGATCCACAGGTGTCATTGCATGTGTGCTCTTTTTACTAACAACAACCAGAGTCATTGCATGTGTGTTCTCTTTAGAGACCATACTTGGATCCACCAGTGTCATTGCATGTGTGTTCTTTTTACTAATAACAACTAGTCATTGAAATGTGTGTTCTCTTCAGAGACCACACATGGATCCTGAGTGTCATTGCATGTGTGTTCTTTTTACTAACAACAACCAGAGTCATTGCATGTGTGTTATTTTCACATGCCACATATGGATCCACCAGTGTCATTGCATGTGTGTTCTTTTTACTAACAACAACTAGAGTCATTTCATGTGTGTTCTTTTCACATACCACATATGGATCCACCAGTGTCATTGAAATGTGTGTTCTCTTCAGAGACCACACATGGATCCACCAGTGTCATTGCATGTGTGTTCTTGTTACTAACAACAACCTGATTCATTGCATGTGTGTTCTTTTCACAATCCACATATGGATCCACCAGTGTCATTGCATGTGTGTTCTTTTCACAATCCACCTATGGATCCACCAGTGTCATTGCATGTGTGTTCTTTTTACTAACAACAACTAGAGTCATTGCATGTGTGCTCTTTTCACAATCCACCTAAGGATCCAACAATGTCATTGCATGTGTGTTCTTTTTACTAACAACAACCAGAGTCATTGCATGTGTGTTCTTTTCACATACCACATATGGATCCAACAATGTCATTGCATGTGTGTTCTTTTCACAATCCACCTATGGATCCACCAGTGTCATTGCATGTGTGCTTTTTTTACTAACAACAACCAGAGTCATTTCATGTGTGTTCTTTTCACAATCCGCCTATGGATCCACCGGTGTCATTGAAATGTGTGTTCTCTTGAGAGACCACACATGGATCCACCAGTGTTATTGCATGTGTGTTCTTGTTACTAACAACAACCAGAGTCATTGCATGTGTGTTCTTTTCACATACCACATATGGATCCACCAGTGTCATTGCATGTGTTCTTTTCACAATCCACCTATGGATCCACCAGTGTCATTGCATGTGTGTTCTTTTACTAACAACAACTAGAATCATTTCATGTGTGTTCTTTTCACATACCACATATGGATCCACAGTGTCATTGAAATGTGTGTTCTCTTAGAGACCACACATGGATCCACTAGTGTCATTACATGTGTGTTCTTTTTACTAACAAGCTGCAGTCATTGAATGTGTGTTTCTTTTCACATACCACATATGGATCCACAGTGTCATTGCATGTGTGCTCTTTTCACAATCCACCTATGGATCCACAGTGTCATTGCATGTGTGTTCTTTTCACATACCACATATGGATCCACAGTGTCATTGAAATGTGTGTTCTTGAGAGACCACACATGGATCCTGATGTCATTGCATGTGTGTTCTTTTTACTAACAACAACAGTCATTGCAATGTGTGTTCTTTTCACATACCACATATGGATCCACAAGTCATTTGCATGTGTGTTCTTTCACAATCCACCTATGGATCCACGGTGTCATTGCATGTGTGTTCTTTTCACATACCACATATGGATCCACCAGTGTCATTGCATGTGTGTTGTTTTTACAAACAACAACTAGAGTCATTGCATGTGTGTTCTTTTCACATACCACATATGGATCCACCAGTGCCATTGCGTGTGTGTTCTTTTCACAATCCACCTATGGATCCACCAGTGTCATTGCATGTGTGCTCTTTTTACTAACAGCAACTAGAGTCATTGCATGTGTGTTCTCTTTCACAATACCATATGGATCCACAGTGTCATTGAAATGTGTGTTCTCTTGAGAGACCACACATGGATCCACCAGTGTCATTGCATGTGTGTTCTTACTAACAACAACGAGTCATTGCATGTGTGTTCTTTTCACATACCACATATGGATCCACAGTGTCATTGCATGTGTGTTCTTTTCACAATCCACCTATGGATCCCCAGTGTCATTGCATGTGTGTTCTTTTTACTAACAACAACTAGAGAGTCATTTCATGTGTGTTCTTTTCACATACCATATGGATCCACAGTGTCATTGAAATGTGTGTTCTCTTGAGAGACCACACATGGATCCTGATGTCATTGCATCTGTGTTCTTTTTACTAACAACAACTTGAGTCATTGCATGTGTGTTCTTTTCACATACCACATATGGATCCAATAGTGTCATTGCATGTGTCCTCTTTTCACAATCCACCTATGGATCCACCAGTGTCATTGCATGTGTGTTCTTTTCACATACCACATATGGATCCACACGTGTCATTGAAATGTGTGTTCTCTTCAGAGACAACACATGGATCCTGAGTGTCATTGCATGTGTGTTCTTTTTACTATGTGAGTCATTGAAATGTGTGTTCTTTTCATACCACATATGGATCCACCAGTGTCATTGCATGTGTGTTCTTTTCACAATCCACCTATGGATACACTAGTGTCATTGCAGGTGTGTTCTTTTCACATACCACATATTCATCAACCACTGTCACTGAAATGTGTGTTATCTTAAGAGATCAAACATGGATCCACCATTGTAATTGCATGTGTTTTAATTTTACTAACAACTTGAGTCATTGCATGTGTGTTCTTTTCACATACCACATATGGATCCTCCAGTGTCATTGCATGTGTGTTCTTTTCACAATCCACCTATGGATCCACCAGTGTCATTGCATGTGTGCTCTTTTTACTAACAACTGAGTCATTGCATGTGTGTTCTCTTCAAGACCATACTTGGATCCACAGTGTGTCATTGCATGTGTGTTCTTTTTACTAATAACAACTAGTCATTGAAATGTGTGTTCTCTTGAAGACCACATGGATCCTGATCATTGCATGTGTGTTCTTTTTACTAACAACAACTTGAGTCATTGCATGTGTGTTCTTTTCACATACCACATATGGATCCACAGTGTCATTGCATGTGTGTTCTTTTTAACAACAACTAGAGTCATTTCATGTGTGTTCTTTTCACATACCATATATGGATCCACAGTGTCATTGAAATGTGTGTTCTCTTGAGAGACCACACATGGATCCTGATGTCATTGCATGTGTGTTCTTTTTACTAACAACAACGAGTCATTGAAATGTGTGTTCTTTTCACATACCACATATGGATCCACAGTGTCATTTGCATGTGTGTTATTTTCACAATCCACCTATGGATCCACCAGTGTCATTGCATGTGTGTTATATTCACATACCACATATGGATCCACCAGTGTCATTGCATGTGTGTTCTTTTTACTAACAACAACTAGAGTCATTTCATGTGTGTTCTTTTCACATACCACATATGGATCCACCAGTGTCATTGAAATGTGTGTTCCCTTCAGAGACCACACATGGATCCACCAGTGTCATTGCATGTGTGTTCTTGTCACTAACAACAACCAGATTCATTGCATGTGTGTTATTTTAACAATCAACCTATGGATCCACCAGTGTCATTGCATGTGTGTTCTTTTCACAATCCACCTATAGATCCACCAGTGTCATTGCATGTGTGTTCTTTTCACAATCCACCTATAGATCCACCAGAATCATTGCATGTGTGTTCTTTTACAACAACTAGAGTCATTGCATGTGTGCTCTTTTCATAATCCACCTAAGGATCCACCAGTGTCATTCCATGTGTGTTCTTTTTACTAACAACAACGAGAGTCATTGCATGTGTGTTCTTTTCACATACCACATATGGATCCACCAGTGTCATTGCATGTGTGTTCTTTTCACAATCCACCTATGGATCCACCAGTGTCATTGCATGTGTGCTTTTTTTACTAACAACAACTAGAGTCATTTCATGTGTGTTCTTTTCAAATACCACATATGGATCCACCAGAGTCATTGAAATGTGTGTATTGTTTAGATACCACACATGGATCCTGATGTCATTGCATGTGTGTTCTTGTTACTAACAACAATGGAGTCATTGCATGTGTTCTTTTCACATACCACATATGGATCCACAGTGTCATTGCATGTGTGTTCTTTTCACAATCCACCTATGGATCCAGGTGTCATTGCATGTGTGTTCTTTTTACTAACAACAGAGTCATTTCATGACTATTCTTTTCACATACCACATATGGATCCACTAGTGTCATTGAAATGTGTGTTCTCTTCAGAGACCACACATGGATCCACAGTGTCATTACATGTGTGTTCTTTTTACTAACTTAACTGCAGTCATTGCATGTGTTCTTTTCACATACCACATATGGATCCACAGTGTCATTGCATGTGTGCTCTTTTCACAATCCACCTATGGATCACTTGGTGTCATTGCATGTGTGTTCTTTTCACATACCACATATGGATCCACAGTGTCATTGAAATGTGTGTTCTTGGAGACCACACATGGATCCTGATGTCATTGCATGTGTGTTCTTTTTACTAACAACACCGAGTCATTGAAATGTGTTCTTTTCACATACCACATATGGATCCACAGTGTCATTGCATGTGTGTTCTTTTCACAATCCTATGGATCCACCAGTGTCATTGCATGTGTGTTCTTTTCACATACCACATATGGATCCATCAGTGTCATTGAAATGTGTGTTCTCTTTAGAGACCACACATGGATACACCATTGTCATTGCATGTGTGTTCTTTTTACTAACAACAACCAGAGTCATTGAAATGTGTGTTCTTTTCACATACCACATATGGATCCACAGGTGTCATTGCATGTGTTCTTTTCACAATCCACCTATGGATCCACAGTGTCATTGCATGTGTGTTCTTTTTACTAACAACAACGAGTCATTTCATGTGTTCTTTTCACAATCCACCTATGGATCCACAGTGTCATTGAAATGTGTGTTCTCTTGAAGACCACACATGGATCCTGATGTTATTGCATGTGTCTTCTTACTAACAACAATCGAGTCATTGCGTGTGTGTTCTTTTCACATACCACATATGGATCCACTAGTGTCATTGCATGTGTGTTCTTTTCACAATTCACCTATGGATCCACCAGTGTCATTGCATGTGTGGTCTTTTTACTAACAACAACTGGAATCATTTCATGACTGTTCTTTTCGCATACCACATATGGATCCACCAGTGTCATTGAAATGTGTGTTCTCTTAAGAGACCACACATGGGTCGACTAGTGTCATTACATGTGTGTTCTTTTTACTAACAACAACTGCAGTCATTGAAAGTGTGTTCTTTTCATATACCACATATGGATCCACCAGTGTCATTGCATGTGTGCTCTTTTCACAATCCACCTATGGATCCACCAGTGTCATTGCATGTGTGCTCTTTTCACATACCACATATGGATCCACCAGTGTCATTGAAATGTGTGTTCTTTGAGACCACACATGGATCCTGATGTCATTGCATGTGTGTTCTTTTTACTAACAACAACCCGAGTCAGTGAAATGTGTGTTCTTTTCACATACCACATATGGATCCATCAGTGTCATTGCATGTGTGTTCTTTTCACAATCCACCTATGGATCCACCAGTGTCATTGCATGTGTGTTATTTTCACATACCACATATGGATCCACCAGTGTCATTGCATGTGTGTTCTTTTTACTAACAACAACTAGAGTCATTTCATGTGTGTTCTTTTCACATACCACATATGGATCCACCAGTGTCATTGAAATGTGTGTTCTCTTTAGAGACCACACATGGATCCACCAGTGTCATTGCATGTGTGTTCTTTTTACTAACAACAACCAGAGTCATTGCATGTGTTATTTTTCAATACACCTATGGATCCACAGTGTCATTGCATGTGTGTTCTTTTCACAATCCACCTATGGATCCACAGTGTCATTGCATGTGTGTTCTTTTCACAATCCACCTATGGATCCACGAGTCATTGCATGTGTGTTCTTTTTACAACAACTAGAGTCATTGCATGTGTGCTCTTTCTTAATCCACCTATGGATCCACAGTGTCATTGCATGTGTGTTCTTTTTACTAACAACAACGAGTCATTGCATGTGTGTTCTTTTCACATACCACATATGGATCCACAGTGTCATTGCATGTGTGTTCTTTTCACAATCCACCTATGGATCCACAGTGTGTCATTGCATGTGTGCTTTTTTAACTAACAACAACTAGAGTCATTTCATGGGTGTTATTTTCATACCACATATGGATCCACCGGTGTCATTGAAATGTGTGTTCTCTTCAGAGACCACACATGGATCCACCAGTGTTATTGCATGTGTGTTCTTGTTACTAACAACAATCTGAGTCATTGCATGTGTGTTCTTTTCACATACCACATATGGATCCACCAGTGTCATTGCATGTGTGTTCTTTTCACAATCCACCTATGGATCCACCAGTGTCATTGCATGTGTGTTCTTTTTACTAAGAACAACTGGAGTCATTTCATGACTATTCTTTTCACATACCACATATGGATCCACTAGTGTCATTGAAATGTGTGTTCTCTTCATAGACCACACATGGATCCACCAGTGTCATTACATGTGTGTTCTTTTTGCTAACAACAACTGCAGTCATTGCATGTGTGTTCTTTTCACATACCACATATGGATCCACCAGTGTCATTGCATGTGTGCTCTTTTCACAATCCACCTATGGATCCACCAGTGTTATTGCATGTGTGTTCTTTTCACATACCACATATGGATCCACCAGTGCCATTGAAATGTGTGTTCTCTTCAGAGACCACACATGGATCCACCAGTGTCATTGCATGTGTGTTCTTTTTACTAACAACACCCAGAGTCATTGAAATGTGTGTTCGTTTCACATACCACATATGGATCCACCAGAGTCACTGCATGTGTGTTCTTTTCACAATCCACCTATGGATCCACCAGTGTCATTGCATGTGTGTTCTTTTCACATACCACATATGGATCCATCAGTGTCATTGAAATGTGTGTTCTCTTTAGAGACCACACATGGATCCACCATTGTCATTGCATGTGTGTTCTTTTTACTAACAACAACCAGAGTCATTGAAATGTGTGTTCTTTTCACATACCACATATGGATCCGCCAGTGTCATTACCTATGTGTTCTTTTCACAATCCACCTATGGATCCACCAGTGTCATTGTATGTGTGCTTTTTTTACTAACAACAACCAGAGTCATTTCATGTGTGTTCTTTTCACAATCCGCCTATGGATCCACCGGTGTCATTGAAATGTGTGTTCTCTTCAGAGACCACACATGGATCCTAGTGTCATTGCATGTGTGTTCTCTTTACTAACAACAACTGGAGTCATTGCATGTGTGTTCTTTTCACATACCACATATGGATCCACCAGTGTCATTGCATGTGTGTTCTTTTCACAATCCACCTATGGATCCACCAGTGTCATTGCATGTGTGTTCTTTTTACTAACAACAACCAGAGTCATTGGATGTGGGTTCTCTTCAGATACCAGACTTGGATCCACCAGTGTCATTGCATGTGTGTTCTTTTTACTAATAACAACTAGTCATTGAAATGTGTGTTCTCTTGAGAACCACATGGATCCACAGTCATTGCATGTGTGTTCTTTTACTACTAACAACAACGAGTCATTGCATGTGTGTTCTTTTCACATCCATATGGATCCACAGTGTCATTGCATGTGTGTTCTTTTACTAACAACAACTAGAGTCATTTCATGTGTTCTTTTCACATACCACATATGGATCCACAGTGTCATTGAAATGTGTGTTCTCTTGAGACCACACATGGATCCTGAGTGTCATTGCATGTGTGTTCTTTTTACTAACAACAACGAGTCATTGAAATGTGTTCTTTTCACATACCACATATGGATCCACAGTGTCATTGCATGTGTGTTCTTTTCACAATCCACCTATGGATCCACAGTGTCATTGCATGTGTGTTCTTTTCACATACCATATGGATCCACCGGTGTCATTGCATGTGTGTTCTTTTACTAACAACAACTAGAGTCATTTCATGTGTTCTTTTCACATACCACATATGGATCCACAGTGTCATTGAAATGTGTGTTCTCTGAGACCACACATGGATCCACAGTGTCATTGCATGTGTGTTCTTTTACTAACAACAACCAAGTCATTGCATGTGTGTTCTTTTAATCAACCTATGGATCCACCAGTGTCATTGCATGTGTGTTCTTTTCACAATCCACCTATAGATCCACCAGTGTCATTGCATGTGTGTTCTTTTCACAATCCACCTATAGATCCACCAGAATCATTGCATGTGTGTTCTTTTACAACAACTAGAGTCATTGCATGTGTGCTCTTTTCATAATCCACCTAAGGATCCACCAGTGTCATTCCATGTGTGTTCTTTTTACTAACAACAACGAGAGTCATTGCATGTGTGTTCTTTTCACATACCACATATGGATCCACCAGTGTCATTGCATGTGTGTTCTTTTCACAATCCACCTATGGATCCACCAGTGTCATTGCATGTGTGCTTTTTTACTAACAACAACTAGAGTCATTTCATGTGTGTTCTTTTCACAATCCGCCTATGGATCCACCGGTGTCATTGAAATGTGTGTTCTCTTCAGAGACCACACATGGATCCACCAGTGTTATTGCATGTGTGTTCTTGTTACTAACAACAATCTGAGTCATTGCATGTGTGTTCTTTTCACATACCACATATGGATCCACCAGTGTCATTGCATGTGTGTTCTTTTCACAATCCACCTATGGATCCACCAGTGTCATTGCATGTGTGTTCTTTTTACTAAGAACAACTGGAGTCATTTCATGACTATTCTTTTCACATACCACATATGGATCCACTAGTGTCATTGAAATGTGTGTTCTCTTCATAGACCACACATGGATCCACCAGTGTCATTACATGTGTGTTCTTTTTGCTAACAACAACTGCAGTCATTGCATGTGTGTTCTTTTCACATACCACATATGGATCCACCAGTGTCATTGCATGTGTGCTCTTTTCACAATCCACCTATGGATCCACCAGTGTCATTGCATGTGTGTTCTTTTCACATACCACATATGGATCCACCAGTGTCATTGAAATGTGTGTTCTCTTCAGAGACCACACATGGATCCACCAGTGTCATTGCATGTGTGTTCTTTTTACTAACAACCCCCAGAGTCATTGAAATGTGTGTTTTTTTCAGATACCACATATGGATCCACCAGAGTCACTACATGTGTGTTCTTTTCACAATCCACCTATGGAGCCACCAATGTCATTGGATGTGTGTTCTTTTCACATACCACATATGGATCCACCAGTGTCATTGAAATGTGTGTTCTCTTCAGAGACCACACATGGATCCACCATTGTCATTGCATGTGTGTTCTTTTACTAACAACAACCAGAGTCATTGAAATGTGTTCTTTTCACATACCACATATGGATCCATGGTGTCATTGCATGTGTGTTCTTTTCTAACAATCCACTAGTGTCATTGCATGTGTGTTCTTTTTACTAACAACGAGTGTCATTTTCTTTTCACAATCCACCTATGGATCCACGGTGTCATTGCATGTGTGTTCTTTTTACTAACAACAACCGGAGTCATTGCATGTGTTCTTTTCACATACCACATATGGATCCACCAGTGTCATTGCATGTGTGTTCTTTTCACAATCCACCTATGGATCCACGAGTGTCATTGCATGTGTGTTCTTTTTACTAACAACAACGAGTCATTGCATGTGTTCTTTTCACATACCACATATGGATCCACAGTGTCATTGCATGTGTGTTCTTTTCACAAGACCACACATGGATCCACTAGTGTCATTGCATGTGTGTTCTTTTTACTAACAGGATCCAGTCATTGCATGTGTGTTCTTTTCACAATCCCCAGTGTCATTGCATGTGTGTTCTTTTCAGATACCACATATGGATCCACAGTGTCATTGCATGTGTTCTTTTTACAACACCTATGGATCCACAGTGTCATTGCATGTGTGTTCTTTTCACATACCACATATGGATCCACAGTGTCATTGAATGTGTGTTCTCTTCAGACCACACATGGATCCACAGTGTCATTGCTTGTGTGTTCTATTTACTAACAACAAATAGAGTCAATTTGCATGTGTGTTCTTTTCCCATTCCACACATGGTTCCACCAGTGTCATTGCATGTGTGTTCTATTCACATACCACCTATGGATCCACAGTGTCATTGCATGTGTGTTCTTTTACTAACAACAACTAGAGTCATTTCATGTGTGTTCTTTTCACATACCACATATGGATCCACAGTGTCATTGAAATGTGTTCTTTTGAGAGACCACACATGGATCCACCAGTGTCATTGCATGTGTGTTCTTTTACTAACAACAACAGATTCATTGCATGTGTGTTCTTTTAACAATCCACCTATGGATCCACAGTGTCATTGCATGTGTGTTCTTTTCACAATCCACCTATGGATCCACAGTGTCATTGCATGTGTGTTCTTTTACTAACAACAACCAGAATCATTGCATGTGTGTTCTTTTCACATATATGGATCCAGTGTCATTGCATGTGTGCTCTTTTCATAATCCACCTGGATCCACAGTGTCATTGCATGTGTGTTCTTTTACTAACAACAACGAGAGTCATTGCATGTGTGTTTTTTCACATACCACATATGGATCCACCAGTGTCATTGCATGTGTGTTCTTTTCACAATCCACCTATGGATCCACAGGTGTCATTGCATGTGTGCTCTTTTACTAACAACAACTAGAGAGTCATTTCATGTGTGTTCTTTTCACATACCACATATGGATCCACGGTGTCATTGAAATGTGTGTTCTCTTGAGACCACACATGGATCCACAGTGTCATTGCATGTGTGTTCTTTTACTAACAACAATGTCATTGCATGTGTGTTCTTTTCACATACCACATATGGATCCACAGGTGTCATTGCATGTGTGTTCTTTTCACAATCCACCTATGGATCCACAGTGTCATTGCATGTGTGTTCTTTTTACTAACAACAACCTGGAGTCATTGCATGTGTGTTCTTTCACAGACCACATATGGATCCACAGTGTCATTGCATGTGTGTTCTTTTACTAACAACAACAAGTCATTGCATGTGTGTTCTTTTCACATACCACATATGGATCCACAGGTGTCATTGCATGTGTGCTCTTTTTCAATCCACATGATCCACAGGTGTCATTGCATGTGTGTTCTTTTCACATACCACATATGGATCCACAGTGTCATTGAAATGTGTGTTCTCTTTAGAGACCACACATGGATCCTGATGTCATTGCATGTGTGTTCTTTTTACTAACAACAACAGAGTCATTGAATGTGTGTTTCTTTTCACATACCACATATGGATCCACCAGTGTCATTGCATGTGTGTTCTTTTCACAATCCACCTATGGATCCACAGTGTCATTGCATGTGTGTTCTTTTACTAACAACATAGATCCCGAGTCATTGCATGTGTGTTCTTTAGAGACCACATGGATCCACGATGTGTCATTGCATGTGTGTTCTTTTTACCAACAACGAGTCATTAAATGTGTGTTCTTAGTCATTGCATGTGTTTCTTTTCACATACCACATATGGATCCACAGTGTCATTGCATGTGTGTTCTTTTCACAATCCACCTATGGATCCACAGTGTCATTGCATGTGTGCTCTTTTACTAACAACAACAGAGTCATTTCATGTGTTCTTTTCACATACCACATATGGATCCACCGGTGTCATTGAAATGTGTTCTCTTGAGACCACACATGGATCCACAGTGCATGTGTGTCATTGCATGTTCTTTTTACTATACAACATAATCCAGAGTGTCATTGCATGTGTTTCTTTTTCATACCACATATGGATCCTAGTGTCATTGCATGTGTGTTCTTTTCACAATCCACCTATGGATCCACAGTGTCATTGCATGTGTGTTCTTTTTACTAAGAACAATGAGAGTCATTTCATGTGTATTCTTTTCACATACCACATGGATCCACTAGTGTCATTGAATGTGTGTTCTCTTCATAGACCACACATGGATCCACAGTGTCATTGCGTGTGTTCTTTTTTACTAACAACAAGTCATTGCATGTGTTCTTTCTCTTCACAGACCACAGATGGATCCACCAGTGTCATTGCATGTGTGCTCTTTTCACAATCCACCTATGGATCCACCAGTGTCATTGCATGTGTGTTCTTTTCACATACCACATATGGATCCACAGTGTCATTGAAATGTGTGTTCTCTTGAGAGACCACACATGGATCCTGATGTCATTGCATGTGTGTTCTTTTACTAAACAACCAGAGTCATTGAAATGTGTGTTCTTTTTGGATACCACATATGGATCCACAGTGTCATTGCATGTGTGTTCTTTTCACAATCCACCTATGCCACCCTGTGAGTCATTGCATGTGTGTTCTTTTCACATAACATATGGATCCACAGTGTCATTGAAATGTGTGTTCTCTTCAGAGACCACACATGGATCCACCATTGTCATTGCATGTGTGTTCTTTTTACTAACAACAACGAGTCATTGAAATGTGTTCTTTTCACATACCCACATTGGATCCACGTGTCATTACATGTGTGTTCTTTTCACAATCCACCTATGGATCCACAGTGTCATTGCATGTGTGCTCTTTTTACTAACAACAACCCGAGTCATTGCATGTGTGTTCTCTTAGACCACACTTAGATCCCTGAAATGTCATTCATGTGTGTTCTTGAGACCACACTTGGATCCTGATGTCATTGCATGTGTGTTCTTTTTACTAACAACAACCAGTCATTGAAATGTGTGTTCTCTTGAAGACCACACATAGATCCTGAGTGTCATTGCATGTGTGTTCTTTTACTAACAACAACCGAGTCATTGCATGTGTGTTCTTTTCACATACCACATATGGATCCACCAGTGTCATTGCATGTGTGTTCTTTTTACTAACAACAACAGGAGTCATTTCATGTGTGTTCTTTTCACATACCACAGATGGATCCACCAGTGTCATTGAAATGTGTGTGATCTTCAGAGACCACACATGGATCCTGATGTCATTGCATGTGTGTTCTTTTTACTATAACAACTAGTCATTGCATGTGTGTTCTTTTCACATACCACATATGGATCCACAGTGTCATTGCATGTGTGTTCTTTCACAATCCACCTATGGATCCACAGTGTCATTGCATGTGTTCTTTTTACTAACAACAACTAGAGTCATTGCATGTGTGTTCTTTTCACAATCCACCTATGGATCCACGAGTGTCATTGCATGTGTTATTTTTACTAACAACAACTAGTGTCATTGCATGTGTGTTCTTTTCACATACCACATATGGATCCACAGTGTCATTGCATGTGTGCTCTTTTCACAATCCACCTATGGATCCACAGTGTCATTGCATGTGTGTTCTTTTACTAACAACAGCAGAGTCATTTCATGTGTGTTCTTTTCACATACCACATATGGATCCACAGTGTCATTGCATGTGTGTGTTCTCTTGAGACCACACATGGATCCTAGTGTCATTACATGTGTGTTCTTTTTACTAACAACAACGAGTCATTGCATGTGTTTCTTTTCACACATACCACATATGGATCCACAGTGTCATTGCATGTGTGTTCTTTTCACAATCCACCTATAGATCCACCAGTGTCATTGCATGTGTTCTTTTTACTAACAACAACAGTCATTTCATGTGTGTTCTTTTCACATACCACATATGGATCCACACAGTGTCATTGAAATGTGTGTTCTCTTGAGAGACCACATGGATCCACAGTGTCATTGCATGTGTGTTCTTTTCTTAACAACAACGTCATTGCATGTGTTCTCTTTAGAACCACACATGGATCCACAGTGTCATTGCATGTGTGTTCTTTTACTAGCAACAACGAGTCATTGAAATGTGTGTTCTTTTCACATACCACATATGGATCCACAGTGTCATTGCATGTGTGTTCTTTTACTAACAATGCATGTGTGTTCTTTACAACACATGGATGTCATTGCATGTGTGTTCTTTTCACAACCACATATGGATCCACAGTGTCATTGCATGTGTGTTCTTTTACTAACAAAGTCATTGAAATGTGTGTTCTTTTCACATACCATATGGATCCACAGTGTCATTGCATGTGTGTTCTTTTTACGAAATGTGTGTTCTCTTGAGAGACCACACATGGATCCACCGATGTCATTGCATGTGTGTTCTTTTTGCTAACAACAACCCAGAGTCATTGCATGTGTGTTCTTTTCACAACCACATATGGATCCACCAGTGTCATTGCATGTGTGTTCTTTTCACTAACACCTATGGATCACTAGTGTCATTGCATGTGTGTTCTTTTCACATACCACATATGGATCTGTCATTGCATGTGACAACAACGAGTCATTTCATGTGTGTTCTTTTCATACACATATGGATCCACAGTGTCATTGCATGTGTGTTCTTTTACTAACAACAATCCTGATGTCATTGCATGTGTGTTCTTTTCACATACCATATGGATCCACCAGTGTCATTGCATGTGTGTTCTTTTCACAATCACCTATGGATCCATAGTGTCATTGCATGTGTGTTCTTTTTACTAACAACAATTGGAGTCATTTCATGTGTGTTCTTTTCACATACCACATATGGATCCACAGTGTCATTGAAATGTGTGTTCTCTTCAGAGACCACACATGGATCCCACCAGTGTCATTGCATGTGTGTTCTTTTTACTAACAACAACGTGAGTCATTGCATGTGTGTTCTTTTCACATACCACATATGGATCCACCAGTGTCATTGCATGTGTGCTCTTTTCACAATCCACCTATGGATCCACAAGTGTCATTGCATGTATGTTCTTTTTACTAACAACTATAGATCCACAGTGTCATTGCATGTGTGTGTTCTTTTTACTATAACACTAAGTCATTTCATGTTCTTTCATACCACATATGGATCCACAGTGTCATTGCATGTGTGTTCTTTTCACAATCCCTATGGATCCACAGTGTCATTGCATGTGTGTTCTTTTACTAACAACAACGAGTCATTGCATGTGTGTTCTTTTCACATACCACATATGGATCCACAGTGTCATTGAAATGTGTGTCTTTCTCTTGAAATCCACCTATGGATCCACCAGTGTCATTGCATGTGTGTTCTTTTTTACTAACAACAATGGAGTCATTGCATGTGTGTTCTTTCACATACCACATATGGATCCACGTGTCATTGCATGTGTGTTCTTTTCACAATCCACCTATGGATCCACGGTGTCATTGCATGTGTTCTTTTTACTAACAACAACTAGATTCATTGTTATGTGTGTTCTTTTCACATACCACATATGGATCCACCGGTGTCATTGAAATGTGTGTTCTCTTGGAGACCACATGGATCCACCGATGTGTCATTGCATGTGTGTTCTTTTTACTAACAACAAGCAAAGTCATTGCATGTGTGTTCTCTTTTCACATACCACATATGGATCCACTAGTGTCATTGCATGTGTGCTCTTTTACAATCCAACAACCAATGTCATTAAATGTGTGTTCTTTTCACATACCACATATGGATCCACAGTGTCATTGAAATGTGTGTTCTCTTTAGAGACACACATGGATCCTGATGTCATTGCATGTGTGTTCTTTTTACTAACAACAACGAGTCATTGCATGTGTGTTCTTTTCACCATCCACCTATGGATCCACAGTGTCATTGCATGTGTGTGCACATATGTGAGTCATTTATTGATATTCTTTTCATACCACATATGGATCCAGCGAGGTGTCATTGAAATGTGTTCTTCTCATTAACCTGACTAGAGTCATTGGATGTGTGTTACTGCAATGATTGGTAGTGCTATCTTTGGAGCCCTCGTCCCCACTGCCTACATAACACAGGGGCGAAGGTCGGTGTGTTCCTTCGCCGCCATGGAGGGAGGCCCAAACTCAGCTTGCCGCAGGGCTGGAGATGTTACTTTTCGCCATACTTTCATGGCGTTCACGGGGCTTCCGGCCGACCCGAGCTCGGCTACGTCGTGGTTCTGTCGCGCCACTCTTCGCGGCGACAATGCGTTAGCGAGCAGATGGGGGCGCCGCCCGCCATTGTCGAGCGAAGGGCAATGGCGTGATATTCTTTATCTGGCGTCTTGGCGAAATTGTTCAAAGAGAAGGAGGCGGGCTGCATTGATTGGTTGTCGCGGAACCCTGGCGGAGATCCACCGGATCTCGCAACCCTGAAGGGGCAGCGCTTCTGGTAGGTGCTTAGGCCTCACGACCTCCGCAGATTATGATGGCGCTTACCGTGAAGAATCCACATGAGGAGGAGGGCTGACTGCGGGAGCGATAGAAGGCATCGATTGAAGCAGGAGGAAGACTCGTGGCGACGGAAAAACATCTTCAATGATGGGCTGGCCCGTGTGAGCGTCATGGTCGATTAGGGCCACTTAAGCATAAATTAAATCTATGTCACGGTATCTTAATGGCTCTTTGGATGCAGGTCACTTGGTCGTGATGCTCGTCCTTATCTATATATGTTGGCCGGGTTTAGTTGTCTTTGTCTTTCAAACTAGTCGTCGAGCTCGCCGATCACGAAAATAAGTTCCGCATTCTGGCATATCACGATGGAACTGTCTGCTCTGCTCCCGACACTTGATAGCGCGACCATAATTTGGAGTGTGCCGGAGGAGAAGGGATTGGCGTGTTATGTATTAATTGTCTTACTCTGTCCGGACTCTTAGAGCTTACTTTTTTTTAGATATTTGTAAATGTGTCTATACCCAAAGCATGTCTAGATACCATGTTTTAGGTTTCTCTGCCTTTCAAACTAATCCAAAAGTCGTCAAATTACGAACGAACAAAGTCTCATTGCATTCACACGATGGGACATATTTCATTATGATGGCACAACCATGAATGCAGGTCTGTGGGAGGAGTAAGATACAAGGAGATGGGAACTAGTAATACGTCCAAACAGGTAAAAAATTAATGTAATAATATTTAAAATAATTGTAATCACGGTACATGACCCCATCCACGAGACACGTTGCAGCAAAATATAAATAAAGGCGACACGGCTAGTTTAGTTTCAATGATATAATTCAACATGCGATATTCTTGTGCGCATCTTTACGCTCCTCTTATTAGTGATACACGCTAGCCGCGCTACATTAAGCATCGTTTGATGAGGATAAAAAATGATAAATGGCAAATAAAACCAATTTTTAAGCTTACCCTTTCATCGAAAGAATCGTTTTCACCAAAGATGAAATTGGCGGGGAATTTACAGCCATTTCTCCTACGGAGTTAGCGAGAAAGATCCTCAAGAATTTATCCTCAATCACCTTGCCACCATGACTTCTTCATATTCCTAATACACCTCCATTATTTGCCCTTTTCTCCTTGTTAACACCCGCTTTACCCTTTTGTTTCTTTTCTGCCCACCTTACCTTCATTTATCACCTCACTTCTTCATAAATTGAGTACGCCTTCACACGTCACGTTTTCCATCAGTGCTTATCTCACCATCTTGCATTGTTGCTCTTAGCCCGTTAAAGCGAAGCCTCATTTTCTACCACCGGGGTGTGAGCGAGGGGACAATATCATCGTGCTAATAGCGGGTTTTTACTTTTAACCTCTTGACATGGCATTTGAATCGCCTGATATTTGCATTTGCATTTCCTTTTCCTAGCTCCAGACCTTGGACCTTTATCGGTGGGGAGGCTTCCGGTCCTTAGCTTTCTAAGGCCTCCCGAGGGTGGCCTCCCTAAGAAGCCCATGATGGTTGAAGTTTGAACCTTGGTTCGACAATCTCCCAATCATTTTCATCGGAAAATACATAGGTGAAAGTGCGTTTTCTACATAAGTTATGACTTGTCCACGGAGAAATAGTTGTCAACATAGTTCTCTATTTCGACTCCGTTACCTCTAAGCTTTAAGATGAAGTAAATTGCATGGTGACATGGCGGACCAATAATCATAGCCTTTGACTGCATGAACAAGTCTTGTTTCCAATGTCTCTGATTGTACCTCTGTTTCACTTCCATGCTTGTGATTCTACGCATAAACCTCGGCCAATGTTACCGGAACTTACGACCATCCTCATCTTTATCATTCTCTCCATTACCTTACGGTTCTTGCATTCAGTAACATAACCACCTTTGGAACTATTTTATGGCCTAAAAATTTTCTTGCACAAATTCTTTGCCTATCTTCACCATTATGCCTTTGTCTTATTGCATCCAACAAAATAACAATTCAAGTGTCTTCATGCACAGAAATCTTATCATTGAAACTCTTTCATGAAATTATTCCAAACAAAATCCATCTTGCTTAACTCACCAAACTTGCTTACGGCCCATAGCTTGGTGTGATGTTCTTCAAAGGTATTTTTCACCTTTGGCACTACATACATCATTCTCCAAGTGCAAGTAGCATCACGTGCTTGGGGTGTATGTATATGTTGATCATACAAGCCCTCTTCAAAGATCTTTCCTTTGAACTTCTTACGTGAAGTTAGTAGCGAGGTGCATGCATTCCATAATAGCTTAACGAGGAAACCACAGACATCAGCTTGACATTCTCAAGACCCTCGCATGCACTTGGGTGTGTATCACCAAGCCTTCGGGGTGACCAATTACTTCCACGTTAGTCTGCTGCCATGAACCATGTCCAACTCATTGATTCACCCTCAAGAATAGCATAAGCTACGGGTTGAAAGCCAATTATCACGGCGTCAAATCCTAGCGGAAGCAACATGTCCCACTAGAACTTCCATGTTAAAGAAGTTGTGCCTATTGCCCAAGTATGGCTGCGGCAAGTCTAGGAACCCCTTCGGCATGCCTTCAGGAACCGGTGGGAGCAAAACATCTCTGAAGCATATCTTATATGCCTGCCCTTATACCTGACCCCCCTCGAGACCTTTCTCTCCCTTTCACAACCCTCGTAATCGATGTCAACAACCTTTACCCGGTGATGTTTTTCTACGAGCTTTGAAACTATACAACATAGCGAGAAACTTTCATTCCACTTGCCTTGAATGAGTCTAGAGCCATCTCCTTCCCATACTACGTGGTAAGGAATCAGGCGTTAAACATTTTGCTAATCTTTGCTCTAAGTTCAAGCGAGGTCCAATGTTATGATCCACGCCTCACCCAGTCAAGTAAAGTAGCAACAATCACTTGGTAGTTATCCGGTCTGAATTTTGACACTTAAAAAGTATTAGGGCAGTTGTGTTTCTTGTGTTTACTTTGATCTGCATTCGATAAGAATCCAAATAATTCAGAACTAGTTATCGGTAAATTATAAATATGAAGGAAAGGCTGAAACTAAATGTAGCTATTGCAACCTGAAATGGGTGTCTCACCACTGCATTGGAGATGCATGTAATCTCCATTTACACACATTACTTTCCTACAATGCACCTAAATCTCTTTTTGGTAATTGGCTCTTTTCAATGATAAATTCAAACCCAACTCTGATTGCATAGGTTGCATCTACATATCTCTGATCCTCCACATTATCAAAACAGTCCCTCATCAAATGTAGGATTGTCCACACATGTCAAAGAAAATGTATCAACGCTTGGCTTTGTCCATGTCTTAGGTCGTGCGATATCTACATCCCATTTCCACATCTTCACATTCTCTTCTCTCATCAGGTCCATGAAATGGGCTCAAAAGTTGAATCTGACCCAAATATTTCCCTACTCTTCCATCTTATCAAATTACGTACGACCACGTCTGCCGGATATGCTTTCTCATCATCATCAGCACCACCACACATTTCGGTGCCTTCATATTTCGCTTGACAATAAACATCATGCTCAAAAGGACAAGCTGTACACACATGTCTGCCGGTTACCAACACATATCTTTCCATCTACATGGGACTAAAGCATAATTAGGTTATTGTCACGGAAAAGGAATCATAGTTCTTACCCTTCAATGTGGACACCGGCACCTTCTTCCGGAGCTCCATACCTCCAAAGCTCTTACCCTTCCTCTCCTCCTGTTTTGTTGTCCTCTATGCACTCGAGACTTGAAGGAGATTACATGCTCTCTAGCCCCGCCTTGAGACCCATGCTCCGTGCTCTCTCAAGCCTCCACAGGATCCATCTCAAAGTGGGATCCGAGGATCTCAACGTCTTTGGGCCCCCCTAACCTTGATAGACTCTAAACTTTTACGTTTCGAGCCTTTGGGCGGTGAGCCAGCTGACAAGGCTGAGGCAGGCAGAGAAGGGAGGAGGGGCGTGAGGGATATGGCGGGAGAATCGAGAATGAGCAGCGGCTAAGCCTGGCCCGCGGAGTGGCGGCGGAGTAGAGGCGAGGCGGAGGCCGGAGGCTGAATTGCGACAAGCATGTGGAAAATTGCACAATAATGTGTTGGTGGGCGGCACCAGCCCTCTCCGAACTGGGGCCAGCGCGCCCGTCGAAGGTGGAGGCCAGGCCCGCCCCGCCCGGTCGGAATGCCACATGCCACTGTCGACACACTATGCATGAGGAGCACTTCCACCGGAAATTTTAGCGAGGTCCCACATGTGATCCGGTCTATTTGATCAAAACTTGCATCACGATTACATGCATTTAGCTGGTTTCACGCACTAGTTCCGAAAAAATGCCATTAATCCAAACTTGAATTGGCAGTTCCGCTTCTTCTCCCCCGTCTCCTCGTCTCCTTGCAGTGATAGTTCCGCTTCGTCTCCCTCCTCTATTATCCTCTTCTTCTTCTCCCTCTTGCGTGGTTAGTTCTTCTTTCTTCCTCGATCAAAACATTCCGCTTTTATAAGCCATGCCCGGTAGCGGATGAAGAGGCGTAGTCCGATCTCCCGGCCGACCCACTTCGCCATGAATCATGGCCATGGCTACTTATTTTGGAGAAAGAAAAGTATGTCGATAACTATCTCTTTGCTTGTAATGGGGAAGTCTGCTGCACCGATTGGTATGACGCACTTTAAAAAGGTGTCAAATTCCATCTTCTCAACAACTAGATCATGATAGATCACACTTCCAGAACGTTGGCGACTTCACCTTCCTCAACCTGTCCCATCACTTTGACCGTTGCTTCGAGGACAAATCTAATGGGCGTCCATCACGGGTTCACATTCACATCCGATATTTATTGGTATTTTCCATTGTAAACATCTTAGTTACACTAAGCTTGATGCCTCTTCTTCGAAAAGATTCTACTTTAGCCGATTGTTTCTCGTGGCATCATCCGTGCTTGCTTTCGGAGGGTGAGAGCGATGCAGTTAAGATACCGAACCCAATCACTCATTAAGTCACAACAGCGAGTTTCAAGCACGCATACCATCTAATCTTCATGTAATGCTGTTGTCGTGGCGAAGTCCCTAAGCGATGGTGTTCGTTGCACTGATTATCCGAGATCATATTGCATGGGCCGATGAAAACGCACCCCAACAGGCGGAACAAATCAATGGATCATTTGGAGAAGGATTATGTTGCCACCTCTGATGCGCTTACAGTGCGCGTGATGGCGGCATTCGAGAAGTATATGCATTGCGAGAATGGAGACATCTTGTCGACCAACATCTGAATTAGAAGCGACCGCATAAGGCTTAACGTCAACATCGCGATGGCCAAAATAATTTCATTGCCCCGATCTTTGAGCAGTGCAGCAACGGAACCTACAAATTTTACCTTGTGGAGTTAGATGGTGATACTTGCTTCTTGTGTTGAGCAGGGATTTACGCCAAAAAATGGCAACCCGGTGTTGTCTTGGGTGGACCACGAAGAACCGCTCTCTCGAGGCCGTCGATGACATTGGAAGAGCGTGCCCTCTTTGTTGGTTACAATCGTTCTATCTCCATTGACACGAGGTTACACCCCACAATCAAACCGGTCGCATCATACTACGAGAATTTACCCATCGGTATGTCGATCATGAGGTTCAAGCCTAGGAATAAGGAACCAACAATGATGATATAAGCTTAAGCACGGAACATACAAAGGCCTTACCCTCTGAAGCCGAGATCTTTGGCGGCACATTGTGAGGCGGAGAGAGTTCTCACGAACATGTGTGGCGGCCGCGTTAAGCGCCCATACAACAAAATATATGAGGAGAATGAATCCTATATTCATCCTAGGTTATTTGCTAGCATTTTTCAGGTCCTATTTTTGAAGTAGAAATTTGTCTTGTATTTATATTATTATTTGATCAGCGTATATCGTATTACCTTCGAGACACAAATTGTAATGTACTTAATTTTAGTACTCTCGAATTCAAAGTATTTATTTTTAGTAGCTTCTTTCAGAATCCTACTGTGTTGACATGGGCATCGGCTCAGTGCTGGAATTGAGAGTTCCACATGGAAAATTGCACAATAATGTGTTGGTGGGCGGCACCATCCCTACCGAGCCTGGGATGCCTTGTGCAATCCCGAAGGTGGAGGCCGAACTGCCAGTCGAGTCAGAAAACATGCCGCGTCGACATCCCACATTTACGATGCCCTTTTAAAAAAGAAAATACGCCACGTCGTTATCCCACATTTGATGGTCATTGCAATAATCGGTACATGGTGGCCAGGATAAATAATATTGTATAAACATAAGGGCATAGTCGTTAACATTTCTAAAATGAAACCCGGTCCTGTCTCCTACGTCACCGGTACATTGCCCGATGAAGGAATTGGATAAGCCAGACCGATCTTTTTATCGTTCGCACTCTTATGCTGAGAGGGAAATAAAAGATTAATTTTATTAATGCAGTGTCGAATTATTACCCTAAGGAAATGGGAAATGGTTATTTTTCACGGCGTGCGAAGTAGTCCAAACCTACTATCAGTCTTTCCTCCCTTCTACGACTAACCCACAATTCACACTTGCCACGGCTCCTCCCGCGTGTCCTTTCACCAACTAGGGTAACATGGACCCACCCTAGCTGACCGCCAGCAGCGCACTTGTACGCGTAATACCAGCTAGGTGACGGGGTATTTACCCTCTAAGGCACATGCCATGAAGCTCTACTTCAGGCCGGTCTCCCATTGCCTGCCGAGGCGGATGATTTCCCCGAATGTGCCAAATCCGGCGGCGGCCCTCGGCGGCTGGCTATGGCGTGGTATCGGCGCCCGGATGCGACAAGCGAGGCCAAGAGAGATATGTGGACAAATCGGCGTGGTAGCATTACGGCATGCTCTGGCCGGTAGGAACAAGGTACATATCAAATCGTTCATGAGGAAACATGTCGATGAGTCTGGCGCACACCCTCGAGCAGGCAGCGCCAAGGTCTAGGGAACTCTGCGTCCATGCTTCCAGCGCCCGGTAGCCGGACTACCTTACCTCCGATGGGGGAGGCTGGGAGCCACGCCCGTTTGTGGAAAAGGCGCTCCATCCTACTGCGCGCCGGGCGTCTGGTAAGCGCGGCGACCAACCTCCCTACACTCCGGCATCACCCGGATTGTTTGATATTGGGCAGTGGCGGAACATCGGCTTCAACCCGGAATTCAGGTTCGAGTTCACCGCGGACCTATGATCCCAGAAGGAGATGCGAATTTCAGTTCCGAAGAAATGCGTTGTGGCCAGTAGCTTGGATGGTCCAACTAAACCGGGACTGGTAAGCATGTGCAGTAAATCGCTCGTGCATGAGCGATTTGGCGGGAAGACAATAGATCGATTTGGGTTAAATGATCAAAGAACTTATGTCCTCTCAAGGCAATTGGAAATTAGGTACTGGTGGAACATCTGTAGTTTTCTTAGATTAATAGAATAGTTAAGTTAGGACTAAGAGAATTAGGCTTTTGTAGATAAGGAAATGTTATTGCAATTGTTCTATAAACTGTAGTAGGAGAAGTTTAACCCACTTTTGTGCGAGGTATAAGACCACTTTGTATGGAAGTACCTACATTTATTTGTAAGCAAATACTATCAAGTATCTATTTCCCTCAATTACTAGTCATTAGTTCAATCTAGTTAAGCTGGCATCTTTTTTGTCCTAGACTACTGATTTTCACGTCTGCTTTCTCTGTCTTGCTAAACCATTTTCCTTTGTGTCTTGTATTTCCTACAAAATGGTCTCCTCTGAGTTCAACACGATATTACAAATGTAACTACCTTGTGCTTGAAGAAGGAGATGAACTACATTTTCCCCATGGCATCCACAAATTGACATTGCTCATTTGCGAGACCACCCTCTTTTCATGAGAATTTGTTCACTTGGTTATTCACAGAAATTATAAAGAAGCGATTGTTCAGCTACATCGATTCAAACTATTACACACACACTACATCAAATTCGCTTACCCACACATACCACATTGATTCCAAAACTATTACACACACATACTACTTCAACTGTACACCACGTGCTACATCGATTCAAACTTCTTCACATTTTTGAAGTGCGATTACTTCACTTCACATTATGCTCTCCATACCTACAAATTCATCCTAGCCACACATACCACGGCAATTCATTAAGCACTTTCTTCACTCGAGGGAAATCGAGAGGAACCACCAGCTAAATCCAAGCCCGGTTCCCCCATCGAAGCCCCATATGTGCCTGCGTCGCTTGAAATGAGTGGTAGTCCTATGCCATCGATCCTTCTAGGTTGACCGCTACTGCTATGACGATGTAGGGGATGCTACTGGCAGCCTCTTAAAGGGGCTAAATGCCATCATACGATTCTAGAACCTCCTCCAGGTAGATGATGACGGGAATTGCTTCTGACGGCTGGCCATACTGCCCTGTCCTACTTGGAATCGCACCTCGTACATCTTAAAACCCGGCGTCGGGATCTTTTTCAGCCACGCCTTTACCTTGATGGCTTCCATTTGTGGCAACCGGTGGCACGATTTCCACCAGCTTCGCCATCACAATTGCTACTAACAACCTGCTTGAGGGCCTCACGGCTCCCAAGCATCCGATAGAAAAACCATCAAAGCAGAGTTTGGAGAAGAAGCGAAGCTTCCCCAGCGATCGTCCACCGGAGGCTCGATGCCAATGCATGAAGCTCATTTTCTCCCATGACTTTGAAAAGAGCAGGGAAGAATGCGAGCGTGCGCTACGGTGTAATAAGAAACCACTCGAACCCAAGACGAAAAAATCGAATGGCAGGTCGCATACCTTGTAATGTTTACCTCATTTTAAATGCAGTCCCAAGTCTAAGCTGAGACACGAAAGCAGGCAGCAACCTTTCTGCCGGTGGTGACCCACTGACGGGGTAGAGCGCCTAAGGCATGCCCGCCTGGGTGGTAGCGCGGGCGTGGTCGTCCAAGCTGCTGTGCCCGAGAGAAATTTACCACCGGCATGCAGGAATGCAGCGGCGGCCGCCAACTTCGAGGGTTTGATGGCTTGGCCTGGATACGCCAATGACAGGGCGTGCTCCGCCATCACCGAGAAGGACTAGCCCGGTGAGATATCTGTAGTCCGGGACTGCGAAGCTCCGTCTGTTGTCTGATGTGATGGCGGCTATGAGCTTGATTAGAGGAGCGTCTGATGCGGTGGCGGCTATGACGATTCGAAGATGGGAGGAGGTTGGCCGGACATGCCCGTGAAGCAGAATTGGAACAAGTCACGAGCCTTGATCTGAGGCAAGCTTGGTGGGCAGAGTGGCAAATGTTATGGGGGCGGGCAGGAGGAGAAGACCAGAGCCAGGAGCAAAGGCATAGATCCCCGAGGTCCACTCGAGGATCTGAATCCCACCACGAGGTAAAAGCTAGTCCACGACCGCATAAAAGATATGAGGAATACGACATGGGCGGGCCAAGAAGAGTTGACCTAATGGCGGTATTTGAGGTTCAACAGTTTTTAAATACAGCTCAAGCATTCATTTGGCGTTAGATTCATATTCACCCCCATTTGACCCTTTTGGACAATTGGCAGATTCTACTAACATTTCTGCTACGCGATTGATGACAACTGCCGAATGCGAAGTAGTGCGCTCACCCACACCAAGTTTAGTCTTGTAAACGGACATTTCCCCATATGGATCCACCGGTGTCATTGCATGTGTGTTCTTTTCATACCACATATGGATCCACAATGTCGTTACATGTGTGCAATTTTTCAAAATCCACCTATGGATCCACAGGTGTCATTGCATGTGTGTTCTTTTTTACTAACAATAATCGAGAGTCATTGAAGCGTGTGTTCTCTTGGAGACCACACATTGATCCCACTAGTGTCATTGCATGTGTGTTCTCTTCCGGAGACCACACATGGATCCTGATGTCATTGCCATGTGTGTTCTTTTTACTAACAACAGCAAGGTCATTGCATGTGTGTTCTTTTCACATACCACATATAGATCCACCAGTGTCATTGCATATGCCCGCTCTTTTCATAATCCACCTATGGATCCATCGAGTGTCATTGCATGTGTGTTCTTTTTTACTCACAACAACCATAGTCATTGCATGTGTGTTCTTTTCACATACCACATATGGATCCACAAGTGTCATTGCATGTGTTTTATTTTCAATCTACCTACTGGATCCACCAGTGTCATTGCATGTGTGCTCTTTTTACTAGCAACAACGAGTCATTGCATGTAACTGTTCTCTTTAGAGACCACAGATGGATCCACTGTAATGTCAAAACTTGCATGTTTGTTCTCTTTGAGAGACCACACATGGATCTGACCCGTCATTGCATGTGTTATTCTTTTTACTAACACCTTGACAACTAGAGGTACATTTCCGTAATGTGCCAATTTCTTTTTCACATACCTAATATATATCCACGGTGTCATTGCATGTGTGCGCTTTTCACAATCCACCTATGGATCCACTATTCTCATTGCATGTGTGTTCTTTTACTAACAACAGCAGAGTCATTGCATGTGTTGTTTCTTTTCACTTTTCATACCACATATGGATCCACAGTGTGTCATTACATATGTGTTATTTTCACAATCCACCCTATGGATCCACTAGTTAATATATTACATGTGTGCTCTTTTCACATACACATATGGATCCACAGTGTCATTGCATGTGTGTTCTTGATGGTATCCACCTACGGATCTACTAGTGTCATTGCATGTGCTCTTTTACTAACAACAGCAGTCTGATTTGCATGTGTGTTGCCTCTTGAGAGAACACACATGAATCCTGACCAGTGTCATTACATGTGTGTTCTTTTTATGTACTTGTGACAAGTTCATTGAAATGTGTGATTTCTTGAGACCTACATGGATCACAGATGTCATCATTGCATGTGTGTTCTTTTCAAGACCACACATGGATCCTCTGATGTCTTTACATGTGTGTTCTTTTTACTAACAACAAGTTGGAGTTATCGCATGTGTGTACTTTTCACATACCTACATATGGATCCACAGTGTCATCATGTGTGCTCTTTTCCTGATCCACCTTTGGATCTTTGTCATAGTGCTGTATGTGTTCTTTACATACCACATATGGATCCACAGTTCATTAAAATGTGTATTTCTCTTGAAACCACACATGTATCCTGATGTCATTGCATGTGTGTTCTTTTACTACTTGACAATTGAGTCATTGCATGTATTGTTCTTTTACATACCACATCTGGATCACAGTGTCGTGCATGTGTGTTCTTTTCACATAGCACATATGGATCCTGTGTCATTTCTGCATGTGTGCTCTTTTTCACAATCCTATACTGGATCCACCAATGTCATTGCATGTGTATTCTTTTTTACTAACAAAAACCTAGGTAATTGCGTAATGTTCTGTAGGAGACCACACATGGATCCTGATGTCATTGCATGTGTGTTCTTTTAACAAGCCAAAGTCATTGAAATGTGTGTGTTCTCTTCAGAGACCACACATGGATCCTGATGTGTGCATGTGTGTTGTCTTGAGACCACCATGAATCCCTAGAAATGTCATTGCATGCTGCAATTTTTGCAACAGTTAATTGCATGTGTGTTTTGTTTCCCCATACCACATATGGATCCACCAGTGTCGTGCATGTGTGTTCTTTTTACTATAACAACTAGTGTCATTGCATGTGTGTTCTTTTCACAATCCACTTATGGATCCACCGATGTCATTGCATGTGTGCTCTTTTTATGACAACTTGATTCATTGCATATGTGTTCTCTTCGGACACCACATGGATCCACCAAATATCATTGCATGTGTGTTCTTTTTAACAACAACAAGTCATTGAAATGTGATCTCTTGGAAGACCACACATGGATCCTAGTGGCATTGCATATGTGTTCTCTTGAGACCACCGACGTGAATCTGATGTCATTGCATGTGTGTTTGTTTTTGTGTAACTAACTGGAGTTATTGCATGTGTGTTCTTTTCACGCACATATGGATCCATAGTGTCCACGTCCATCGTACTCTTTTCACAATCCTATGGATCACAGTGTCCATTGCATGTGTATTTCACATACCATGAGATGAGATCCACTAGTTTCAATAAAATGTGTATTTACTCTTTGAGACACACACTTCCAGATCCACCAAAAGTATCATTACATGTGTTCTTTTTACTAACAACAACGATTGTCATTTGCATGTGCCTTCTTTTCACAATGCACCTATGGATCTGGGTGTCATTGCATGTGTGCTCTTTTTACCTGCTGTGACAGTCGTTTACATGTGTGTTCTCTTCAGAGACCACACACATGATCCCCACCGATGTCATTGCATGTGTGTTTTTTTACTAACAACAACCAAATCATTGAAATGTGTGATCTCTTGACCACACATGAATCCTGATGTCATTACATGTGTGTTCTCTTGAGCGACACGTGGGTCTACGATATCTGTTACATGTGTATTCTTTTTACTAACATATTGGGTATTTACGCCTTGTATTCTTTTCACATACCACATATGAATCCACAGTGTCTTCATTGCATGTGTGTTCTTTTTCACATACCATGTATCCCACTAACTTTTCATTGAAATGTGTATTTCTCTTCAAAGACCACACATGAATCCTAATGTCATTGCATGTGTATTTCTTTGCTGTGGAGTGTGTTTATATGTTCTTTTATACCACATAGATACACAGTGTCATTGCATATATTCTTTTCACATAGCACATATGCATGCACCCAGTGTCATCCATGTAACCTCTCTAATCCACCTTTGTATCCACAGGTGACATTGCATATATGTTCTTTTCCATACCACATATGGAATCCACCAGATTTCATTAAAATGTGTATGTTCTCTTTGAAGACCACATGTATCCTGATGTCATTGCATATGTATTTCCTTTATAACAAATTCATTTGTGTGTGTTCTTTTACATACCATCTGAGATCACAGGTGTCATTACGTATGTTCTTTTCACTTAGCACATGTGGATTCCTGGTATATTTTGTATACTACAATCCACCTATGGATCACAAATAATATTGCATGTGTATTCTTTTACTAACAAAAGCCTAGGTCATTGCATGTGTATTTCTCTTGGATACCACACATGGATCCTGATGTCATTCCCACATGTGTGTTCTTTTTTACTAACAACAGCAAGTCATTGAAATGTGTGATCTCTTGAGAGACCACACATGGATCCTGATGGCATTGCATGTGTGTTCTCTTGAGACCTGCGTGAATCCGATGTCATTGCATGTGTGTGTTTTTATTAACAACCTTCGATTGTGCATGTGTGTTCTTTTCACATACACATATGGATCCACTAGTGTCATTCCATACATGCTCTTTTCTGCAATCCACCTATGGATCCCACCCGATGTCATTGCATGTGTGTCTTTTCACATACCCTGTGAGATGGATCCACTAGTTTTCATTGAAATGTGTGTGTTCTGCTTTAGAACCACATGGATCCTAGTGTCATTGCATGTAATATTTCTTTTTACTAACAACCTTGATGTCATTGCATGTGTGTTCTTTAGTCCACCCCTCACGGATCCACAGGTGTCATTGCATGTGTGCTCTTTTTTACTAACAACAACTTAGTCATTGCGCTTGTGTGTTCTCTTGAGGAGACCACACATGGATCCTAGTGTCATTGCATGTGTGTTCTTTTTACTAACAACTTAACTTGAGTCATTGAAATGTGTAATCTCTTGAGAGACCACACATGGATCCAGTGTCATTGCATGTGTGTTCTCTTGAGATACCACCGCATTGGATCACAGATGTCATTATAGTATTGATGCTTTTACTAACAACAATTTGGGTGTGCATGTGTGTTCTTTTCACATACCACATATGGATCCACTAAGGCTGCTCACATTCCATGTATTGTCTTTTCACAATCCACCTATGGATCCACAGTGTCATTGCATGTGTGTTCTTTCACATACCACGTGTGGATCCACTAGTTTCATTGAAATGTGTGTTCTCTTTGGAATACACACATGGATCCACCAATGTCATTGCATGTGTGTTCTTTTTACCAACAACAACTAGAGTCATTGCATCGTGTTTCTTTTCACATATGGATCCACCAGTGTCATTGCATGTGTGTTCTCTGTGTGCTCTTTCACAATCCACCTATGGATCCACCAGTGTCATTGCATGTGTGTCTTTTTACTAACTCAACCAGACTCATTGAAATGTGTGTTCTTTTCACATACATATGGATCCACCAGTCATTGCATGTGTGTTCTTTTTGTGTGTTCTCTTCAGACCACACATGGATCCATGTCATTGCATGTGAGTTATTTTTACTAACAACAGAGCCATTGAAATGTGTGTTCTTTTCAGAGACCACACATGGATCCAACAAATTGCATGTGTGTTCTTTTACTAACAACAACCAGTGTGTTCTTTCACAATCCACCTATGGATCCACCGGTGTTATTGCATGTGTGTTCTTTTTACTAACAAGCTGAGTCATTTATGACTATTCATTTCATATACCACATATCGATCCACCAGTGTCATTGAAATGTGTGTTCTCTTCAGAGACCACACATAGATACACCAGTGTCATTGCATGTGTGTTCTTTTCACAATCCACCTATGGATCCACCAGTGTCATTGCATGTGTGTTCTCCTTACTAACAACAACCAGATTCATTGCATGTGTGTTCTTTTCACATACCACATATGGATCCACCAGTGTCATTGCATGTGTGCTCTTTTTACTAACAACAACCAGAGTCATTGCATGTGTGCTCTTTTCCTAGTGTCATTGCATGTGTGTTCTTTTACTATAACAACCAGAGTCATTTCATGACTATTCTTTTCACATACCACATATGGATCCACCGATGTCATTGCATGTGTGTTCTTTTTAGTAACAACAACTGGAGTCATTGCATGTGTGTTATTTTCACATACCACATATGGATCCACCAGTGTCATTGCATGTGTGCTCCTTTCACAATCCACCTATGGATCCTCCAGTGTCATTGCATGTGTGTTCATTTTACTAACAACAAATGGATTCATTTTATGACTATTCTTTTCGCATACCACATATGGATCCACCAGTGCCATTGAAATGTGTGTTCTCTTTAGAGACCACACATGGATCCACCGAGGTCATTGTATGTGTGTGCTTTTTACTAACAACAACGGAGTCATTGCATGTGTTCTTTTCACATACCACATCGATCCACCAATGTCATTGCATGTGTGCTCTTTTCACAATCCACCCATGGATCCACCAGTGTCATTGCATGTGTGTTCTTTTTACTAACAATAACCAGAGTCATTGAAATGTGTGTACTTTTCACATACCACATATGGATCCAATAGTGTCATTGCATGTATGTTCTTTTCACAATCCACATATGGATCCACCAGTGTCATTGCATGTGTGTTCTTTTTACTAACAACAACTAGAGTCATTGGATGTGTGTTCTTTTCACATACCACATATGGATCCACCTGTCATTGCATGTGTGCTCTTTCACAATCCACCTATGGATCCACCAGTGTCATTGCATGTGTGTTCTTTTTACTAACAACAACGAGTCATTGAAATGTGTGTTCTTTTCACATACCACATATGGATCCACCAGTGTCATTGCATGTGTGTTCTTTTCAGAATCCACCTATGGAGCAGAGGAGCAGAGCGGAGCTGGAAAATTGCACAATAATGTGTTGGTGGGCGGCACCAGCCCTGAACTGGGACGCACGCCGTCGAAGGTGGAGGCGGGCGCTAGTCGAATAACATGCCACCTATGCACTATGCAAGCACCCACATGTGTCTGTTTGATCAAAACTTGCATGCGGTGCATGGCTGGTTCAGCGCTAGTTCCAAAAAAGCTCGTTGATCCAAACTTGAATTGGCAGTTCCGCTTCTTCTCCCCTCGTCTCCTCGTCTCCCCTCGCGATTGGCTTCTTCTTCTCCTCGCGTGGTAGTTCTTCTTTCTTCCTCGATCAAAACATTCCCACGTAAGCCATGGCCATGGCGGATGAAGAGGAACTGGTCCGATCTCGGCCGACCCACTTGCAAGATCGGCGACTACTTGCTGGAGAAAGAGAGACGACACCTATCTTGTCGGAAATGCGCACCGATTGGCACTTTAAAGGTGCCGAATTCCATCTCAACAACTAGATCATGATAGATCACACACTTCCATTGGCGACTTCACCTTCCTCAACCTTGCCACTGGTCGTTGCTTCAGACAAATCTAATGGGCGTCCGCCAGCGGTTCACATTCACATCCGATATTTATTGGTATTTTCCATTGTAAACATCTTAGTGCTAGATGCCTCTTCTTCCAAAAGATTCTACTTCGTCGGTGTTTCTCGTGGCGTCATCGTGCTTGCTCGGAGGTGGAGCCATACCAGTTAAACCGAACCCAATCACTCATAAGTCTAACTGAGTTTCAAGCACACATACCATCGATCTTGTGCAATCATCGTGTGGCGAAGTCCCGGCGATGGTGTTCGTTTGCACAATTATCCGGATCATATTGCATGGGCCGATGAGAGCACTAGCAGGGCAAATCAATGGATCATTTGGAGAAGGATTGTATTCGCCACCTCTGATATATGCTTCGGGTCTACATGGCGGCATTGAAGTATATTACTTGAGAATGGAGACATCTTGTCGACCAACATCTAGTTAGAGCAGCGCGACACTCTCACGATGGCCAAAATAATTTGGCCCCGGTCTTTTGAACATGTCGGAACCTACAAATTTTACCTTGTGAGTCGGATGGTGATCTGCTTCTTGTGTTGAGCAGATTTGCCATAGGGCAACCGGTGTTGTCTGGTGGACACGAAGAACCCGCTCTCTCGAGGCCATCGGTGACATTGGAAATCGTGCCCTCTTTGTTGGTTATAATCGGTCTATCTCCATTGACACCAGGTTACACCCCAGTCAAACCGGTTGCATATACTACAGGAATTTTATCGACATGATCATCGTGAGGTTCAAGCGAAGAGGATCCAACAATGGTAATGTATGGCTTAAGTCTAGAACATACATAAGGCCTTACCCTCGGATGAGATCTTCGCAACACATTGTAGACGGAGAGAGTTCTCTGAACATGTGTTGCGACACGTATAGAGGGAGAATGAATCCTATATTCATCCTAGGTTATTTGCTAGCATTTTCAGGTCTATTTTTTCTAAGTAGAAATTTGTACTTGTATTTATATTATTTGATCAGCAGTATGCGTATTACCTTTCGGACAAAATTGTAATGTACTTAATTTTAGTAATTCAAAGTATTTATTTTAGTAGCTTCTTTCAAATTCTCTTGTGTTTGACATGGGCATCATTTCAGCGAATTCAGGTTCCACATGGAAAATTGCAAAATAATGTGTTGGTGGGCGGCACCAGCCCTCGAACCTGGGATCTTGCTGGTCGAAGGTGGAGGGCGGGCCCGCTTGTCGAAAAACATGCCATGTTGGCATCCACACGATGCCCTTTAAAAAAACACGCCACGTCGTTATCCCTTGTCTACGATGGTGTTGCTACAATTGATGGTACATGGTGGCATATAAATAATATCATTATAAACATAAAGGGCACGATCGTCAACATTTCTAAATGAAACCCGGTCCCGTCTCCTACCTATCCTGGTACATTGCCCGATGAGGTGGATAGCCACGACCGATCTTTTAATATGTTCGCACTCTTATGCTGAGAAGGAAATAAAGATTGAGTTGTTAATGCAGCAGTGTCAATTATTACCCTCTAAGGAAATGGGAAATGGTTATTTTCACGCGTGCCGTAGTCCAAACCTCTTGTCGTCTTTCACTCCCCTTCTCCGACTAACCACAGTTCACCTTACTGTTCCTCGCCTTCAGATTAACATGGTAGCCACCGCCCTACTTCAAGGCCGGTCTCCCATTGCCTGCCGGTGGATGATTTCCCGAATGTGCCGAATCGGCAGCGGCGCGGCGACTGGCGTCGGTGCCGAGATCGGCAAGAAGGGCCAAGAAGGCGATGTGGAGAAATCGCGGCGCATTACGGCATGCTCTAGGCGGTGGGAACAAGGTATCGTATCAAATCGTTCACGAGAGCATGCCGCCGGTACACACCCTCGAGCAGGAAGCGCCAAGGTCTAGGAACTCTCGCGTCCATGCCGGTGCGACTACCTTACCTCAGTGGGGGAGGCTGGGAGCACGCCGTCTGCGGGAAAGACGCTCCATCCTACGCACCGTCGAAGGCTGTACCGTGGCGGCGACCAAGCGTCTACACTCAGCATGCTGGATTGTTCGACAACCAAAGCCGACGGCGGGCATCAGCTCAGCCCCGGAATTCAGGTTCGAGTTCACACAGACCTCTGATCCCAGAAGGAGATGTAATTTCAGTTTCAAAGAAATCATTGCGGCGCGGATGGTCCAACTGAACTGGACGCGCATGAAATGCGATGCAGATTTCTTGTAGTTTGGCAGGAAGGCAATAGATCAGTTTGGGTTAAATGATCAAAGAACTTATGTCCTCTCAAGGCAATTGGCCAGCTAACTTTTCTGGCGGAGATCTGTAGTTTCTTCAGTGTAGAATAGTTAAGTTCAGGACTAAGAATGGCTTTTGTAGATGAAATGCTAATTGTTCTATAAACTAGTAGGAAGTTTAGCCCACTTTTGTGTAGGTATAAGACCCTTTTGTATAGAAGTACTACTGTTGTAAGAAAATACTATCAAGTATCTATTTCCTTCAATTACTAGTCGTGGTTCAATCTAGTTAACTGGCATCTTTTTATCCCAGACTACAGATTTTGCGTCTGTTGTCTGTGCTGTAAACCATTTTTCTTTTGTCTTGTGTTGCCTGCAAAATGGTCCTGCAGTTCAACGTGTTACAAATGTAGCTACCTTGTACTTGAAGAGGAGATGGACTACATTTTCCTGGCATCCACAGAATTGACATTGCTCATTGCCAGACCACCCTCTTTTCATGAGGTTGTCCTTGGTTATTCACAGAAATTATAAAGCACGATGTTTAACTACATCGATTCAACCTATTACACACACACTACATCAAATTCATTACCCACATACTACATCGATTCAAACTATTACACACACATACTACTTAGGGCTATTACACACACCTACATCGATTCAAACTATTACACATTTTTAGTCGATGCTAACTTCGCTACGCTCTCCATACTACAAATTCATTAGCACACATACCACGGCAATTCACTAGAGCTTTGTCTTCACTCGAGAAATCAGAACCACCAACTCGTCCAAGCCCGATTCCCCACCAAACTTTGTGCGCCATCACGAAACGGTGGTGGTCTGTGCCATCGATCCTTCCAGCCAACACTGCTGCGGCGACGAGGACGCTTTCGGCAGCCTCTTGGGCCCCTGAATGCCATGTACCGACCTCAACCTCCTCCGGTGAATGATGACCAGGTGCTTCAGCAAAGGTCGCCCTTACGCACCTCGTACATCTTAGGAATGGCGGATCTTTCAGCCATGCCTTTACCACGATGACCCATTCGTGCTCGGTGGCGCGATTTCCACCAGCTCGCCACCAAGGCTACTGACGACCTTCTTGAGGATCTATGGCTCCCAAGCATCCAATGGGAGGCCGTCAAAGCCGAGTTTGGAGAAGAAACGAAGCTGCCCCAAGCGATCGTCCCACCCACAGCGCGATGCCAACACATGAAGCTCATTTTCTCCCCTGCGGCTCGAAAGAACGGGAAGAATGCAGAACACGCTCGATTATATGTGCTCGAACCACAAAAAAATCGAATGGCGCGCATACCTCAATGTTGACCTCATTTCTCGATCCCAAAACAAGACCTAAAAGCCGAGAACTTTCGCGGCGACACGGCGGGGCAGACCAGACGGTGGCCATGAGGCGTGGTCGTCGAACTGCTGTGCCAGGCTACCATGCACAGGGTGCGGCGGCGAGCAACTTCGAGGCGGTTGCGGCCTGGATCGCCAACGGGGCGCTCCGCCGCGAAGTCTAGCCCGGGCGAGATATTAGTCCGGGGACGTGAAGCTCCGATACGGCGGACGATGCAATAGCGATGGCTATGAGCTTCGATTAGAGGAGTGGGAGGTTGACCGGACATGGCGGGGACGCAAATTAGAGCAAGTGCGAGTTCCGATGAGGAGCGAGCAGCGGAGCTAAGCAAATGTTATGGGGAGGGCAGGGAGAAGACGAGCGAGCAAAGAAATAGATAAAGTCCACTCGGGGATCTGGTCCACGCGGGGTAAGCTAGTCCACGACCGCCAAAGATAACGGGAATCTTGACATGGCGGGCCAAGAAGAGTTGACCTAACGGCGGTATTTGAGTTCAACTATTTTCATTTGGTTTAAGCGATCGTTTGGCCATTAGATTTGTATTCACCCCATTTGGCCCTTACGGACAATTGGCGATTCTACTATGGCCCCTCCAGCGATTGATGACAACTCAGTACCACGTGCGCTCACCCACCAAGTTTGGTACATAACGAACATACCACATATGGATCCACCAGTGTCATTGCATGTGTGTTCTTTTCACAATCCACATGGATCCACACTGTGTCATTGCATGTGTGCTCTTTTTTACTAACAACAACTTAGATGTATTCATTGAAATGTGTGTTCTTTTCACAATCCACTATGGATCCACCGGTGTCATTGCATGTGTGTTCTTTTTACAACAACCAGAGTCATTTCATGTGTGTTCTTTTCACATACCACATATGGATCCCACTTGTGTCATTGCATGTGTGTTCTTTTTACTAACAACGGAGTCATTGCATGTGTGTTCTTTTCACATACCATATGGATCCACTAGTGTCATTGCATGTGTGTGTTCTTTTCACAATCACACATGGATCCACAGTGTCATTGCATGTGTGTTCTTTTTACTAACAACAACCAGTCATTGCATGTGTGTTCTTTTCACATACCACATATGGATCCACAGTGTCATTGCATGTGTTCTTTTCACAATCCACCTATGGATCCACAGTGTCATTGCATGTGTGTTCTTTTTACTAACAACAACTAGAGTCATTGCATGTGTGTTCTTTTCACATACCATATGGATCCACAGTGTCATTGCAATGTGTGTTCTCTTGAGACCACCTATGGATCCACAGTGTCATTGCATGTGTGTTCTTTTACTAACAACAATGGAGTCATTGCATGTGTGTTCTTTTCACATACCACCTATGGATCCACAGTGTCATTGCATGTGTGTTCTTTTACTAACAACGAACAGAGTCATTTCATGTGTGTTCTTTTCACATACCACATTTGGATCCACTAGTGTCATTGCATGTGTGTTCTTTTCACAATCCACCTATGGATCCACAGTGTCATTGCATGTGTGTTCTTTTTACTACAACACTAGAGTCATTGCTTGAGTGTTCTTTTCACATACCACATATGGATCCACAGTGTCATTGCATGTGTGTTCTTTTCACAATCCACCTATTGATCCACCAGTGTCATTGCATGTGTGTTCTTTTTACTAACAACAACCAGAGTCATTGCATGTGTGTTCTTTTCACATACCACATATGGATCCACCAGTGTCATTGCATGTGTGTTCTTTTAGAATCCACACATGGATCCACAGTGTCATTGCATGTGTGTTCTTTTTACTAACAACAAGAGTCATTGCATGTGTGTTCTTTTCACATACCACATATGGATCCACAGTGTCATTGCATGTGTGTTCTTTTACAATCCACCTATGGATCCACAGTGTCATTGCATGTGTGTTCTTTTTACTAACAACAAGAGTCATTGAAATGTGTGTTCTCTTCAGAGACCACACATGGATCCACAGTGTCATTGCATGTGTGTTCTTTTTACTAACAACAACTGGAGTCATTTCATGTGTGTTCTTTTCACATACCACATATGGATCCACAGTGTCATTGCATGTGTGCTCTTTTCACAATCACCTATGGATCCACAGTGTCATTGCATGTGTGTTCTTTTACTAACAACAACAGTCATTGCATGTGTGTTCTTTTCACATACCACATATGGATCCACAGTGTCATTGCATGTGTGTTCTTTTCACAATCCACCTATGGATCCAGTGTCATTGCATGTGTGTTCTTTTACTAACAACTGGAGTCATTTCATGTGTGTTCTTTTCACATACCACATGGATCCACAGTGTCATTGCATGTGTGTTCTTTTTACTAACAACAGTCATTGCATGTGTGTTCTTTTCACATACCACATATGGATCCACAGTGTCATTGCATGTGTGTTCTTTTCACAATCCACCTATGGATCCACAGTGTCATTGCATGTGTGTTCTTTTTACTAACAACAACCAGAGTCATTGCATGTGTTCTTTTCACACCACACATGGATCCACAGTGTCATTGCATGTGTGTTCTTTTACTAAAACAAACAAAAGTCATTGCATGTGTGTTCTTTTCACATACCACATATGGATCCACAGTGTCATTGCATGTGTGTTCTTTTCACAATCCACCTATGGATCCACTTGTGTCATTGCATGTGTGTTCTTTTTACTAACAACGACAGAGTCATTGCATGTGTGTTCTTTTCACATACCACATATGGATCCACTAGTGTCATTGCATGTGGGTTCTTTTAACAATCCACCTATGGATCCACAGTGTCATTGCATGTGTGTTCTTTTTACTAACAACAACTAGAGTCATTGCATGTGTGTTCTTTTCACATACCACATATGGATCCACAGTGTCATTGCATGTGTGTTCTTTTCACAATCCATATGGATCCACAGTGTCATTGCATGTGTGTTCTTTTTACTAACAACAACCAGTCATTGCATGTGTGTTCTCTTATGGATCCCAGTGTCATTGCATGTGTGTTCTTTTCACATACCACATATGGATCCACCAGTGTCATTGCATGTGGGTTCTTTTCAGAGACCACCTATGGATCCACCAGTGTCATTGCATGTGTGTTCTTTTACTAACAACAACTGGAGTCATTGCATGTGTGTTCTTTTCACATACCACATATGGATCACAGTGTCATTGCATGTGTTCTTTCACAATCCACCTATGGATCCACCAGTGTCATTGCATGTGTGTTCTTTTTTACTAACAACAATGAGTCATTGCATGTGTTCTTTTCACATACCATATGGATCCACCAGTGTCATTGAAATGTGTGTTCTCTTCACAATCCACACATGGATCCACCAGTGTCATTGCATGTGTGTTCTTTTTACTAACAACAACGAGAGTCATTGCATGTGTTTTATTTTCAGATAACACATATGGAACCACGAGTGTCATTTCAGGTGTGTTCTTTTCACAATCCACCTATGGATCCACCAGTGTCATTGCATGTGTGTTCTTTTTACTAACAACAACCTGAGTCATTGAAATGTGTGTTCTTTTCACACACACATGGATCCACAGTGTCATTGCATGTGTGTTCTTTTTACTAACAACAACTGGAGTCATTGCATGTGTGTTCTTTTCACATACCACATATGGATCCACAGTGTCATTGCATGTGTGTTCTTTTCACAATCCACCTATGGATCCACAGTGTCATTGCATGTGTGTTCTTTTACTAACAACAACGAGTCATTGCATGTGTGTTCTTTTCACATACCATATGGATCCACAGTGTCATTGCATGTGTGTTCTTTTCACAATCCACCTATGGATCCACAGTGTCATTGCATGTGTGTTCTTTTACTAACAACAACCAGAGTCATTGCATGTGTGTTCTTTTCACATACCACCTATGGATCCACAGTGTCATTGCATGTGTGTTCTTTTACTAACAACAACGAGTCATTGCATGTGTGTTCTTTTCACATACCACATATGGATCCACAGTGTCATTGCATGTGTGTTCTTTTCACAATCCACACATGGATCCACAGTGTCATTGCATGTGTGTTCTTTTACTAACAACAACAGAGTCATTGCATGTGTGTTCTTTTCACACCACATATGGATCCACAGTGTCATTGCATGTGTGTTCTTTTCACATGGATCCACCTATGGTGTCATTGCATGTGTGTTCTTTTTACTAACAAGTCATTTCATGTGTGTTCTTTTCACATACCACATATGGATCACAGTGTCATTGCATGTGTTCTCTTCCACACATGGATCCACCAGTGTCATTGCATGTGTGTTCTTTTTCACAATCCACCTATGGATCCACCAGTGTCATTGCATGTGTGTTCTTTTACTAACAACAACCAAGTCATTGCATGTGTTCTCTTTCATACCACATATGGATCCACAGTGTCATTGCATGTGTGTTCTTTTACTAACAACAGTCATTGCATGTGTTCTTTTCACATACCATATGGATCCATGTCATTGCGTGTGTGACCTATGGATCACCAGTGTCATTGCATGTGTGTTCTTTTTACTAACAACAACTAGAGTCATTGCATGTGTGTTCTTTTCACATACCACATATGGATCCACAGTGTCATTGCATGTGTGTTCTTTTCAATCACCTATGGATCCACAGTGTCATTGCATGTGTGTTCTTTTTACTAACAACTAGAGTCATTGCATGTGTGTTCTTTTCACATACCACATATGGATCCACAGTGTCATTGCATGTGTGTTCTTTTCACAACCACATGGATCCACAGTGTCATTGCATGTGTGTTCTTTTTACTAACAACAACTAGAGTCATTGCATGTGTGTTCTTTTCACATACCACATATGGATCCACAGGTGTCATTGCATGTGTGTTCTTTTCAATCCACCTATGGATCCACCAGTGTCATTGCATGTGTGTTCTTTTACTAACAACAACCAGAGTCATTGAAATGTGTTCTCTTTGAGACCACACATGGATCCACCAGTGTAATTGCATGTGTTTTCTTTTTACTAACAACTAGAGTCATTGCATGTGTGTTCTTTTCACATACCACATGGATCCACAGTGTCATTGCATGTGTTCTTTTCACAATCCTATGGATCCACAGTGTCATTGCATGTGTGTTCTTTTACTAACAACAATGAGTCATTGCATGTGTGTTCTTTTCACATACCACATATGGATCCACCAGTGTCATTGAAATGTGTGTTCTCTTAGAGACCACATATGGATCCACCAGTGTCATTGCATGTGTGTTCTTTTACTAACCACCTATGGATCCAGTGTCATTGCATGTGTGTTCTTTTCACTAACATATGGATCCACCAGTGTCATTGCATGTGTGTTCTTTTCACAATCCACCTATGGATCCACAGTGTCATTGCATGTGTGTTCTTTTACTAACAACTGGAGTCATTGCATGTGTGTTCTTTTCACACCACATATGGATCCACAGTGTCATTGCATGTGTGTTCTCTTCACAGACCACCTATGGATCCACCAGTGTCATTGCATGTGTGTTCTTTTTACTAACAACAACAAGTCATTGCATGTGTTTTCTGCATACCACATATGGATCCACAGTGTCATTGCATGTGTGTTCATTTCACAATCCAGCTATGGATCCACCAGTGTCATTGCATGTGTGTTCTTTTTACTAACAACAAGACTAGTCATTTCATGAGTGTTCTTTTCACATACCACATATGGATCCACCAGTGTCAGTGCAAGGTGTGTTCTCTTCACAAGACCACACATGGATCCACCAGTGTCATTGCATGTGTGTTCTTTCAGTAACAACAACTCGAGTCATTGCATGTGTGTTCTTTTCACAGCCCACAGATGGATGCACCAGTGTCATTGCATGTGTGTTCTTTCACAATCCACCTATGGATCCACAGTGTCATTGCATGTGTGTTCTTTTTACTAACAACAGCAGTCATTGAAATGTGTGTTCTTCACATACCACATATGGATCCACAGTGTCATTGCATGTGTGTTCTTTTTACTAACAACAACTGGAGTCATTGCATGTGTGTTCTTTTTACCACATATGACCAATGTCATTGCATGTGTGTTCTTTTCATACCACATATGGATCCACCAGTGTCATTGCATGTGTGTTCTTTTTACTAACAACAAGAGTCATTGCATGTGTGTTCTTTTCACATACCATGGATCCACCAGTGTCGTTGCATGTGTGCTCTTTTCACAATACACCTTTTGATCCACAAGTGTCATTGCACTTGTGTTCTTTTTTCTAACAACCAGAGTCAGTGCATGTGTGTTATTTCTACATACCACATATGGATCCACCAGTGTCATTGAAATGTGTGTTCTTGAGAGACCACACATGGATCCACATGTCATTGCATGTGTGTTCTTTTTACTAACAACAACTGGAGTCATTGCATGTGTGTTCTTTTCACATACCACATATGGATCCCAGTGTCATTGCATGTGTTCTTTTCACAATCCACCTATGGATCACAGTGTCATTGCATGTGTGTTCTTTTTAACAACAACGAGTCAGTCATGAAATGTGTGTTCTTTGAGACCACACATGGATCCCTGATGTCATTGCATGTGTGTTCTTTTCATACCACATGGATGATCCACCAGTGTCATTGCATGTGTGTTCTTTTACTAACAACAACGAGTCATTGCATGTGTGTTCTTTTCACATACCACATATGGATCCACCAGTGTCATTGCATGTGTGTTCTTTTCACAATCCACCTATGGATCCACAGGTGTCATTGCATGTGTGTTCTTTACTAACAACAACGAGTCATTGCATGTGTTCTTTTCACCACATATGGATCCAGTGTCATTGCATGTGTGCTCTCTTCAGCAACCACACATGGATCCACCAGTGTCATTGCATGTGTGTTCTTTTCACATACCACATATGGATCCACCAGTGTCATTGCATGTGTGTTCTTTTCACTATGGATCCACCAGTGTCATTGCATGTGTTCTTTTTACTAACAACAACAGAGTCATTGCATGTGTTCTTTTCACATACCACATATGGATCCACCGGTGTCATTGCATGTGTGTTCTTTTTACTAACATCAAATGGATACATTGCATGTGTTTACTTTTCACAAACCACATATTAATCCACAATTTGCATTGCATGTGTGCACTTTACACATACCACTTAGGCATCCACAGTGTCATTGCATGTGTGTTCTCTTCAGAGACCACCTATGGATCCACCAGTGTCATTGCATGTGTGTTCTTTTTACTAACAACAATTAGAGTCATTGCATGTGTGTTGTTTTCACATACCACATATGGATCCACCAGTGTCATTGCATGTGTGTTCTTTTCACAATCCACCTATGGATCCACCAGTGTCATTGCATGTGTGTTCTTTATACTAACAACAACTGGAGTCATTTCATGTGTGTTCTTTTCACATACCACATATGGATCCACAGTGTCATTGCAATGTGTGTTCTTTTCAGACCACACATGGATCCACCAGTGTCATTGCATGTGTGTTCTTTTCACTAACAACAACTGGAGTCATTGCATGCGTGTTCTTTTCACATACCACACATGGATCCACCAGTGTCATTGCATGTGTGATATTTTCATAATCCACCTATGGATCCACTAGTGTCATTGCATGTCTGTTCTTTTTACTAACAACCAGAGTCATTGAAATGTGTGTTCTCTTCAGAGACCACACATGGATCCACCAGTGTCATTGCATGTGTGTTCTTTTTACTAACAACCTGAGTCATTGCATGTGTGTTCTTTTCACATACCACATATGGATCCACAGTGTCATTGCATGTGTGTTCTTTTCACAATCCACCTATGGATCCACCAGTGTCATTGCATGTGTGTTCTTTTTACTAACAACAACTAGAGTCATTGCATGTGTGTTCTTTTCACATACCACATATGGATCCGCAGTGTCATTGCATGTGTGTTCTTATGGATCCACCAGTGTCATTGCATGTGTGCTCTTTTCACAATCCACCTATGGATCCACTAGTGTCATTGCATGTGTGTTCTTTTACTAACAACAACGAGTCATTGCAATGTGTGTTCTTTTCAGACCACACATGGATCCACAGTGTCATTGCATGTGTGTTCTTTTACTAACAACAACAGAGTCATTGCATGTGTGTTCTTTTCACATACCATATGGATCCACAGTGTCATTGCATGTGTGTTCTTTTCACAGACCACCTATGGATCCACAGTGTCATTGCATGTGTGTTCTTTTTACTAACAACAACTGGAGTCATTGCATGTGTGTTCTTTTCACATACCACATATGGATCCACAGTGTCATTGCATGTGTGTTCTTTTCACAATCCACCTATGGATCCACAGTGTCATTGCATGTGTGTTCTTTTACTAACAACAACGAGTCATTGCATGTGTGTTCGTTTCACATACCACATATGGATCCACAGGTGTCATTGCATGTGTGTTCTCTTGAGACCACATATGGATCCACGAGTGTCATTGAAATGTGTACTCTTTTTACTAACAACAACTGGAGTCATTTCATGACTATTCTTTTCACATACCACATATGGATCCAGTGTCATTGCATGTGTGTTCTTTTCACAATCCACCTATGGATCCACCAGTGTCATTGCATGTGTGTTCTTTTACTAACAACAAGAGTCATTGCAATGTGTGTTCTCTTCACATACCACACATGGATCCTCTAGTGTCATTGCATGTGTGTTCTTTTTACTAACAACAACTGGAGTCATTGCATGTGTGTTCTTTTCACATACCACATATGGATCCACCAGTGTCAGTGCATGTGTGTTCTTTTCACAATCCACCTATGGATCCACAAGTGTGGTTGAATGTGTGGTCTTGATAATAACAACAACCAGAGTCATTGCATGTGTGTTCTTTTGACATAACAAATATGGAGACACAGTGTCATTGCATGTGTGTTCTTTTCACAATCCACATATGGATCCACCAGTGTCATTGCATGTGTGTTCTTTTCACAATCCACCTTTGGATCCACACGTGTCATTGCAAGTGTGTTAGTTTTCGTAAACAACACCAGACTCATTGCATGTCTGTTCTTGTCACATACCACATATGGATCCACCAGTGTCATTGCATGTGTGTTCTTTTTACTAACAACAGAGTCATTGCATGTGTTCTTTTCACATACCATATGGATCCACAGTGTCATTGCATGTGTGTTCTTTTCACACCACCTATGGATCCACAGTGTCATTGCATGTGTGTTCTTTTTACTAACAACAACTAGAGTCATTGCATGTGTGTTCTTTTCACATACCATATGGATCCCAGTGTCATTGCATGTGTGTTCTTTTCACAATCCACCTATGGATCCACAGTGTCATTGCATGTGTGTTCTTTTTACTAACAACAACGAGTCATTGCATGTGTGTTCTTTTCACATACCACATATGGATCCACAGTGTCATTGAAATGTGTGTTCTCTTTGAGACCACACATGGATCCACCAGTGTCATTGCATGTGTGTTCTTTTACTAACAACAACGAGTCATTGCATGTGTGTTCTTTTCACATACCACATATGGATCCACAGTGTCATTGCATGTGTGTTCTTTTCACAATCCACCTATGGATCCACAGTGTCATTGCATGTGTGTTCTTTTTTACTAACAACAACCAAGTGTCATTGAAATGTGTGTTCTCTTCAGACCACACATGGATCCACAGTGTCATTGCATGTGTTCTTTTTACTAACAACAAGAGTCATTGCATGTGTGTTCTTTTCACATACCACATATGGATCCACAGTGTCATTGCATGTGTGTTCTTTTCACATGGATCCACCTATGATCCACAGTGTCATTGCATGTGTGTTCTTTTTACTAACAACAACCAGAGTCATTGCATGTGTGTTCTTTTCACATACCACATATGGATCCACCAGTGTCATTGCATGTGTGTTCTTTTCACAATCCACCTGTGGATCCACAGTGTCATTGCATGTGTGTTCTTTTGACAAACAACAACGAGTCATTGCATGTGTGTTCTTTTCACATACCACATATGGATCCACAGTGTCATTGCATGTGTGTTCTCTTGAGACCACACATGGATCCACCAGTGTCATTGCATGTGTGTTCTTTTTACTAACAACAACGAGTCATTGCATGTGTGTTCTTTTCACATACCACATATGGATCCACAGTGTCATTGCATGTGTGTTCTTTTCACAATCCACCTATGGATCCACCAGTGTCATTGCATGTGTGTTCTTTTTACTAACAACAACGAGTCATTGAAATGTGTTCTCTTGAGACCACATATGGATCCACAGTGTCATTGCATGTGTGTTCTTTTTACTAACAACAAGAGTCATTGCATGTGTGTTCTTTTCACATACCACATATGGATCCACAGTGTCATTGCATGTGTGTTCTCTTTTCACATGGATCCACCAGTGTCATTGCATGTGTGTTCTTTTACTAACAACAACTAGAGTCATTGCATGTGTGTTCTTTTCACATACCACATATGGATCCACAGTGTCATTGCATGTGTTCTTTTCACAATCCACCTATGGATCCACAGTGTCATTGCATGTGTGTTCTTTTACTAACAACAACTAGAGTCATTGCATGTGTGTTCTTTTCACATACATATGGATCCACAGTGTCATTGCATGTGTGTTCTCTTTACCACACATGGATCCACCAGTGTCATTGCATGTGTGTTCTTTTCACAGACCACCTATGGATCCACAGTGTCATTGCATGTGTGTTCTTTTACTAACAACAACTGGAGTCATTGCATGTGTGTTCTTTTCACATACCACATATGGATCCACCAGTGTCATTGCATGTGTGTTCTTTTCACAATCCACCTATGGATCCACAGTGTCATTGCATGTGTGTTCTTTTTTACTAACAACAACTAGAGTCATTGCATGTGTGTTCTTTTCACATACCACATATGGATCCACATGTGTCATTGCATGTGTATTCTTTTCACAATCCACCTATGGATCCACAGTGTCATTGCATGTGTGTTCTTTTTACTAACAACAACAGAGTCATTGCATGTGTGTTCTTTTCACATACCACATATGGATCCACAGTGTCATTGCATGTGTGTTCTTTTCACAATCCACCTATGGATCCACAGGTGTCATTGCATGTGTGTTCTTTTACTAACAACAACTAGAGTCATTGCATGTGTGTTCTTTTCACATACCACATATGGATCCACAGTGTCATTGCATGTGTGTTCTTTTGGAGACCACCTATGGATCCACAGTGTCATTGCATGTGTGTTCTCTTTCACAATCCACCTATGGATCCACCAGTGTCATTGCATGTGTGGTCTTTTTACTAACAACAACAGAGTCATTGCATGTGTGTTCTCTTCAGACCACATGGATCCACAGTGTCATTGCATGTGTGTTCTTTTTACTAACAACAATGGAGTCATTGCATGTGTGTTCTTTTCACATACCACATATGGATCCACAGTGTCATTGCATGTGTGTTCTTTTCACAGACCACCTATGGATCCACCAGTGTCATTGCATGTGTGTTCTTTTTACTAACAAGAACTGAGTCATTGCATGTGTGTTCTTTTCACATACCACATATGGATCCACAGTGTCATTGCATGTGTGTTCTTTTCACAATCCACCTATGGATCCACCAGTGTCATTGCATGTGTGCTCTTTTTACTAACAACAACGAGTCATTGCATGTGTGTTCTTTTCACATACCACATATGGATCCACAGTGTCATTGCATGTGTGTTCTTTTCACAATCCACATGGATCCACCAGTGTCATTGCATGTGTGTTCTTTTTACTAACAACAACTGAGTCATTGCATGTGTGTTCTTTTCACATACCACATATGGATCCACAGGTGTCATTGCATGTGTGTTCTTTTCACAATCCACCTATGGATCCACAGTGTCATTGCATGTGTGTTCTTTTTACTAACAACAACCAGAGTCATTGCATGTGTTCTTTTCACATACCACATATGGATCCACAGTGTCATTGCATGTGTGTTCTTTTCACAATCCACCTATGGATCCACAGTGTCATTGCATGTGTGTTCTTTTTACTAACAACAACCAGTCATTGCATGTGTGTTCTTTTCACATACCACATATGGATCCACAGTGTCATTGCATGTGTGTTCTCTTTAAGATCACAGTGTCATTGCATGTGTGTTCTTTTTACTAACAACAACTGAGTCATTGCATGTGTGTTCTTTTCACATACCACATATGGATCCACAGTGTCATTGCATGTGTGTTCTTTCACAATCCACCTATGGATCCACAGTGTCATTGCATGTGTGTTCTTTTACTAACAACAACGAGTCATTGCATGTGTGTTCTTTTCACATACCACATATGGATCCACAGTGTCATTGCATGTGTGTTCTCTTTCACAATCCACATGGATCCACAGTGTCATTGCATGTGTGTTCTTTTTACTAACAACAACGAGTCATTGCATGTGTGTTCTTTTCACATACCACATATGGATCCACAGTGTCATTGCATGTGTGTTCTTTTGAGACCACATGGATCCACGTGTCATTGCATGTGTGTTCTTTTACTAACAACAACGAGTCATTGCATGTGTGTTCTTTTCACATACCACATATGGATCCACAGTGTCATTGCATGTGTGTTCTTTTCACAATCACCTATGGATCCACAGTGTCATTGCATGTGTGTTCTTTTTACTAACAACAACTAGAGTCATTGCATGTGTGTTCTTTTCACATACCACAGATGGATCCACCTGTGTCAGTGCATTTGTGATCTTTTCACAATCCACCTATGGATCCACAGTGTCATTGCATGTGTGTTCTTTTTACTAACAACAACTAGAGTCATTGCATGTCTGTTCTTTTCACATACCACATATGGATCCACCAGTGTCATTGCATGTGTGTTCTTTTCACAGACCACCTATGGATCCACAGTGTCATTGCATGTGTGTTCTTTTCACTAACAACAATGGATCCACAGTGTCATTGCATGTGTGTTCTTTTTACTAACAACAACAGAGTCATTGCATGTGTGTTCTTTTCACAGACCACCTATGGATCCACAGTGTCATTGCATGTGTGTTCTTTTTACTAACAACAACTAGAGTCATTGCATGTGTGTTCTTTTCACATACCACATATGGATCCACAGTGTCATTGAATGTGTGTTATTTTAACAATCAAACTATGGAACCACCAGTGTCATTGCATGTGTGTTCTTTTTACTAACAACAACGAGTCATTGCATGTGTGTTCTTTTCACATACCACATATGGATCCACAGTGTCATTGCATGTGTGTTCTTTTCATCCACCTATGGATCCACCAGTGTCATTGCATGTGTGTTCTTTTTTACTAACAACAACCGAGTCATTGCATGTGTGTTCTTTTCACATACCACATATGGATCCACAGTGTCATTGCAATGTGTGTTCTCTTGGAGACCACCTATGGATCCACCAGTGTCATTGCATGTGTGTTCTTTTTACTAACAACAACTGGAGTCATTGCATGTGTGTTCTTTTCACATACCATATGGATCCACAGTGTCATTGCATGTGTGTTCTTTTCACAATCCACCTATGGATCCACAGTGTCATTGCATGTGTGTTCTTTTTACTAACAACAACCAGTCATTGCATGTGTGTTCTTTTCACATACCACATGGATCCACAGTGTCATTGCATGTGTGTTCTTTTTACTAACAACAACAGAGTCATTGCATGTGTGTTCTTTTCACATACCACATATGGATCCACCAGTGTCATTGCATGTGTGTTCTTTTCACACCTATGGATCCACAGTGTCATTGCATGTGTGTTCTTTTTACTAACAACAACCAGTCATTGCATGTGTGTTCTTTTCACATACCACATATGGATCCACAGTGTCATTGCATGTGTGTTCTTTTCACAATCCACCTATGGATCCACAGTGTCATTGCATGTGTGTTCTTTTTACTAACAACAACGAGTCATTGCATGTGTGTTCTTTTCACATACCACATATGGATCCACAGTGTCATTGCATGTGTGTTCTTTTCACAATCCACCTATGGATCCACAGTGTCATTGCATGTGTGTTCTTTTTACTAACAACAACTAGAGTCATTGCATGTGTGTTCTTTTCACATACCACATATGGATCCACAAGTGTCATTGCATGTGTGTTCTTTTCACAATCCACCTATGGATCCACCAGTGTCATTGCATGTGTGTTCTTTTCACAATCCACCTATGGATCCAACGGTGTCATTGCATGGGTGTTGTTGTTACTAACAACAACCAGTCATTGCATGTGTGTTCTTTGAGAATCCACACATGGATCCTGAGTGTCATTGCATGTGTGTTCTTTTTACTAACAACAACAGAGTCATTGCATGTGTGTTCTTTTCACATACCACATATGGATCCACAGTGTCATTGCATGTGTGTTCTTTTCACAATCCACCTATGGATCCACAGTGTCATTGCATGTGTGTTCTTTTTACTAACAACAGAAGTCATTGCATGTGTGTTCTTTTCACATACCACATATGGATCCACCAGTGTCATTGCATGTGTGTTCTTTTCAAGACCACCTATGGATCCACCAGTGTCATTGCATGTGTGTTCTTTTCACAATCCACCTATGGATCCACAGTGTCATTGCATGTGTGTTCTTTTCACATACCACAACCAGTGTCATTGAAATGTGTTCTCTTGAGAGACCACCTATGGATCCTGAGTGTCATTGCATGTGTGTTCTTTTACTAACAACAACGAGTCATTGCATGTGTTCTTTTCACATACCACATATGGATCCACAGTGTCATTGCATGTGTGTTCTTTTCACAATCCACCTATGGATCCACCAGTGTCATTGCATGTGTGTTCTTTTTCACTAACAACATATGGATCCACAGTGTCATTGCATGTGTGTTCTTTTCAATCCACCTATGGATCCACAGTGTGTCATTGCATGTGTGTTCTTTTCACATGTGTGTTCATACACCTATGGATCCACCAGTGTCATTGCATGTGTGTTCTTTTTACTAACAACAACTCGAGTCATTGCATGTGTGTTCTTTTCACATACCACATATGGATCCACAGTGTCATTGCATGTGTGTTCTTTTCACAATCCACCTATGGATCCACAGTGTCATTGCATGTGTGTTCTTTTACTAACAACAACAGAGTCATTGCATGTGTTCTTTTCACATACCACATATGGATCCACAGTGTCATTGCATGTGTGTTCTTTTCACAATCACCTATGGATCCACAGTGTCATTGCATGTGTGTTCTTTTTACTAACAACAACGAGTCATTGCATGTGTGTTCTTTTCACATACCACATATGGATCCACAGTGTCATTGCATGTGTGTTCTTTTAAATGTGTGTTCTTTTCACAGACCACCTATGGATCCACAGTGTCATTGCATGTGTGTTCTTTTACTAAAAACAACTAGAGTCATTGCATGTGTGTTCTTTTCACATACCACATATGGATCCACAGTGTCATTGCATGTGTGTTCTTTTCACAATCCACCTATGGATCCACCAGTGTGTCATTGCATGTGTGTTCTTTTTACTAACAACAAGAGTCATTGCATGTGTGTTCTTTTCACATACCACATATGGATCCACAGTGTCATTGCAATGTGTGTTCTTTTCAGACCACCTATGGATCCACAGTGTCATTGCATGTGTGTTCTTTTTACTAACAACAACGAGTCATTGCATGTGTGATCTTTTCACAAACCACATATGGATCCACCAGTATCATTGCATGTGTGTTCTTTTAATCCACCTATGGATCCACCAGTGTCATTGCATGTGTGTTCTTTTTACTAACAACAGCCAGAGTCATTGCATGTGTGTTCTTTTCACATACCACACACGGATCCTCTGGTGTCATTGCATGTGTGTTCTTTTTACTAACAACAACTGAGTAATTGCATGTGTGTTCTTTTCACATACCACATATGGATCCACAGTGTCATTGCATGTGTGTTCTTTTCACAATCCACCTATGGATCCAAGTGTCATTGCATGTGTGCTCTTTTCACAATCCACCTATGGATCCACCAGTGTCATTGCATGTGTGTTCTTTTTACTAACAACAACAGAGTCATTGCATGGGTGTTCTTTTCACATACCACATATGGATCCACAGTGTCATTGCATGTGTGTTCTTTCACAATCACCTATGGATCCACGGTGTCATTGCATGTGTGTTCTTTTTACTAACAACAACTGGAGTCATTGCATGTGTGTTCTTTTCACATACCACATATGGATCCACAGGTGTCATTGCATGTGTGATCTTTTCACAATCCACCTATGGATCCACAGTGTCTTTGCTTGTGTGTTATTTTTACTAACAACAACCAGAGTCATTGCATGTGTTCTCTTTTCACATACCACATATGGATCCACCAGTGTCATTGCATGTGTGTTCTTTTTACTAACAACAACTGGAGTCATTGCATGTGTGTTCTTTTCACACCACATATGGATCCACAGTGTCATTGCATGTGTGTTCTTTTCACAATCACCTATGGATCCACCAGTGTCATTGCATGTGTTCTTTACTAACAACTTGAGTCATTGCATGTGTGTTCTTTTCACATACCACATATGGATCCACCAGTGTCATTGCATGTGTGATCTTTTCACAATCCACCTATGGATACCACAGTGTCATTGCATGTGTGTTCTTTTTACTAACAACAACTAGAGTCATTGCATGTGTGTTCTTTTCACATACCACATATGGATCCACAGGTGTCATTGCAATGTGTTCTTTTCACATCCACATGGATCCTGATGTCATTGCATGTGTGTTCTTTTTACTAACAACAAGAGTCATTGCATGTGTGTTCTTTTCACATACCACATATGGATCCCAGTGTCATTGCATGTGTGTTCTTTTCACAATCCACCTATGGATCCACAGTGTCATTGCATGTGTGTTCTTTTTACTAACAACAAGAGTCATTGCAATGTGTGTTCTCTTCAGACCACACATGGATCCACAGTGTCATTGCATGTGTGTTCTTTTTACTAACAACAACTAGAGTCATTGCATGTGTGTTCTTTTCACATACCACATATGGATCCACCAGTGTCATTGCATGTGTGTTCTTTTCACAATCCACCTATGGATCCACAGTGTCATTGCATGTGTGTTCTTTTACTAACAACAACGAGTCATTGCATGTGTGTTCTTTTCACATACCACATATGGATCCACAGTGTCATTGAAATGTGTGTTCTTTTCACAATCCACCTATGGATCCACAGTGTCATTGCATGTGTGTTCTTTTTACTAACAACAACGAGTCATTGCATGTGTGTTCTTTTCACATACCACATATGGATCCACAGTGTCATTGCATGTGTGTTCTTTTCACAATCCACCTATGGATCCACAGTGTCATTGCATGTGTGTTCTTTTTACTAACAACAACTGAGTCATTGCATGTGTGTTCTTTTCACATACCACATATGGATCCACAGTGTCATTGCATGTGTGTTCTTTTCACATACCATATGGATCCACAGTGTCATTGCATGTGTGTTCTTTTCACAATCCACCTATGGATCCACAGTGTCATTGCATGTGTGTTCTTTTTACATAACAACCAGAGTCATTGCATGTGTGTTCTTTTCACAATCCACATGGATCCACAGTGTCATTGCATGTGTGTTCTTTTGACTAACAACAACTAGAGTCATTGCATGTGTGTTCTTTTCACATACCACATATGGATCCACAGTGTCATTGCATGTGTGTTCTTTTCACAATCCACCTATGGATCCACAGTGTCATTGCGTGTGTGTTCTTTTTTACTAACAACAACTAGAGTCATTGCATGTGTGTTCTTTTCACATACCACATATGGATCCACAGTGTCATTGCATGTGTGTTCTCTTTTCACAATCCACCTATGGATCCACAGTGTCATTGCATGTGTGTTCTTTTTACTAACAACAACTAGAGTCCTTGCATGTGTGTTCTTTTCACATACCACATATGGATCCACAGTGTCATTGCATGTGTGTTCTTTTCACTACCACCTATGGATCCACAGTGTCATTGCATGTGTGTTCTTTTCACATACCACATATGGATCCACAGGTGTCATTGCATGTGTGTTCTTTTCACAATCTACCTATGGATCCACCAATGTCATTGCATGTGTGCTCTTTTTACTAACAACAACTAGAGTCATTGCATGTGTGTTCTTTTCACATACCACATATGGATCCACCAGTGTCATTGCCTGTGTGTTCTTTTCACAATCCACCTATGGATCCACCAGTGTCATTGCATGTGTGTTCTTTTTACTAACAACAACTGAGTCATTGCATGTGTGGTCTCTTCAGAGACCACACATGGATCCACCAGTGTCATTGCATCTGTGTTCTTTTCACAATCCACCTATTGATCCACCAGTGTCATTGCATGTGTGTTATTTTTACTAACAACAACTAGAGTCATTGCATGTGTGTTCTTTTCACATACCACATATGGATCCACAGTGTAATTTCATGTGTGTTCTCTTTCACAATCCACCTATGGATCCACAGGTGTCATTGCATGTGTGTTCTTTTTACTAACAACAATTGGAGTCATTGCATGTGTGTTTTTCACATACCACATATGGATCCTGGTGTCATTGCATGTGTGTTCTTTTCAATCCACCTATGGATCCACAGTGTCATTGCATGTGTGTTCTTTTTACTAACAACAATGGATCCACAGTCATTGAAATGTGTGTTCTCTTGAGAGACCACACATGGATCCACAGTGTCATTGCATGTGTGTTCTTTTTACTAACAACAACTGAGTCATTGCATGTGTGTTCATTTCACATACCACATATGGATCCACAGTGTCATTGCATGTGTGTTCTTTTCACAATCCACCTATGGATCCACAGTGTCATTGCATGTGTGTTCTTTTACTAACAACAGAGTCATTGCATGTGTGTTCTTTTCACATACCACATATGGATCCAGTGTCATTGCATGTGTGTTCTCTTTCACAATCCACACATGGATCCAGTGTCATTGCATGTGTGTTCTTTTTACTAACAACAACGAGTCATTGCATGTGTGTTCTTTTCACATACCACATATGGATCCACCAGTGTCATTGCATGTGTGTTCTTTTCACAATCCACCTATGGATCCACAGTGTCATTGCATGTGTGTTCTTTTTACTAACAACAACAGAGTCATTGCATGTGTGTTCTTTTCACATACCATATGGATCCACCAGTGTCATTGCATGTGTGTTCTTTTCACAATCCACCACATGGATCCACCAGTGTCATTGCATGTGTGTTCTTTTTACTAACAACAACTTGAGTCATTGCATGTGTTCTCTTTTCACATACCATATGGATCCACAGTGTCATTGCATGTGTTCTTTTCAATCCACCTATGGATCCACAGTGTCATTGCATGTGTGTTCTTTTTACTAACAACAACAGAGTCATTGCATGTGTGTTCTTTTCACATACCACATATGGATCCACAGTGTCATTGCATGTGTGTTCTTTTCAAGACCACACATGGATCCACAGTGTCATTGCATGTGTGTTCTTTTTTACTAACAACAACTGAGTCATTGCATGTGTGTTCTTTTCACATACCACATATGGATCCACAGTGTCATTGCATGTGTGTTCTTTTCACAATCCACCTATGGATCCACAGTGTCATTGCATGTGTGTTCTTTTTACTAACAACAATAGAGTCATTGCATGTGTGTTCTTTTCACATACCACATATGGATCCACAGTGTCATTGCATGTGTGTTCTTTTCACAACCACATGGATCCTGATGTCATTGCATGTGTGTTCTTTTTACTAACAACACTAGAGTCATTGCATGTGTGTTCTTTTCACATACCACATGGATCCACAGTGTCATTGCATGTGTGTTCTTTTCACAATCCACCTATGGATCCACAGTGTCATTGCATGTGTGTTCTTTTTAACAACATGGAGTCATTGCATGTGTGTTCTTTTCACATACCACATATGGATCCACCAGTGTCATTGCATGTGTGTTCTTTTCACAATCCACCTATGGATCCACAGTGTCATTGCATGTGTGTTCTTTTTACTAACAACAACCAGAGTCATTGCATGTGTGTTCTTTTCACATACCACATATGGATCCACAGTGTCATTGCATGTGTGTTCTTTTCACAATCCACTATGGATCCACAGTGTCATTGCATGTGTGTTCTTTTCACAATCCACCTATGGATCCACAGTGTCATTGCATGTGTGTTCTTTTACTAACAACAACAGAGTCATTTTAATGTGTGTTCTCTTCACAGACCACACATGGATCCACCAGTGTCATTGCATGTGTGTTCTTTTTACTAACAACAACAGGAGTCATTGCATGTGTGTTCTTTTTAGATACCACAAATGTATCCACCAGTGTCATTGCATGTGTGTTCTTTTCACAATCCACCTATGCATACACAGTGTGTCATTGCATGTGTGTTCTTTTAACAACAACAGAGTCATTGCATGTGTGTTCTTTTCATACCACATATGGATCCACAGTGTCATTGCATGTGTGTTCTTTTCACAATCCACCTATGGATCCACAGTGTCATTGCATGTGTGTTCTTTTTACTAACAACAACGAGTCATTGCATGTGTGTTCTTTTCACATACCACATATGGATCCACAGTGTCATTGCATGTGTGTTCTTTTCACAATCCACCTATGGATCCACAGTGTCATTGCATGTGTGTTCTTTTTACTAACAACAACAGAGTCATTGCATGTGTGTTCTTTTCACATACCACATATGGATCCAGTGTCATTGCATGTGTGTTCTTTTCACAATCCACCTATGGATCCACAGTGTCATTGCATGTGTGTTCTTTTTACTAACAACAACAGTCATTGCATGTGTGTTCTTTTCACATACCACATATGGATCCACAGTGTCATTGCATGTGTGTTCTTTTCACAATCCACCTATGGATCCACCAGTGTCATTGCATGTGTGTTATTTTTACTAACAACAACCAGAGTCATTGCATGTGTGTTCTTTTCACACCACATATGGATCCACCAGTGTCATTGCATGTGTGTTCTTTTCACAATCCACCTATGGATCCACCAGTGTCATTGGATGTGTGTTCTTTTTACTAACAACAACTAGAGTCATTTCATGACTGTTCTTTTCACATACCACATGTGTGTTCTCTTGAGACCACACATGGATCCACAGATGTCATTGCATGTGTGTTCTTTTACTAACAACAACTGAGTCATTGCATGTGTGTTCTTTTCACATACCACATATGGATCCACTAGTGTCATTGCATGTGTGTTCTTTTCACAATCCACCTATGGATCCAACAGTGTCATTGCATGTGTGTTCTTTTCACAATCCACCTATGGATCCACCAGTGTCATTGCATGTGTTCTTTTACTAACAACAACCAGTGTCATTGCATGTGTGTTCTCTTCACAGACCACACATGGATCCACCAGTGTCATTGCATGTGTGTTCTTTTTACTAACAACAAATGGAGTCATTGCATGTGTGTTCTTTTCACATACCACATATGGATCCACAAGTGTCATTGCATGTGTGCTCTTTTCACAATCAAACTATGGATCCACAATGTCATTGCATGTGTGTTCTTTTTACTAACAACAACCAGAGTCATTGCATGTGTGTTCTTTTCACATACCACATATGGATCCACAGTGTCATTGCATGTGTGCTCTTTTCACAGTCCACCTATGGATCCACCAGTGTCATTGCATGTGTGTTCTTTTTACTAACAACAACCAGAGTCATTGCATGTGTTCTCTTTTCACAATCCACCTATGGATCCACTAGTGTGATTGCATGTGTGTTCTTTTTACTAACAACAACCAGAGTCATTGCATGTGTGTTCTTTTCAGATACCACATATGGATCCACCAGTGTCATTGCAGGTGTGTTATTTTCACAATCCACCTATCGATCCACCAGTGTCATTGCATGTGTGCTCTTTTTACTAACCACAACCAGAGTCATTGCATGTGTGTTCTTTTCACATACCACATATGGATCCACTAGTGTCATTGCATGTGTGCTCTTTTCACAATCCACCTATGGATCCACCAGTGTCATTGCATGTGTGTTCTTTTCTCTAACAACAACCAGAGTCACTACACGTGTGTTCTTTTCACATACCACATATGGATCCACCAGTGTCATTGAAATGTGTGTTCTCTTCAGAGACCACACATGAATCCACAAGTGTCATTCCATGTGTGTTCTTTTTACTAACAACAACTGGAGTCATTGCATGTGTGTTCTTTTCACATACCACATATGGATCCACTAGTGTCATTGCATATGTGTTCTTTTCACAACCCAGCTATGGATCCACAAGTGTCATTGCATGTGTGTTCTTTTTACTAACAACAACTGGAGTCATTGAAATGTGTGTTCTGTTCACATACCACATATGGATCCACGAGTGTCATTGCATGTGTGTTCTTTTTACTAACAACAACTGGAGTCATTGCATGTGTGTTCTCTTCAAAGACCACACATGGATCCACCAGTGTCATTGCATGTGTGTTCTTTTCACAATCCACCTATGGATCCACCAGTGTCATTGCATGTGTGTTCTTTTCACATACCACCTATGGATCCACCAGTGTGATTGCATGTGTGTTCTTTGTACTAACAACAACGAGTCATTGCAATGTGTGTTCTCTCAGAGACCACACATGGATCCACAGTGTGTCATTGCATGTGTGTTCTTTTACTAACAACAACTGAGTCATTGCATGTGTGTTCTTTTCACATACCACATATGGATCCACAGTGTCATTGCATGTGTGTTCTTTTCACAATCCACCTATGGATCCACAGTGTCATTGCATGTGTGTTCTTTTTACTAACAAAAAATGGAGTCATTGCAATGTGTGTTCTCTTCACATACCACATATGGATCCACAGTGTCATTGCATGTGTGTTCTTTTCACAATCACCTATGGATCCACCAGTGTCATTGCATGTGTGTTCTTTTTACTAACAACAACAGAGTCATTGCATGTGTGTTCTTTTCACAATCCACATATGGATCCCCAGTGTCATTGCATGTGTGTTCTTTTTACTAACAACAAGCAGAGTCATTGCATGTGTGTTATTTTCACATCCCACATATGGATCCACCAGTGTCTTTGCATGTGTGTTCTTTTCACAATCCACCTATGGATCCACCAGTGTCATTGCATGTGTGTTCTTTTACTAACAACAACGAGTCATTGCATGTGTTCTTTTCACATACCACATATGGATCCACAGTGTCATTGCATGTGTGTTCTTTTCACAATCACCTATGGATCCACAGTGTCATTGCATGTGTGTTCTTTTACTAACAACAACTAGAGTCATTGCATGTGTGTTCTTTTCACATACCACATATGGATCCACAGTGTCATTGCATGTGTGTTCTCTTGAGAGACCACACATGGATCCACAGTGTCATTGCATGTGTGTTCTTTTTACTAACAACAACCAGAGTCATTGCATGTGTGTTCTTTTCACATACCACATATGGATCCACAGTGTCATTGCATGTGTGTTCTTTTCACAATCCACCTATGGATCCACAGTGTCATTGCATGTGTTCTTTTTACTAACAACAACCAGAGTCATTGAAATGTGTGTTCTCTTCAGAGACCACACATGGATCCACAGTGTCATTGCATGTGTGTTCTTTTACTAACAACAACTGAGTCATTGCATGTGTGTTCTTTTCACATACCACATATGGATCCACAGTGTCATTGCATGTGTGTTCTTTTCACAATCCACCTATGGATCCACAGTGTCATTGCATGTGTGTTCTTTTCACAATCCACCTATGGATCCACAGTGTCATTGGATGTTTGTTCTTTTCACTAACAACAACAGTGTCACTGCATGTGTGTTCTCTTCAGAGACCACACATGGATCCACCAGTGTCATTGCATGTGTTCTTTTTACTAACAACAACTAGAGTCATTGCATGTGTTCTTTTCACATACCACATATGGATCCACAGTGTCATTGCATGTGTGTTCTTTTCACAATCCACCTATGGATCCACAGTGTCATTGCATGTGTGTTCTTTTTACTAACAACAAGAGTCATTGCATGTGTGTTCTTTTCACATACCACATATGGATCCACCAGTGTCATTGCATGTGTGTTCTCTTTTCAATCCACCTATGGATCCACAGTGTCATTGCATGTGTGTTCTTTTTACTAACAACATTGGAGTCACTGCATGTGTTCTCTTTTCACAATCCACCTATGGATCCACCAGTGTCATTGCATGTGTGTTCTTTTTAGTAACAACAACGAGTCATTGCAATGTGTGTTCTTTTCACATACCACATATGGATCCACAGTGTCATTGCATGTGTGTTCTTTTCACAATCCACCTATGGATCCACAGTGTCATTGCATGTGTGTTCTTTTTACTAACAACAAGAGTCATTGCATGTGTGTTCTTTTCACATACCACATATGGATCCACAGTGTCATTGCATGTGTGTTCTTTTCACAATCCACCTATGGATCCACTAGTGTCATTGCATGTGTGTTCATTTTTACAAACAACAAGAGTCATTGCATGTGTGTTCTTTTCACATACCACATATGGATCCACAGTGTCATTGCATGTGTGTTCTTTTAGAGACCAACATGGATCCAGTCATTGCATGTGTGTTCTTTTTACTAACAACAACCCGAGTCATTGAAATGTGTGTTCTCTTCAGAGACCACACATGGATCCACCAGTGTCATTGCATGAGTGTTCGTTTTACTAACAACAACAGAGTCATTGCATGTGTGTTCTTTTCACATACCACATATGGATCCACAGTGTCATTGCATGTGTGTTCTTTCACAATCCACCTATGGATCCACAGTGTCATTGCATGTGTGTTCTTTTCACAATCCACCTATGGATCCACAGTGTCATTGCATGTGTGTTCTTTTTAACAACAACCAGAGTCATTGAAATGTGTGTTCTCTTCAGAGACCACATGGATCCACAGTGTCATTGCATGTGTGTTCTTTTACTAACAACAACTGAGTCATTGCATGTGTGTTCTTTTCACATACCACATATGGATCCACTAGTGTCATTGCATGTGTGTTCTTTTCACAATCCACCTATGGATCCACAGTGTCATTGCATGTGTGTTCTTGTTACTAACAACAACCAGAGTCATTGGATGTGTGTTCTTTTCACATACCACATATGGATCCACCAGTGTCATTGCATGTGTGTTCTTTTCACAATCCACCTATGGATCCACCAGTGTCATTGTATGTGTGTTCTTTTTACTAACAACAACCAGAGTCATTGCATGTGTGTTGTTTTCACAATCCACCTAAGGATCGACTAGTGTCATTCCATGTGTGTTCTGTTTACTAACGACAACCAGAGTCATTGCATGTGTGTATTTTTCACATACCACATATGGATCCACCAGTGTCATTGCATGTGTGTTCTTTTCACAATCCACCTATGGATCCACCAGTGTCATTGCATGTGTGTTCTTTTTACTAACAACAACCAGAGTCATTGCATGTGTGTTCTTTTCACATACCACATATGGATCCACTAGTGTCATTGCATGTGTGTTCTTTTCACAATCCACCTATGGATCCACCAGTGTCATTGCATGTGTGTTCTTTTTACTAACAACAACTAGAGTCATTTCATGTGTGTTCTTTTCACATACCACATGGATCCACAGTGTCATTGAAATGTGTGTTCTTTAGAGACCACACATGGATCCACAGTGTCATTGCATGTGTGTTCTTTTACTAACAACAACCAGAGTCATTGCATGTGTGTTCTTTTCACATACCACATGGATCCACAGTGTCATTGCATGTGTGTTCTTTTCACAATCCACCTATGGATCCACAGTGTCATTGCATGTGTGTTCTTTTTACTAACAACAACGAGTCATTGAAATGTGTGTTCTTTTCACAGACCACATATGGATCCAGTGTCATTGCATGTGTGTTCTTTTACTAACAACAACTGAGTCATTGCATGTGTGTTCTTTTCACATACCACATATGGATCCACAGTGTCATTGCATGTGTGTTCTTTTCACAATCCACCTATGGATCCACAGTGTCATTGCATGTGTGTTCTTTTCACAATCCACATATGGATCCACAGTGTCATTGCATGTGTGTTCTTTTTACTAACAACAGTGTCATTGAAATGTGTGTTCTTGAGACCACACATGGATCCACAGTGTCATTGCATGTGTGTTCTTTTACTAACAACAACTGAGTCATTGCATGTGTGTTCTTTTCACATACCACATATGGATCCACAGTGTCATTGCATGTGTGTTCTTTTCACAATCCACCTATGGATCCACAGTGTCATTGCATGTGTGTTCTTTTACTAACAACAACCAGAGTCATTGCATGTGTGTTCTTTTCACATACCACATATGGATCCACAGTGTCATTGCATGTGTGTTCTTTTCACAATCCACCTATGGATCCACAGTGTCATTGCATGTGTGTTCTTTTACTAACAACAACAGAGTCATTGCATGTGTTCTCTTTTCACAATCCACCTATGGATCCACAGTGTCATTGCATGTGTGTTCTTTTTACTAACAACAACTAGAGTCATTGCATGTGTGTTCTTTTCACATACCACATATGGATCCACCAGTGTCATTGCATGTGTGTTCTTTTCACAATCCACCTATGGATCCACCAGTGTCATTGCATGTGTGTTATTTTTTACTAACAACAACTGGAGTCATTGCATGTGTGTTCTTTTCACATACCACATATGGATCCACCAGTGTCATTGCATGTGTGTTCTTTCACAATCCACCTATGGATCCACCAGTGTCATTGCATGTGTGTTCTTTTTACTAACAACAACCAGTGTCATTGCATGTGTGTTCTTTTCACATACCAGATATGGATCCACCAGTATCATTGCATGTGCGTTCTCTTTAGAGACCACCTATGGATCCACCAGTGTCATTGCATGTGTGTTCTTTTTACTAACAACAACCAGAGTCATTGAAATGTGTGTTATTTTCACATACCACATATGGACCCACCCGTGTCATTGCATGTGTGATATTTTCATAATCCACCAATGGATCCACTAGTGTCATTGCAGGTCTGTACTTTTTACTAACAACAAGAGTCATTGAAATGTGTGTTCTCTTCAGAGACCACACATGGATCCACCAGTGTCATTGCATGTGTGTTCTTTTTACTAACAACAACTGGAGTCATTGCATGTGTGTTCTTTTCACATACCACATATGGATCCACAGTGTCATTGCATGTGTGTTCTTTTCACAATCCACCTATGGATCCACAGTGTCATTGCATGTGTGTTCTTTTCACAATCCACCTATGGATCCACCAGTGTCATTGCATGTGTGTTCTTTTTACTAACAACAACCAGAGTCATTGAAATGTGTGTTCTCTTCGGAGACCACACATGGATCCTGAGTGTCATTGCATGTGTGTTCTTTTTACTAACAACAACTAGAGTCATTGCATGTGTTCTTTTCACATACCACATATGGATCCACTAGTGTCATTGCATGTGTGCTCTTTCACAATCCACCTATGGATCCACAGTGTCATTGCATGTGTGTTCTTTTACTAACAACAAACCAGAGTCATTGCAATGTGTGTTCTTTTCACATACCACCTATGGATCCACAGTGTCATTGCATGTGTGTTTTCTTTCACAATCAACCTATGGATCCACCAGTGTCATTGCATGTGTGTTCTTTTACTAACAACAACACCAGAGTCATTGCATGTGTTCTCTTTTCACAATCCACCTATGGATCCACCAGTGTCATTGCATGTGTGTTCTTTTTACTAACAACAACTGGAGTCATTGAAATGTGTGTTCTTTTCACATACCACATATGGACTCAACAGTGTCATTGCATGTGTGTTCTTTTCACAATCACCTATGGATCAGACAGTGTCATTGCATGTGTGTTCTTTTTACTAACAACAACCAGAGTCATTGCATGTGTGTTCTTTGCACATACCACATATGGATCCACCAGTGTCATTGCATGTGTGTTCTTTTCACAATCCACCTATGGATCCACTAGTGTCATTGCATGTGTGTTCTTTTTACTAACAACAACTAGACTCATTTCATGTGTTATCTTTTCACATACCACATATGGATCCACAGTGTCATTGAAATGTGTTCTCTTCACAGACCACACATGGATCCACAGTGTCATTGCATGTGTGTTCTTTTTACTAACAACAACAAGAGTCATTGAAATGTGTGTTCTTTTCAGACCACATATGGATCCACTCAGTGTCATTGCATGTGTGTTCTTTTACTAACAACAATGAGTCATTGCATGTGTGTTCTTTTCACATACCACATATGGATCCACAGTGTCATTGCATGTGTGCTCTTTTCACAATCCACCTATGGATCCACGGTGTCATTGCATGTGTGTTCTTTTCACAATCCACCTATGGATCCACAGTGTCATTGCATGTGTGTTCTTTTTACTAACAACAACCAGAGTCATTGCATGTGTGTTCTCTTGAGACCACACATGGATCCACCTGTGTCATTGCATGTGTGTTCTTTTACTAACAACAACTGGAGTCATTGCATGTGTGTTCTTTTAACATACCACATATGGCTCCACAGTGTCATTGCATTTGTCCTCTTTTCACATTCCCCCTTTGGATCCACACTTGTCTTTCATGTGTGTTCTTTTTACTAACAACAACTTGAGTCATTGCATGTGTGTTCTTTTCACATACCACATATGGATCCACCAGTGTCATTGCATGTGTGTTATTTTCACAATCCACCTATGGATCCACCAGTGTCATTGCATGTGTGTTCTTTTTACTAACAACAACTAGAGTCATTGCATGTGTGCTCTTTTCACAATCCACCGATGGATCCACCAGTATCATTGCATGTGTGTTCTTTTTACTAACAACAATCAGAGTCATTGCATGTATGTTCTTTTCACATACCACATATGGATCCACAAGTGTCATTGCATGTGTGTTCTTTTCACAATCCACCTATGGATCCACCAGTGTCATTGCATGTGTGTTCTTTTTTACTAAGAACAACCAGTCATTGCATGTGTGTTCTTTTCACATACCACATATGGATCCACCAGTGTCATTGCATGTGTGTTCTTTTCACAATCCACCTATGGATCCACCAGTGCCATTGCATGTGTGTTCTTTTTACTAACAACAACTGGAGTCATTTCATATGTGTTCTTTTCACATACCACATATGGATCCACAAGTGTCATTGAAATGTGTGTTCTCTTTAGAGACCACACATGGATCCACCAGTGTCATTGCATGTGTTTTCTTTTTACTAACAACTGAGTCATTGAAATGTGTGTTCTTTTCAGACCACACATGGATCCACCAGTGTCATTGCATGTGTGTTCTTTTCACAATCCACCTATAGATCCACCAGTGTCATTGCATGTGTGTTCTTTTTACTAACAACAACTGTAGTCATTTCATGTGTGTTCTTTTCACATACCACATATGGATCCACCAGTGTCATTGAAATGTGTGTTCTCTTCAGAGACCACACATGGATCCACCAGTGTCATTGCATGTGTGTTCTTTTTACTAACAACACCCGGAGTCATTGCATGTGTGTTCTTTTCACATACCACATATGGATCCACCAATGTCGTTGCATGTGTGTTCTTTTTTCTAACAACAACTAGAGTCATTGAAATGTGTGTTCTTTTCACATACCACCTATGGATCCACCTGTGTCATTGCATGTGTGTTCTTTCACAATCCACCTATGGATCCACAGTGTCATTGCATGTGTGTTCATTTTACTAACAACAACCAGAGTCATTGCTTGTGTGTTCTTTTCAAATAGACCATATTGATCATCAGTGTCATTGCATGTGTGTTCTTTTCACACTCCACCTATGGATCCACCAGTGTCATTGCATGTGTGTTCTTTTTACTAACAACAACCAGAGTTATTGCGTGTGTGTTCTTTTCACATACCACATATGGATCCACCAGTGTCATTGAAATGCGTGTTCTCTACAGAGACCACATATGGATCCACCAGTGTCATTGCATGTGTGTTCTTTTCACAATCCACCCATGGATCCACCAGTGTCATTGCATGTGTGTTCTTTTTAGTAACAACCAGAGTCATTGAAATGTGTGTTCTCTTGAGAGACCACACATGGATCCACAGTGTCATTGCATGTGTGTTCTTTTACTAACAACAACCAGGTCATTGCATGTGTGTTCTTTTTACATACTACATATGGATCCACGAGTGTCATTGCATGTGTGTTCTCTCAGAGACCACCTATGGATCCACCAATGTCATTGCATGTGTGTTCTTTTTTGCTAACAACAACCAGTGGCATTGCATGTGTGTTCTTTTCACATACCACATATGGATCAACCAGTGTCATTGCATGTGTGGTTTTTTTACTCACAATAAGGAGAGTCATTTCATGTGTGTTCTTTTCACATACCACATATGGATCCACTAGAGTTATTGAAATGTGTGTTCTCGTCAGAGACCACACATGGATCCACCAGTGTCATTGCATGTGTGTTCTTTTGACTACCCACAACTGGAGTCTTTGCATGTGTGTTCTTTTCGCATACCACATATGGATCCACAAGTGTCATTGCATGTGTTTTCTTTTCACAATCCACCTATGGATCCACCAGTGTCATTGCATGTGTGGTCTTTTAACTAACAACAACGGGAGTAAGTTCGTGTGTGTTCTTTTCACATACCACATATGGATCCACCAGTGTCATTGAATTGTGTGTTCTTTTCGTGAGACCACATATGGATCCACCAGTGTCATTGCATGTGTGTTCTTTTCACAATCCACCTATGGATCCACCAATGTCATTGCATGTGTGCTCTTTTCACTAACAACAACCAGAGTCATTGAAATGTGTGTTCTCTTCAGAGACCACACATGGATCCACCAGTGTCATTGCATGTGTGGTCTCTAACCACCAGTGTCATTGTATTTGTGTTCTTTTCACATACCACATATGGATCCACTAGTGTCATTCCATGTGTGTTCTCTTTAGAGACCACCTATGGATCCACCAGTGTCATTGCATGTGTGTTCTTTTTAAAAACAACAACTAGAGTCATTGAAATGTGTGTTCTTTTCACATACCACATATGGACCCACCAGTGTCATTGCATGTGTGTTCTTTCACAACCCACCTATGGATCCACTAGTGTCATTGCATGTGTGTTCTTTTTACTAACAACAACTGGAGTCATTTCATGACTGTTCTTTTCACATACCACATATGGATCCACCAGTGTCATTGAAATGTGTGTTCTCTTCAGAGACCACACATGGATGCACCAGTGTCATTACATGTGTGTTCTTTTTACTAACAACAACTGGAGTCATTGCATGTGTGTTCTTTTCACATACCACATATGGATCCACCAGTGTCATTGCATGTGTGCTCTTTTCACAAGCCACCTATGGATCCACCAGTGTCATTGCATGTGTGTTCTTTTTACTAACAACAACCAGAGTCATTGAAATGTGTGTTCTCTTTAGAGACCACACATGGATACACCAGTGTCATTGCATGTGTGTTCTTTTTACTAACAACAACTGGAGTCATTGCATGTGTGTTATTTTCATATACCAGATATGGATCCACCAGTGTTATTGCATGTGTGCTCTTTTCATAATCCACCAGTGTCATTGCATGTGTGTTCTTTTTACTAACAACAACCAGACTCATTGAAATCTGTGTTCTTTTCACATACCACCTATGGATCCACTAGTGTCATAGCATGTGTGTTTTCTTTTCACAATCCACCTATGGATCCACTAGTGTCATTGCATGTGTGTTCTTTTCACTAACAACAACCACAGTCATTGCATGTGTTCTTTTCACAATCCACCTATGGATCCACCAGTGTCATTGCATGCGTGTTCTTTTTACTAACAACACCCAGAGTCATTGAAATGTGTGTTCTTTTCACATACCACCTATGGATCCACCAGTGTCATTGCATGTTTGTTCTTTTCACATTCCACCTATGCATCCACCAGTGTCATTGCATGTGTGTTAATTTTACTAAAAACAACCGTGAGTCATTGCATGTGTGTTCTTTTCACATACCACATATGGATCCACCAGTGTCATTGCATGTGTGTTCTTTTCACAATCCACATATGGATCCACCAGTGTCATTGCATGTGTGTTCTTTTTACTAACAACAACTAGAGTCATTTCATGACTGTTCTTTTCACATACCACATATGGATCCAACAGTGTCATTGAAATGTGTGTTCTCTTCAGAGACCACATATGGATCCACCAGTGTCATTGCATGTGTGCTCTTTTCACAATCCACCTATGGATCCACCAGTGTCATTGCACGTGTGTTCTTTTTACTAACAACAAACAGAGCCATTGAATGTGTGTTCTCTTCAGAGACCACACATGGATCAACCCGTGTCTTTACATTTTTGTTCTTTTTACTATAAACAACTTGATTAATTTCATGTGTGTTCTTTTCACATACCACATATGGATCCACTAGTGTCATTGCATGTGTGTTCTTTTGACAATCCACCTATGGATCCACCAGTGTCATTGCATGTGTGTCTTTTCACAATCCACCTATGGATCCACCAGTGTCATTGCATGTGTGTCTTTTCGCAATCCACCTATGGATCCACCAGTGTCATTGCATGTGTGTTCTTTTACTAACAACAACCAGAGTCATTCAAATGTGTGTTCTCTTCAGAGACCACACATGGATCCACCAAAGGTCATTGCATGTGTGTTCTTTTTACTAACAACAACTGAGTCATTGCATGTGTGTTCTTTCACATACCAATATGGATCCACTAGTGTCATTGCATGTGTGCTCTTTCACAATCCACCTATGGATCCACCTGTCATTGCATGTGTGTTCTTTTACTAACAACAACTGCATTCATTGAAATGTGTGTTCTTTTCACATACCACCTATGGATCCACCAAAGGTCATAGCATGTGTGTTTTCTTTTCTGAATCCACCCATGGATCCACCAGTGTCATTGCATGTGTGTTCTTTTTACTAACAACAACCAGAGTCATTGCATGTGTGCTCTTTTCACAATCCACCTATGGATCCACCAGTGTCATTGCATGTGTGTTCTTTTCACATACCACCTATGGATCCACCAGTGTCATTGCATGTGTGTTCTTTTCACAATCCACCTATATATCCACCAGTGTCATTGCATGTGTGTTCTATTTACTAGCAACAACCAGAGTCATTGCATGTGTGTTTTGTCACATACCACATGTGGATCCACTGTCATCGCATGTGTGTTCTTTTCACAATCCACCTATGGACCCACCAAAGGTCATTGCATGTGTGTTCTTTTTACTAACAACAACTAGAGTCATTTCATGACTGTTCTTTTCACTTACCACATATGGATCCACCAGTGTCATTGAAATGTGTGTTCCCTTTAAAGACCACACATGGATCCACCAGTGTCATTAGATGTGTGTTATTTTTACTAACAACAACCAGAGTCATTGAAAAGTGTGTTCTCTTCAGATACCACAAATGGATCCACCAGTGGCATTCCATGTGTGTTCTTTCACAATCCACCTATGGATCCACCAGTGTCATTGCATGTGTGTCCTTTTTACTAACAACAACCAGAGTTATTGAAATGTGTGTTCTCTTCAGAGACAACACATGGATCCACCAGTGTCATTACATGTGTGTTCTTTTTACTAACAACACCTTGAGTCAGTGAATGTGTGTTCTTTTCACTTACCTCATTTTGATCCACTTGTGTCATTTCATGTGTGCTCTTTTCACAATCCACCTATGGATCCACCAGTGTCATTGCATGTGTGCTCTTTTCACAATCCACCTATGGATCCACAGTGTCATTGCATGTGTGTTCTTTTTAGTAACAACAACCAGAGTCCTTGAAATGTGTGTTATCTTTCAGAGACCACACATGGATCCACCAGTGTCATTGCATGTGTGCTCCTTTTACTAACAACAACTGGAGTAATTGCATGTGTGTTCTTTCACATACCACATATGGATCCACTAGTGTCATTGCATGTGTGTTTTCTTCAATCCACCTATGGATCCACCCAGTCATTGCATGTGTGTTCTTTTTACTAACAACAACTAGACTCATTCAAATGTGTGTTCTTTTCACATACCACCTATGGATCCACCAGTGTCATTGCATGTGTGTTTTCTTTTCGCAATCCACCTATGGATCCACCAGGTCACTGCATGTGTGTTCTTTTTACTAACAACAACCAGTAGTCATTGCATGTGTTCTCTTTCACAATCCACCTATGGATCCACCAAAGTGTCATTGCATGTGTATTCTTTTTACTAACAACAACCAGAGTCATTGAAATGTGTGTTCTTTTCACATACCACCTATGGATCCACAAGTGTCATTGCATGTGTCTTCTTTTCACAATCCACCTTTGGATCCACCAGTGTCATTGCATGTGTGTTCTATTTACTAACAACAACCAGAGTCATTGCATGTGTGTTCTTTTCACATACCACATGAGGATCCACTAGTGTCAGTGCATGTGTGTTCTTTCACAATCCACCTATGGATCCACCAGTGTCATTGCATGTGTGTTCTTTTTTACTAACAACTAGGGTCATTTCATGACTGTTCTTTTCACTTACCACATATGGATCCACCAAAGTGTCATTGAAATGTGTGTTCTCTTTAAAGACCACACATGGATCCACCAGGTCATTAGATGTGTGTTCTTTTTACTAACAACAACGAGTCATTGAAATGTGTGTTCTCTTCAGAGACCACACATGGATCCACCAAAGGTCATTGCATGTGTGGTCTTTTCACAATCCACCTATGGATCCACCATTTTCATTGCATGTGTGTTCTTTTTACTAACAACACACAGAGTTATTGTAATGTGTGTTCTCTTCAGAGACCACACATGGATCCACCAGTGTCATTACATGTGTGTTCTTTTTACTAACAACAACTAGAGTCATTGCATGTGTGTTCTTTTCACATACCACATATGGATCCACTAGTGTCATTGCATGTGTGCTCTTTTCACAATCCACCTATGGATACACCAAAGGTCATTGCATGTGTGCTCTTTCACAATCCACCTATGGATCCACCAGTGTCATTGCATGTGTGTTCTTTTTACTAACAACAACCAGAGTCATTGAAATGTGTGTTATCTTCAGAGACCACACATGGATCCAATAATGTCATTGCATTTGTGTTCTTTTACTAACAACCACCCGAGTCATTGCATGTGTGTTCTTTTCACATACCACATATGGATTCACAAGTGTCATTGGATGTGTGCTCTTTTCACAATCCACCTATGGATCCACCATGTCATTGCATGTGTGTTCTTTTACTAACAACAACCAGACTCATTCAAATGTGTGTTCTTTTCACATACCACCTATGGATCCACCAGTGTCATTGCATGTGTGTTTTCTTTCAGAATCCACCTATGGATCCACCAAAGGTCATTGCATGTGTGTTCTTTTTACTAACAATAACCAGAGTCATTGCATGTGTTCTCTTTTCACAATCCACCTATAAATCCACCAAAGGTCATTGCATGTGTATTCTTTTTACTAACAACAACCAGAGTCATTGAAATGTGTGTTCTTTTCACATACCACCTATGGATCCACCAGTGTCATTGCATGTGTGATATTTTAACAATCCACCTTTGATCCACCAAAGGTCATTGCATGTGTGTTCTATTTACTAACAACAACCGTGAGTCATTGCATGTGTGTTCTTTTCAATTACCACATGGATCCACCAAAGGTCGCTGCATGTGTGTTCTTTTCACATTCCACCTATGGATCCACCAGGTCATTGCATGTGTGTTCTTTTACTAACAACAACTAGAGTCATTTCATGACTGTTTTTCACATACCACATATGGATCCACCAAAGGTCATTGCATGTGTGTTCTTTTTTACTAACAACATCCGCACTCATTGAAATGTGTGTTCTTTTCACATACCACCTATGGATCCACCGGTGTCATAGCATGTGTGTTTTCTTTTCAGAATCCACCTATGGATCCACCAGTGTCATTGCATGTGTGTTCTTTTTACTAACAACAACCAGAGTCATTGCATGTGTGCTCTTTTCACAATCCACGTATGGATCCACCAGGTCATTGCATGTGTGTTCTTTTTACTAACAACAACCGTAGTCATTGAAATGTGTGTTCTTTTCACATATCACCCATAGATCCACCAGTTGTCATTGCATGTTTGTTCTTTCACAATCCACCTATGGATCCACCAGTGTCATTGCATGTGTGTTCTATTTACTAGCAACAACCAGAGTCATTACATGTGTGTTCTTGTCACATACCACATGTGGATCCACCAGTGTCATCGCATGTGTGTTATTTTCACAATCCACCTATGGATCCACCAGTGTCATTGCATGTGTGCTCTTTTTACTAACAACAACTGGAGTCATTGCATGTGTGTTCTTTTCACATACCACATATAGATCCACTAGTGCCATTGCATGTGCTCTTTCACAATCCACCTATGGATCCACCAGTTGTCATTGCATGTGTGTTCTTTACTAACAACAACCAGACTCATTCAAATGTGTGTTCTTTTCACATACCACCTATGGATCCACCAGTGTCATTGCATGTGTGTTTTCTTTCGCAATCCACCCATGGATCCACCAGTGTCATTGCATGTGTGTTCTTTTACTAACAACAACCAGAGTCATTGCATGTGTTCTCTTTTCACAATCCACCTATGGATCCACCAAAGGTCATTGCATGTGTATTCTTTTTACTAACAACAACCGTAGTCATTGAAATGTGTGTTCTTTCACATACCACCTATGGATCCACCAAAGGTCATTGCATGTGTGTTCTTTTCACAATCCACCTTGATCCACCAAAGGTCATTGCATGTGTGTTCTATTTACTAACAACAACCAGAGTCATTGCATGTGTGTTCTTTTCACATACCACATGTGGATCAACTAGTGTCAGTGCATGTGTGTTCTTTTCACAATCCAGCTATGGATCCACCAGTGTCATTGCATGTGTGTTCTTTTTACTAACAACAACTAGAGTCATTTCATGACTGTTCTTTTCACTTACCACATATGGATCCACCAGTGTCATTGAAATGTGTGTTCTCTTTAAAGACCACACATGGATCCACCAGTGTCATTAGATGTGTGTTCTTTTTACTAACAATAACCAGAGTCATTGAAATGTGTGTTCTCTTCAGAGACCACACATGGATCCACCAGTGTCATTGCATGTGTGGTCTTTTCACAATCCACCTATGGATCCACCAATGTCATTGCATGTGTGTTCTTTTTACTAACAACAACCAGAGTTATTGAAATGTGTGTTCTCTTCAGAGACCACACATGGATCCACCAGTGTCATTGAAATGTGTGTTCTCTTTAAAGACCACACATGGATCCACCAGTGTCATTAGATGTGTGTTCTTTTTACTAACAACAACCAGAGTCATTGAAATGTGTGTTCTCTTCAGAGACCACACATGGATCCACCAGTGTCATTGCATGTGTGCTCTTTTCACAATCCACCTATGGATCCACCAATGTCATTGCATGTGTGTTCTTTTTAGTAACAACAACCAGAGTTATTAAAATGTGTGTTCTCTTCAGAGACCACACATGGATCCACCAGTGTCATTACATGTGTGTTCTTTTTACTAACAACAACTGGAGTCATTGCATGTGTGTTCTTTTCACATACCACATATGGATCCACTAGTGTCATTGCATGTGTGCTCTTTTCACAATCCACCTATGGATCCACCAGTGTCATTGCATGTGTGTTCTTTTTGCTAACAACAACCAGACTCATTGAAATGTGTGTTCTTTTCACATACCACCTATGGATCCACCAGTGTCATTGCATGTGTGTTTTCTTTTCGCAGTCCACCTATGGATCCTAGCAGTGTCATTGCATGTGTGTTCTTTTTACTAACAACAACCAGAGTCATTGCATGTGTTCTCTTTTCACAATCCACCTATGGATCCACCAAAGGTCATTGCATGTGTATTCTTTACTAACACCAACCAGAGTCATTGATATGTGTGTTCTTTTCACATACCACCTATGGATCCACCAGTGTCATTGCATGTGTGTTCTTTTCACAATCCACCTATGGATCCACCAGTGTCATTGCATGTGTGTTCTTATTACTAACAACAACCAGAGTCATTGCATGTGTGTTCTTTTCACATACCATATATGGATCCACAAGTGTCATTGCATGTGTTTTTTTTCACAATCCACCTATGGATCCACCAGTGCCATTGCATGTGTGTTCTTTTTACTAACAACAATCGGAGTCACTTCATGACTGTTCTTTTCACATACCACATATGGATCCACCAGCGTCATTGAGACATGTGTTCTCTTCAGAGACCACACATGGATCCACCATTGTCATTGCATGTCTGTTCTTTTTACTAACAACAACCAGAGTCATTGAAATGGGTGTTCTCTTCAGAGACCACACATGGATCCACCAGTGTCATTGCATATGTGCTCTTTTTACTAACAACAAAACAGTGTCATTGCATGTGTGTTCTTTTCACATACCACATATGGATCCAATAGTGTCATTATGCAGTGTGTTCTCTTCAGAGACCACCTATGGATCCACCAGTGTCATTGCATGTGTGTTCTTTTTACATACCACATATTGACCAACCAGTGTCATTGAATTTGTGTTCTCTTCAGAGACCACACATGGATCCACCAGCATCATTACATGTGTGTTCTTTTCACATACCACATATGGATCCACCAGTGTCATTGCATGTGTGCTCTTTTCACAATCCACCTATGGATCCACCAGTGTCATTGCATGTGTGTTCTTTTTACTAACAACAACCAGAGTCATTGAAATGTGTGTTTCTTCAGAGACCACACATGGATCCACCAGTGTCATTGCATGTGTGTTCTTTTCACAATCCACCTGTGGATCCACTAGTGTCATTGCATGTGTCTTGTTTTTACTAACAACCAGAGTCATTGAAATGTGTGTTCTCTTTAGAGAGCACACATGGATCCACCAGTGTCATTACATGTGTGTTCATTTTACTAACAACAACTGGATTCATTGCATGTGTGTTCTTTTCACATACCACATATGGATCCACCAGTGTCATTGAAATGTGTGTTCTTCTCATTAACCACAACTAGAGTCATTGGATGTGTGTTCTCTTCAGAGACCACATATTTATCAAGCAGTGTCATTGAAATGTGTATTATTTTCAACTACAGCCGTTGGCCATAAACAATCGGGACACCAGAGCTAACCAGCAACCGCTCTGGGCTTCTAGAAGACCCGATCCTCGATTGTGAGGCGCCGTTGGATCGGGGTGCGTGGACGATAGTGATGTCCTTCGCAAGGGTGATCCGCGAAAAGTCTGTTCTGCGAACTGATTGGCAGTGGCAACAACACTGGGCCTATGTCCTTGCACTTATCCCCTTAACGTCGGGGCCTTAGATCATATCGTGTTCCTTCATCGCAATGGAGAGGGAGAGTCACAAACTCTGCTTGCACGAGGGTCAGATGTTCTCCCACTTCGACATACCAAGGCCGCCGTCATGAGGTTTCCGGCCGGCTTCGAGCTCAGCTACGCCGGGGTTCCTGTCGCGCCGCTCTTGCGCGATAACGCGTTGGCGAGGCAGATCGAGGAGCGCTGCCGCCGGCTGTCGGAGAGGAAGAGGGTAATGGTGCATTACAGACGAAAGCGCCAGATCGAAAGTTGTTCAAGAAGGAGCGGGTTGTGTTGATTGAGCTGTGGGAACCCACCGGGAGATCCACCCGATCTCGCGAACTCAAGGGGAGGCGCTTTTCAGGCAAAGGTTTAGGCGTATGACCTCCACCGTTATCGGCGCAAGGCCATGAAGAATCCATGAGGAGGAGGAACGCCGGAATGTCGGCATCGATTCCGACACGGAGGAGGTCAAGGCGGCTACGGGACAATGTCGCCAATGATGGAGATCAAGGGAGCGCCATAGTCGATTAGGGCCACTTAAGCATAAATTAAATCTATGTACGTATCTTAATGCGCTTCTTGATCCGGGTCACTTGAGTCATGGTCAATTATTGTCATAATCTATATATGTTGGCCATGTTTTAGTTGTCTTTGTGGCATATCTGATGGGACAGTACGCTGACTCTGCTCCCAGCACTTGATGGCACAGCCATAATTTGGAGTGTGCCTGAGGAGAAGGGATCGAGCGTGTTGTAATAGTGTACTATTCCTGCCGTATACAACTGACTTAGTTTTTTTTAGATATTTAATAATGTTTATACCCAAAACATGTCTAGATACATGTTTTAGGTTTCTCTCTTCAAACTAATCAAAAGTCGACAAATTCTGAACAAACAAAGTCATTGACTTCACACCTGATGGGACAATACGCTGACTCTGCTACTTGATGGTATAGCCATAATTCTGGAGTGCGCTAGAGGAGATGGGAATGCAAGGGAGATGGGAACTAGTAGTCAGATGACCCCATCACGTATACGCTGTAACGAGCCGATATAAATAAATATGACACGGCTAGTTTAGTTTCAGTGATATAATTCAACATACGATGTTATCGTTCGCATCTTTCGCTTCCTCTTATTAGTCTGCTAGCCCATGCTGCAATAAGCCTCCGCTGATGAGGATAAAAATGATAAATGGCAAATAAAACAATTTTGCTTACCTTTCATCCGGAGAATCGTACAAAGATGAAATTGGCAAGGATTTATTATTTCTCCTGCAGTTAGCCGAAAGATCCTCAAGAACATCCTCAATCACCCCTGCAACTTCTTCATATTCTAATACACCTCCATTATTTTCCCTTTCTTCCCTCTTCCGCTTACCCTTTTGTTTCTTTTCACACCCTATTCTCGCCGCACTTCCACCTTCATAAATTGGTCACACGACGCTTTTCCTCCGAAAGTGCTCATCACTGCCGCTTCTCTTTCACCGCTCGCCGAGAAGCCTCATTTTCTGCCACCAGGGTGTGAACAGGGACAATATCATGTGTAACTGGGTTTTTGCACAACCTCTTGATATGGCCGAATCCGCCACAATGTTTGCATTTTCTTTTCCTAGCTCCCAGCCTAGGACCTTTATCAGTTGAGGTTTCGATCTTTAGCTTTCTAGGCCTCCCAGGTGGCCTCCTAAGAACTGGTGGTTGAAGTTTGAACCCGGATCAAAATCTCCCAATCATTTTCATCGGCCATAGGTGGTACGTTTTCTTCATAAGTTGCAACAAACTTGTCCACGGATAAATAGTTGTCGACATAGTTCTCTATTTCAGCTCCGTTACCTCTAAGCTTTAAGATGAAGTAAATTGCATGGTGACATGGCAGACCAGTAATCTGCCACTGCCTGCATGAACAAGTCTTGTTTCCAATGTCTAAAGTGTACCTCCGTTCACTTCCATGCTTGTATTCTGCATAAACCTCAGCCAATGTTCTGGAACTTATGACCATCCTCATCTTTATCGTTCTCATTGCCCTGGTTCTTGCATTCAGTAACATAACCACCTTTGGAACTACTTTATGGCCTAAAATTTTTCTTGCACAAATTCTTTGCCTTTAAATCTATCTTCACCATTATGCATTGTCTTATTACATCCAACAAAATAACAATTCCAAGTGTCTTCATGCCCAAATATTATCATTGAAACTCGCTAAATTATTGCAAACAAAATCCACCTTGCTTAACTCACCAAACTTGCTTCCGCCCATAGCTTGGTGTGATGTTCTTCAATGTATTTTTTCACCTTTGGCACAACATACATGTTCTGCAAGTAAGTACCATGCGTGCTTGGGGTGTATGTGTATGTTGATCACCACAAGTCCTCTTCAAAGATCTTTCCTTTGAACTTCTTCGTGAAGTTAGTAGCGAGGTGCCGATGCATTCCCTATGCTCAACCCCCGAAACACAAAGATCAACAAGATTCTCAAGACCTCGTGATGCAGTGTGTATCACAAGCCTTGTGGTGACCAATTACTTCCCATAGTCTCTGATGAACCATGTCCAGCTTTCATTTGATTCACCTCAAGAACAGATAAGCTACGGTAGAAGCCAATTGTGCGGCTCAAAGCATAAGGTATAACATGTCCCTGAACTTCCATGTTAAAGAATTTGCGCCTATTGCTAAGTATGGCCTGCAGCCGCCTAGGAACCCCTTCCAAGATGCCTTCAAAGTGCATAAAACATCTCCTCAAGCATATCTTATCTGCCTGCTTATACCGATCCCCTCGAGACCTTTTGTTCTCCCTTTCACAACCTCAGAATCGGCGTCAACAACGCTACCAGTGATGTTTTCTACCCGAGCTTTGAAACTATACAACATATGAAAATGTCATTCCACTTGCCTTGAATGAAGTCTAGAGCCATCTCCTTCCCATCAAAGACTCGTGGTAAGTAATTAGAATGTTAAACTTTTGCTAATCTTTTCTCTGAGTTCAACAGTCCAATGTTATGATCGTGTTTCACCCAGTCAAGTATGAGCAGCAATCCACTTGGTAGTTGCCGGTCTAATTTTACCACTTAAAGAAGTATTAGGGCAGTTGTGTTTCTTTGTGTTTACTTTGATCTGCATTCGATAAGAATCCAAATAATTCAGAGCAAGTTATCAGCAGAATAAATATGAGAAAGATCAAACTAAATGTAGCTATTGCAACCTGAAATGGTGTCGAACCTGCATTGGAGATGCATGTAATCTCCATTTACACACATTACTTTCCCTACAGTGCACCCTAAATCTCTTTTGGTCGCTCTTTTCAATGATAAATTTGAACCCAACTCTGATTGCATAGGTTGCAACTGCATATCTGCAGTCCTCCACATTATCAAAGATAGTCCCCTCATCAATTGTAGGATTGTCCCTGTCAAAGTGTATCACTGGCCTGTCCACTTCTTTGTCATCGTATCTACATCCCATTTCCACATCTTCACATTCCTCTTCCTCATTAGTTCCATAGTCAGGCTCAAAGTTCGAATCAACCAAATATTCCCTACTCTCCATCATATCAGGGTCAGCAGCCACGTCTGGATATGCTTTCTCATCATCATCCGCACCGCCACACATTTCAGTGCCTTCATGCTCGCTTGACAAAGCATCATGCTCAAGGAAAAGCTATGAAGACGTCCTGTGGTTACCAACACATATCCTTGCCATCACCACGGGACTAGAAACGCTAATTGGGGTATGCAGAAAAGGACTCACAGTTCTTACCCTTCAATGTGGACGCACGGCTCCATACCTCCAAAGATCTGCACCCCACTTCCTCTGCCCCTGTTTCGTTTTCCTCTGTGCTCTCCAGACTTGAAGGAGATTCCGTGTTCTCTAGCCGTGCAAGACCCATATCCGCTTCTCGTTTCACGAGATCCATCTCCGAGCGGGATCCGAATCACCAGTGTTGTTGGGCCCCTAATCCAAAGGCCGACTCTTGGTTTTCATTTCCAGACGCGCCTGGGCGGTGGGCAGCGGCAAGGAGACATGGCAGGGAGGGGAGGGGAGGGGACGTGAGGGGATGGCAGGGAGGGAAGGGCGGGAGGACGACGGCCCAAGGGGACGACGAGAGCGGAGTACAACTGAGCGGAGTGGCGGCGGCAGGAGCAAAGGAGCGGAGCGGAGCTGGTTGCGACAAAGCATGGAATATTGCACAATAATGTGTTGGTGGGCGGCATCAGCCCTTGAACCTGGGACGCGCACCATCGAAGATGGAGGAGGCGGGCCCGCCAGTCAGAAAACATGCCACCTGTCAGCGCACTATGAACGGGGAGCACTTCACGGAATTTTTTAGCAGGTCCTACATGTCAGTCTGTTTGATCAAAACTTGCATGCAGTGCATGGCTGGTTCACGCGCTAGTTCCAAAAAAAATCCCGTTGATCCAAACTTGAATTGGCAGTTCCGCTTCTTCTCCCCCGTCTCCTTGCAGTGGTAGTTCCGCTTTGTCTCCCTCGTCTGTTATCCTCTTCTTCTTCTCCTCGCAGTGGTAGTTCTTCTTTCTTCCTCGATCAAAACATTCCCACACATAAGCCATGGCCAGTAGCCGGATGAGGAGTCCGATCTCCTGGCCGACCCACTTCGCAAGATCGCCGACTACTTGCTGGAGAAAGAGGAGTACGTCGACACCTATGCTACTTGTCGAGATGTCTGCACCGATTGGCTCCGCACTTTAAAGGTGACCGAATTCCATCTCAACAACTGGATCATGATAGATCACACACTTCCAGATGTTGGCGACTTCACCTTCCTCAACCTCGCCACTGGTCGTTGCTTCAGGACAAATCTAATGGACGTCCATCGCAGGTTCACATTCACATCTGATATTTATTGGTATTTTCCATTGTAAACATCTTAGTGCTAATTGATGCCCTCTTCTTCCAAAAGATTCTACTTCATCGGTGTTTCTCGTGGCGTCATCGTGCTTGCTCAGAGGGTGGAGCCATACCAGATTCGGCTTTAGAACCCAATCACTCATAAGTCTAACACTGAGTTTCAAGCACACATACCATCTGATCTTCTACAATTTGTCATCGTGACGAAGTCCCTGGCGATGGTGTTTGTTTGCACTGATTATCCAGATCATATTGCATGGACCGATGAGAGCACCCCAACGGGGCAAATCAATGAATCATTTGGAGAAGGATTGTATTCACCACCTCCTTCTATGCTTCTGGACTACATGATGGCATTCTGAGGGGAAGTATATGCATTACTTGAGAATGGAGACATCTTGTCGACCAGCATCTAGTTAGAGCAGCGCACAAGCACTGTCATAATGGCCAAAATAATTTCGGCCCCAGTCTTTGAACAGGTACGTGGAACTTACAAATTTTACCTTATGGAGTCAGATGGTGATCTGCTTCTTGTGTTGAACAGGGATTTCGCCAAAGGGCAACCGGTGTTGTACCGGGTGGACACAGAGAAATGCTCTCGAGGTCGGTTATGACATTGGAAGTTGTGCCCTCTTTGTTGATTACAATTGGTATATCTCCATTGACACTGTGTTACACCCTCACACCAAAGCCGTTGTATATACTACAGGAATTATATCAGACTGCATTTATCATGAGGTTCAAGCCTAGGAAGAGGAACCAACAATGACGTATGGCTTAAGTCTGGAACATACATCGAGGCCTTACCCTTTGGACGAGATACTGGCAGCATATTGCAGACGGAGAGAGTTCTCTGAATATGTGTTGCAGCACGTGGGAGCCGCCGCCGACGAAATATATAGGGAAGAATGAATCCTAGGTTATTTGCTAGCATTTTTAGGTCTATTTTTCGAAGTAGAAATTTGTACTATATTTATATTATTTCGATCAGCAGTATGCGTATTACCTTTCAGACAAAATTGTAATGTACTTAATTTTAGTACTTTTAGAATTCAAAGTATTTATTTTTAGTAGGTTCTTTCAGAATTCTCTGTGTTCGACATGCGCATCAGCTCAGCTGAATTCAGGTTCCACATGGAAAATTGCAGAATAATGTGTTGGTGGGCTACACTCAGCCCTCGAACCTAGGATGCGTGTCAAGGTGGAGGGGCAGGCCCGCTAGTCGAAAACATGCCACATCGCATCCCCCTTTCGTGCCCTTTAAAAAGAAAACACGCCACGTCATATCTCCTATTTCTGATGGTGTTGCTACAATCGAAAGCATATGGTGGCATATAAATAATATCGTGATAAACATCAGGCGTAGTCGCCAACATTTCTAAATGAAACCCGTCCGCCTCCTACCTCCGGTACATTGCCCGATGAGGTGGATAGCCACGACCGATATTTTTAATATGTTCGCACTCTTATGCTGAGAAGGGAAATAAAGATTGAGCTGCTAATGCAACGAGTGTCGAATTATTACCCTCTAAGGAAATGGGAAATGGTTATTTTCACGCTGCGTCGTAGTCCAAACTCATCGCCGCCTTTTCACTCTCCTTCCCGACTAACCACAATCACCTTGCGAGCTCCTCCGCTCCGCACCAACTAGGGTAACATGGCCCCGCCTAAGCAGCCACCGCCGCCACGACAACCGCTGAAACTGGGGTATTTAGCCCCTCTAAGGAAGGCCATGAAGCTCTACTTTAAGGCCGGTCTCCCATTGCCCTGCCAGGCGGATGATTTCCCCGAATGTGCAATCGGCAAGGGCGGCGACTATGGCTTTGTCGGTGCGATGCGTAAGCAGGCCAAGAGAGCGATGTGGAGAAATCGCATGGCGGCATTACGGCATGCTCTAGGCATTGGGAATAAGGTACGATCAAATCGCTCATGAGAGCATGCCGAGGCTACACACCGAACGTGGCGTGCCAAGGTCTAGGAACTCTTTGCGCCATGCTTTGGCGCGACTACCTTACCTCGGGGAGGCTGGGAGCACGCCGTCATGGGCAAAGACGCCCATCCATACTAAACGGTTTGAGGTCAGACCGTGGCTACTGCCTTGCCTACACTCAAAGATGTCGATTGTTCGACACCAGAGCCGACAGCGGCATCAGCTCAGCCCCGAATTTAGGTTCGAGTTCACACGACTCACGATCCCGAGAAGGAGTTGTCAATTTCAGTTTCAAAGAAATCGCTAGACTACGCTGGATGACCCAACTGAACTGGATCGCACACGAAATCGCTTCGTGCATGAACGATGCAGATTTCTTGTAGTTTACGGAAGGCAATAGATCAGTTTGGGTTAAATGATCAAAGAACTTATGTCCTCTCAAGGCAATTGGCCATCCAACTTTTCTCGTGGAGATTTGTAGTTTTTTTCCAAAGGTAGAATAGTTAAGTTCAGATCAAGAATGGATTTTGTAGATGAAATGCTAATGAATTGTTCTATAAACTAGTAGGAAGTTTAGCCCACTTTTGTGCAGGTATAAGACCCTTTTGTTTTGAAGTACTACTATTGTAAGCAAATACTATCAAGTATATATTTCCTTGCCATTAGTCGTGGTTCAATCCATTAATCGGCATCTTTTTATCCTGCACTATAGATTTTAAGGCTCGCTATCTCGTGTCAGAAACCATTTTTCCTTTGTCTTGTGTTGCTCTGCAAAATGGTCTCATGTTCAACGTGTTACAAATGTAGCTACCTTTGTACTTGAAGAGGAGATGGACTACATTTTCCTGGCTTCCACAGAATTGACATTGTTTCATTGCCGCACCACCCTCTTTTCATGAGGTTGTCCTTGGTTATTCACAAAAATTATAAAGCATGTTGTTCAACTACGCCGATTCAAACTATTACACACACATACTCTACATCAAATTTATTATCCACACATACTACATCGATTCAAACTATTACACACACATACTACTTCAAACTATTACACACACGCATTACATCGATTCAAACTATTACACATTTTTAGTCGATGCTAACTTCCTCGCTATGCTTCCATACTACAAATTCATTAGCCACACATACCACGGCAATTGCGTTAGAGCTTTGTCTTCACTCAAGGGAAATCAGAACCACCAGCTCGTCCAAGCCCGGTTCCCCCATCGAAACTGTGTGTGTTGTCGCGGAACGGTGGTGGTCATGTGCCATCGATCCTTCCAGCCAACACCGCAGTTTACGAGGATGCTTTCGCAGCCTCTTCGGCCTTTTGAATGCCATGCACCGATTCCGTAACCTCCTCCAGTGTATGATGACCGGTGCTTCCAAGAAAGCTATCGCCTGCCCTTCTTGGAATCAGACCAGACATCTTAGAACGGCGTGGATCTTTCAGCCACGCCTTTACCTCGATGACCCATTTGTCGCCAATGGCACAATTTCCACCAGCTCGCCGCCAAGGTTATCGACACCCTGCTTGAGGGCCTTCGCTCCCAAGCATCCAATGGGAGGCCATCAAAGCCGAGTTTGAGAAGAAACAAAGCTGCCCTAAGCAATCGTCCCACCCAAAGCGTGATGCCAACGATGAAGCCTATTTTCTCCCCGCAGCACTCGAAGAATGGGAAGAATGCAGAACACGCCGGTGTCGAGCTGTGCTCAACCGACAAAAAATCGAATGGCGGCGCGATACCTCAATGTTGACCTCATTTCGCCCGATCCCAAACGAGACCTGAAAGCCGATAGCATCTCTGCCGGGCGACATGGCAGGATGGACGCCAAAGACGGTGGCTATGAGAGCATGGTCGCCGACAAGTTGTGGCTACTATGCTCTGGGTGCGCGCAAAGACGCGAACTTCCCGAGGCTGGTCGCTGCCAAGATCGCCTGACGGACGCGCCTCCTGCGTAGAATGACTAGCCGTAGGCGTAGATATTAGTCCGGGACGCCAAGTTCGAGCACGCGGACGATGCAATGGTGATGGCTGCGAGCTTCGATTAGAGGCGTGGGAGGTTAACCGGACATGGAGGGGACACAAATTAGAGCAAGTGCGAGCTCTGATCTGAGATGAGCAGTCGGAGCTGAGCAAATGTTATGGGGAGGGGAGCAGGGGAGAAGACCAGAGCAGAGCAAAGAAATAGATCTAGTCTACTCAGGGATCTGGTCCATGCAGGGGTAAGCTAGTCCACGACCGCAAAAGATAACAGGGAATACTGACATGGCGGGCTAAGAAGAGTTGACCTAACGGCGGTATTTGAGTTCAACCATTTTTCCCGTTCAAATGACTGTTTGGCCATTAGATTTGTATTCACCCCATTTGGCCCTTCCGGACAATTGGCATTCTACTATGTCCCTCCGTACATTGATGACAACTCTGCATCATGTGCACTCACCTACCAAGTTTGGTACCACAAACGAACATTCCCCATGTACATGCCATACACGAGCTTCTGGTAGTGAGGGTAATGCTGCTTCGATAGCAAGAGTACCTCACTCAGGTAGTACAACGGTCGTTGCATCGGCTACGCTTTTCCTTCTTCCGGCCTCTCCACTACTAGCACCACACTGACGACCCGGTTGGTTGCTGTGATGTAAATCAACATGGGATCCTTTGCTGCTGGTGCCGCCAGAATAGGTGGTGAGGTAAGCATGCACTTGAGGTCGCGGAAAGCTTCATCCACCTGCGATGTCTAGAGAAATTTGTCCGTCTTCTTCATGAGTTGGTATGGGGAGGCCGCCCAGCCGGCCGATGAACCTACTGAGGGAGGCTAGGCATCCGTGAACTTCGACATCTCTGCTTCTGGGCGGATGCATGCGCCGATTGCGCGATCTTCTCCGGGTTCGCCGATTCTCGCTCGATACGAAACCGAGGAGTTGACCGATTAGGATGCCGAACACGCACTTCTCTGGGTTCAGCTTCATCTAGAACCGACGGAGGTTGGTGAATGTTTCCTTTAGATATTCAAGGAGTGTTTGGTGTTCCTTGGTCTTGACTACCACATCATCAACATAGGTGTGTACATTTCTGCCGATCCGAGTCTGTAAGCATTTATGCATGTAGCATTGTTATGTTGCTCCAGCATTCTTTAGTCCAAACGGCATAGTGGTGTAGCAAGAGGTCTGTGAGGGAGTGATGAATGCCTTCTTTATTCGATCAGCGGGTTCACCGGATCTGTGGTAGCCGTAGTACGGGTCCAGAATGACAACAGCTCGCAATTTCGCCGTGGAATCGATCACTTGGTCTATCCTTGGCAGGGCTTAATGGGTCTTTGGGGAACGCTTTGTTCATACCGGTGTAGTCAACACATGCGCCAAGTCTTGTTCTTCTTTAGCACTAGTATGGGGTTTACTAGCCATTCCGGTGGAAAACCTCCATGATGAATCCGGGCCGAATAGCCGAGTGATCTCCTCACCAATGGTTCTTCTTTTTCTTCCACGGCAGCGAGGACTGTTGACAGGCTTTGCATCCGCCCCGACATGTAAAGAGTGCTCGCGAGCTCCCTCGAACACCGGCATGTCCTTGGGGGACCATGCGAAGATATCATGATTCTCACGGCGAAGTCGAAGCGTGCTTTCCTATTTGTTGCCGAGGCCGGCCCCAACCAGGACGAACTTGTCGCTCAGCCTCATTCAATAGGATCTTTCTATGCCCTTGGATGGCTTGAACTGCGCTTCTCCGGCCGGCTTGGGCTCGCGAATGGCATGTCCTTCTATAGGGCCACCACATTCTCAATGATTATGCACTTCTCTTCCGTGATGATCATGGCTTCCGCTATCTTGGAAACGCCTATGGCACAATCCATGCATCGTCTGCACTAACCAGCCACGATGACGCCTTGGGCCCCGGTAGCTTTATCTGAGGTACGGTAATGCGGTACCACCATGAACTTGGTGAGCGCCGGTGCCACAGATTGCTCGCACGCTTATGCAGGTTTACCACCGAACTAGCTGGGCTCACGGCGGAAGTTATCCTCCGTACAAAGATGATGTCCAGCCGCATCTTCCGATGGGTGAGTGCGACGGCCCGACAGCTCCGTGGAAGGAGGTGCTTGATGGCTCTAGCTGCGATTTGCCGATACCGAGCCTGCTCTAGCGAGCTGCACAGAGGTTGATGCTGCTCCCTCCGCCACGAGGACACGGAGAACCTGCAGGAATGCTTCCGGAGACAATGATAGGATGCAAAACCATCATGTAGGTGCTCGGGTGAGGCAGCCACCTGGCTAGTCCTTCCGCTCCATGCAACTTCTGTTCACCAGCTTGAGGTACTAGGAACAAAGCGGAACGACGATTCACTTCCGCCGCGACGCCTTTGTTGTGCTTGGTCTCCTCTGGCCATGAAGATGTGGTACTTTCCCATCCGGCGGGGTAGTTGTTATCATCATCTTCCTTCGGTGCTGGTTATTGGGATCGTCATGCCCACCGCTCGACGAGGCGGTGCTCGTGTACCGGTGTACCAGCAATCCGCCATCTTCTTTGTCCGTGTGCAATCGCCGGTGGTATGCATAGCCGGGTTCGCTGCCTCGCTATGGAATCCTTGCATGGCCCATCAAGCGCCGACCGATGGTGTACTTGGCCTCGGAGGTCGGTATCGGCTTCCGCCTCCGGCTTCTTCGCAGCCGGATCCTCCCGCACTCATCGCTACTTGCCCGAACCGATCGTTATTTGGCTGGTCATCCTTCCTCTTGCCATGGCGGTTGTCATGTCGCCTGAATTGTGGCCATTTACTGGTTCGCGCGATCCATGGTGACGCTAACGCATTATTTTCCTTGGTCGCCCACCCAAATGGATCTTTTCATTGCAGCGCCATGGGCATACTTGTTCCGATGGCCATGGTTTGCGCTTATGGTTGTGGGCTCCACCCGCTTAAACTTGTGTTTGAGCATGGTGCCGCCTCTCCAGCCGTTGATGAAGAAGTCCACCGTGCTCGCGCACTCTCGTAGGAGTTGTGCATGCTCATCCTCGTGTGATGTAGGAGCGGTCCGATTCATCCAACCTCGCATGCAAAGACCGAGCTTGTCGGGTCACCTGGGCACTTAGGTACCGTGAAGTTGCGGATGAATGCCTTCTCAAATCGATCCACACGCTGATGCCGTGGTCGGGAGGCTGTTGAGCCACGTAAGGCTGAGTCAAGGAGCATGAGAGGGTGTAGCGATCGCCACCCGGCAGTTGCCGCTTATGATGCCCATAGCAGTGGTGTAGTCCACCAACTAGTCCTCCGCTTGACCGAGCTGCTGTATTTTGGCGATCCCTTGGGAGCGAAAACCTTTGAAATGGCTCATTCGGATGCACGGCCCAAACATCTTGGCCCTGGACTTTCTTCTTCCATCACGCTGTGATCGACCTGTAGGTCGATTCGCGCTGTGAAGTCTTGCTGTTCCTCCTCGAAAGCGGTCCCAAAGAAAGCGGATAGGCGAGACTTTGGCAGTGCTTGGCCTTTTCTGCTTCATACCGGCCATGGGTTTTTGCTGGAACAGCTGCCGTGTCGCTGGGCGCAGCCCACGGCTCATAGATCCACCGTGGCATTTTCTCAGCCTTGCTCCATTTGGAAGATGCCTTGTCGCCGCTCGCAGCCGGATCCGCCATCCGTGAGCTAGTTGGGTTCTACTATTGTCGGCCATGCCGAGTTCGCCACCTCGCTGTTTCTTTTCCGTGACCATGTGGAGCTGGACACGCGGCCGACCGAAAGCATATCCTCGCCTCCGTGGCTTAGTTTCACGACCGCCTCCGCAGCCCTCATGTATTTGGCGGGGGTGCTGTAGACTAGCTGCACCGCAGGCATACCTGGATCAACGGCGCGGTCCATCGCCGAGCCGAGGTTTCGGCCTTGTGGCTGGGCCAGCCGGCTGGTGTCGGGCAAGTGGGCGAAGCTGTGCACGATCTTGTACTCGCCAAGATGGTCGCTGCTTCATACGGCTACTGGCTGTACCACCTTGCCAGCTTCTTCGAAGGTTCGCCAGTAGCCTGTGGCTGCCACCGCACTGGTCTTCCTCGATGGGGTGATGGGGTTGCGAGGTGTTCGATGGACGCTCAGCATGTGCTGGTTCGGGAGGCATGAGTTGGTGGCGCGGCCGTCCACGTTGCGCTCTAGAGGCGGGCGGTGGTTCTCCACCGAGCCTGCCATCATGACCTCGATGCTGCCGCTGGCGACGCGTGAACCGGAGAATCTAGGGGGAGCGTCGGAGATGGTGATGACCTCACGAGGTAAAGCCTCAACGACGGTGGCGATGTAGACGTAGTGTTTGCCGGGTGCATGATGGAGCCTCCGCTGGGAAAATCCCTGTGAAACAAGATGTGTTGTCGAGGACGCAGTCGAAGGAGCCGAAAGTGAGGACGAGGCCATAGGCGACTCACTCACCGATGACGAGTGGAAGTCCCGTGCAAAAGATGATCCCAGCCAAGCAGGCCCCATGGTGGGCGCCAACCGCCATGGTGTGGAACACGACAAAGACCATCGGGATGGCTTGAAGGGACAATCAGATGCTATCGTGGATATCATTAACGGTCGGGCACCGACATCGCAAACATAGCGATGTACCCAGGTTCGGAGCCCTCTTGGAGAAGTAAAACTCCTACTCCTCCAAGGACCTAGTATCGAAGGGGGGCGAATGCCAAATACAGATGCTCCTTGAGCTTTTTCCTTCGCTACTCCTTGCTAGAAGGAGAAGAAGGAGCTACTTAACTTGTCCAATGTGGAGAGCTTCTAACTTAGATTGTTCACGAACCCTAGCACTACCTCCCCTTATATACTGGTTGAGGAGGCAGTTTACAAGATGGGTTCTAGGGTTTACTGTTTAGATCTGGGCCTCGGAAAGTGGTATGGCTGGACAGGGACAAACGGTAGGCCCGGGTCTAGTCAAGCCTCCAGTACAGGGAAGGACCACGCTACAGTGTCCAACGTCCCTGATTTACTCGTCAACCGGCTCTTTATCCGTCAGACAGCTCTTTATGCGTAAGCCGGAGCTTCCCTCGTCAGCCCTTGGTTTGTTCATCAGCCTCCAGCTTTGGCACAGTTGTCCGGTAGCGCCGGCCAAGCTAGCCAGCTTGTCCGGTCAAAGGTGTGATCCACGGGGAGCATCATTCCCACCGTACTACCACCAACGGATCTGAGGCGGTCGGCTAGGAGCGGCCTCCTAGCCGGTTATTTTGGCTACCCTCCTAGCTCGAAATTTGATATGGACCGGTGGGGATTCCACCCGGTCAGGTTCCTTGGTCCGGGTCCAGACGCGAGGTCCTTGAGCCGCCGGTTTGTCTCAGACATTTACCCGGGTTATCTCTCGACATCGCCCGACTCACGCATGTCGAATAGCAGAGCAAACACCGTACCACCGTCCCCTGTTCCGATCTTCTCTACTCTCGATGAGCGCGGTGCCAACAACGGCGGAGAGATGTACCTGGAGTTTCTAAAGGAAGTAAGATTCAGCGGACTAAATTTCAGCATGCTAAATATTATAATAAAAATATGATAAAGTAAATATGAGTAACCTGACTTCGATAAAACATACGTAGTACTCCCTCCGCTTCAAATATAAGATATTTTAGCTTTTTTGAAACGAGTGTATCTAGATCCCTTTTAGTATATGGGTTCACTCTGAACTACACACTAAAAAGAGTCTAGATAAACTCGTTTCACAAAAGCTTTCCTGCTTGAAATTCAATAGTAATACAGAGAGAATCAGTTCTTATTCCAGCTTAAAAAATAGACTCGATCATTGGAGCAAGCAAAACTGACAATCCAGTGACAATGCCTATGTGACCCCCCATATCCATCCCCAAATGCCCAAGACTCATCTAGATAATTGTGACAACGCTAACTTTCAAAAGCAAAGTAAGACAAACTGCAGACTTGATCTAAAAAGTAACAATACATCACTATTAGTTAAACAAAATATTTCAGTAATAGCTACCATGTAATAAAGCAAAGCAAGACCATCTCCAAATTCTTCGCCTAAAACAAGTACTACCAGTACCGGTATATAGTAGTACAAACTAGTCTGAAGTACAAGAACTAGTTCTATACTAGTACTACTCTGCATCCAAATTCCAATCTCCAAAGACACGCATATCTGTGGTATGTAGTGAGAGGGATAAACAAAATATGAGGTAGTAGAATGGTCAATTTGGAATTCTTTCAGAGACCACCTATGGATCCACCAAAGGTCATTGCATGTGTGTTCTTTTACATACCACATATGGACCAACCAAAGGTCATTGAATTTGTGTTCTCTTCAGAGACCACACATGGATCCACCAGCATCATTCCATGTGTGTTCTTTCATTATACCACATATGGATCCACCAAAGGTCATTGCATGTGTGCTCTTTCACAATCCACCCATGGATCCACCAAAGGTCATTGCATGTGTGTTCTTTTACTAACAACAACCAGAGTCATTGAAATGTGTGTTTTCAGAGACCACATGGATCCACCAAAGTTGTCATTACATGTGTGTTCTTTTCATCCACCTATGGATCCACCAAAGTCATTGCATGTGTGTTGTTTTTACTAACAACCAGAGTCATTGAAATGTGTGTTCTTCTTTAGAGACCACACATGGATCCACTAGTGTCATTACATGTGTGTTCTTTTACTAACAACAACTGAGTCATTGTATGTGTGTTCTTTTCCCATACCACATATGGATCCATCTGTCATTGAAATGTGTGTTCTTCTCATTAACCACAGCTAGAGTCATTGGATGTGTGTTCTCAGAGACCACATATTTATCAAGCAAAGGTCATTGAAATGTATTATTTTCAACTACAGCCATTATAAACAATCGGGACACCAGAGCTAACCAAGCAACCGCCTGGCTTTAGAAGACCCGATCCCCGACAGAGGCGCCATGGATCGGGTGCGTGGACGATAGTGATGTCCTTCTAAGGGCGATCCATGAGAAGTCTGCTCATGAATCGATTGGCATGCAGGCAACAACACTGGCCTATGTCCTGCTCTTATCCCTTAACCTCGGGGCCAAAGATCGATCGTGTTCTTCATCGCAATGGAGAGGAGAGTCCCAAACTCAGCTTGCACGAGGCTCGATGTTCGCCACCACGACATACCTAAGGCTGCTCGCGAGGTTTCCGGCCGGCTTGAGCTCAGCTACGCCGGTTCCTTTCTCGCGCCGCTTCTTGCGATAACGCTGGCGAGGCAGATCGAGGAGCGCGCTACCGCTGTCGGAGAGGAAGAGGGTACGATGGGCAGTACTGCCATTTGCGCCAGATCGCGAAAGGTGTTCAAGAAGGAGCGGGTTGTGTTGATTGAGCTGTGTGGAACCCACCGGCGGGAGATCCACCTGATCTCAAGAACTCAAGGGAGGCAGCTCTTCTAGGCAGTGCCTAGGCGTATGACCTCCATCGTTATCAATGCAGCGCGCCGTGACGAATCCATGAGGAGGAGGAACGCTGCCGGGAATGTCGGCATCGATTCCGACACGGAGGAGGCTGGCGGCTACGCGGACAATGTCGCCAATGATGGAGATCAAGGAGCGTCATAGTCGATTAGGGCCACTTAAGCATAAATTAAATCTATGTACGGTATCTTAATGCGCTCTTTGGATCTGGGTCACTTGAGTCATGGTCAATTATTGTCATAATCTATATATGTTGGCCATGTTTTAGTTGTCTTTGTGGCATATCTGATGGGACAGTACGCTGACTCTGCTCCCAGCACTTGATGGCACAGCCATAATTTGGAGTGCGCCTGAGGAGAAGGGATCGAGCGTGTTGTAATAGTGTACTATTCCTGTCCAGATACAACTGACTTAGTTTTTTTTTAGATATTTAATAAATGCGTCTATACCCAAAACATGTCTAGATACATGTTTTAGGTTTCTCTCTTCAAACTAATCAAAAGTCCATAAATTCTGAACAAACAAAGTCATTGACTTCACACCTGATGGGACAATACGCTGACTCTGCTACTTGATGGCATAGCCATAATTCTGGAGTGCGCTAGAGGAGATGGGAATGCAAGGGAGATGGGAACTAGTAGCCGCATGACCCCATCACAGACACGTTGCACGAGCCAGATATAAATAAATATGACACGGCTAGTTTAGTTTCAGTGATATAATTCAACATACGATGTTACTGTGCCCGCATCTTTCTGCTCCTCTTATTAGTCTGCTAGCCCATGCTGCAATAAGCCCTCACCGATGAGGATAAAAATGATAAAATGGCAAATAAAACAATTTTTAAGCTTACCTTTCATCCGAGAATCGCATAAAGATGAAATTGGCAAGGATTTATTATTTCTCCGCAGCTAGCCGAAGATCCTCAAGAACATCCTCAATCACCCCGCAACTTCTTCATATTCTAATACACCTCCATTATTTTCCTTTCTTCTTCCTCTTCCGCTTACTCCTTTTGTTTCTTTTCACACCCTTTTCTCGGCCAAGCACCTCCACTCCTTCATAAATTGGCTGCTTACGACGCTTTTCCTCCGAAAGTGCTCATCACTGCTGCGCTTCTCTTTCACTCGCTTCGGCCTGAGAAGCCTCATTTTCACCAGGTGTGAACAGGACAATATCATGTATAATCGGGTTTTTGCACAACCTCTTGATATGGGCGAATCCGCCACAATGTTTGCATTTTCTTTCCTAGCTCCCACTTAGACCTTTATCGCTTGAGGTTTCGATCTTAGCTTAGGCCTCCTGTGTGGCCTCCTAAGAACTGGTGGTTGAAGTTTGAACCGGATCGACAATCTCCCAATCATTTTCATCGGCCATAGGTGGTACGCTTTCATAAGTTGCAGCAAACTTGTCCACGAAGAAATAGTTGTTTATATAGTTCTCTATTTCAGTCTGCTACCTCTAAGCTTTAAGATGAAGTAAATTGCATGGTGACATGGCAAGAATGCAATCGCCACCGTCGCATGAACAAGTCTTGTTTCCAATGTCTAAAGTGTACCTCCGCTCACTTCCATGCTTGTATTCTACATAAACCTCACCAATGTTCGAACTTATGACCATCCTCATCTTTATCGTTTCATTCTCGGTTCTTGCATTCAAGAATATAACCACCTTTGAACTACTTTATGGCCTAAAATTTTCTTGCACAAATTCTTTTGCCTTAAATCTATCTTCACCATTATGCATTGTCTTATTACATCCAACAAAATAACAATTCCAAGTGTCTTCATGCAAATCTTATCATTGAAACTCGCCAAATTATTGCAAACAAATCCACTCTTGCTTAACTCACCAAACTTGCTTCCGCCCATAGCTTGGTGTGATGTTCTTCAATGTATTTTTCACCTTTGGCACAACATACATGTTCCGCAAGTAAGTACCATGCGTTTGGGGTGTATGTGTATGTTGATCACCACAAGTCCTCTTCAAAGATCTTTCCTTTGAACTTCTTCGTGAAGTTAGTAGCGTAGGTGCCGTGATGCATTCCCTATGCTCAACCCCAGAAACACAAGATCAACAAGATTCTCAAGACCCTCGATGCATCCGTGTATCACCAAGCCTTCGTGGTGACCAATTACTCCCATAGTCTCGTGATTAACCATGTCCAATTTTCATTTGATTCACCTCAAGAACAGCATAAGCTACTGGTAGAATCCAATTGTGCGCGCCCAAAGCACAAGTGTATAAATATGTCCCCCGAACTTCCATGTTAAAGAATTTGCCTTATTGCCAAGTATGGCCTGCATACTGCCTAGAACCCCTTCCAAAGATGCCTTCAAAGTGCATAAAACATCTCCTCAAGCATATCTTATCTCGCTTATACCTGATCCCCTCGAGACCTTTGTTCTCCCTTTCACAACCTCGTAATCGATGTCAACAACGCTACCAGTGATGTTTTCTACCCGAGCTTTGAAACTATACAACATATGAAAAATGTCATTCCACTTGCCTTGAATGAAGTCTAGAGCCATCTCCTTCCCATCAAAGACTCTGTGGTAAGTAATTAGAATGTTAAACTTTTTGCTCATCTTTTCTCCGAGTTCAATGTGTCCAATCTTATGATCATGCCTCACCTAGTCAAGCAAAGAGCAGCAATCCACTTGGTAGTTGCGGTCTAATTTTACCACTTAAAGAAGTATTAGGCAGTTGTGTTTCTTGTGTTTACTTTGATCTGCATTCGATAAGAATCCAAATAATTCAGAGCTAGTTATCGCAGAATAAATATGAGAAAGATCAAACTAAATGTAGCTATTGCAACCTGAAATGGGTGTCGACGCATTGGAGATGCATGTAATTCCATTTACACACATTACTTTCCCTACAAAGGCACCCTAAATCTCTTTTGGTCACTCTTTTCAATGATAAATTTGAACCCAACTCGATCAGATAGGTTGCAATGCATATCCGCAGCCCTCCACATTATCAAAGACAAATCCCCTCATATATTGTAGGATTGTCCTCGCCAAAGTGTATCACCGGCCTGCCCACGCCTTTTGTCATCGTATCTACATCCCATTTCCACATCTTCACATTCCTCTTCCTCATTAGTCCCATAGTCGCTCAAAGTTCAATCAACCAAATATTCCCTACTTCCATCCTATCGTGGTCACTCACGCCTCAGATATGCTTTCTCATCATCATCCGCACCGCCACACATTTCAGTGCCTTCATGCTTGCTTGACAAAGCATCATGCTCAAGGAAAAGCTATGAAGACGTCCTGCGGTTACCAACACATATCCTTGCCATCACCACGGCACTAGAAACGCTAATTGGGGTATGCAGAAAAGGACTCACAGTTCTACCTTCAATGTGGACGCATCGCTCCATACCTCCAAAGATCCGCACCCCACTTCCTCCGCCTCGCTTGCTTTCCTCTGTGGTTTCCAGACTTGAAGGAGATTCCGTTTCTAGCCGTGCAAGACCCATATCTGTTCTCTCAAGCCTCACGAGATCCATCTCCGAGCGGGATCCGAATCACCAGTGTTGTTGGGCCCCTAACCAAATGCCCGACTCTTGGTTTTATTTCACTACAAGCGGTGGGCTGCAAGGAGACATGGCAGGGAGGGAGGGGAGGGACGGAGGGATGGCAGGAGGAAGGGCGGAGGACGACGCCCAAGGGGATTTAGAGCGGAGTACAACCGAGCGGAGTGGTGGCGGCAGGAGCAAAGGAGCGGAGCGAGCTGGTTGGGCGCATAAAGCATGGAATATTGCACAATAATGTGTTGGTGGCATCAGCCCTTGAACTCGACGCGCACCATCAAGATGGAGGAGGTGGCCCGCCAATGTAAAACATGCCACCGTCAAGACTATGCACGGGAGCACTTCACGGAATTTTTAGCAGGTCCCACATGTCACCGCTTGATCAAAACTTGCATGCAGTTCATGGCTGGTTCACGCGCTAGTTCCAAAAAAATCCCGTTGATCCAAACTTGAATTGGCAGTTCCGCTTCTTCTCCCCCATCTCCTTGAAGTGGTAGTTCCGCTTCGTCTTCCTCGTCTGTTATCCTCTTCTTCTTCTCCTCGCAGTGGTAGTTCTTCTTTCTTCCTCGATCAAAACATTCCCACACATAAGCCATGGTCAGTAGCCGGGTGAGGAGGAACTGGTCCGATCTCCTGGCCGACCCACTTCGCAAGATCGCCGACTACTTGCTGGAGAAAGAGGAGTACGTCGACATATGCGTCGCTTGTCGAGATGTTCCGCACCGATTGGCTCCGCACTTTAAAGGTGCCTGAATTCCATCTCAACAATCGGATCATGATAGATCACACACTTCCATGTTGGCGACTTCACCTTCCTCAACCTCGCCACTGGTCGTTGCTTCAGGACAAATCTAATGGACGTCCATCGCAGGTTCACATTCACATCCGATATTTATTGGTATTTTCCATTGTAAACATCTTAGTGCTAACTGATGCCCTCTTCTTCCAAAAGATTCTACTTCGTCGGTGTTTATCGTGGCGTCATCGTGCTTGCTCAGAGGGTGGAGCCATACCAGATTCGGCTTCAGAACCCAATCACTCATAAGTCTAACACTAAGTTTCAAGCACACATACCATCTGATCTTCTACAATTTGTCATCGTGACGAAGTCCCTGACGATGGTGTTCGTTTGCACTGATTATCCAGATCATATTGCATGGGCCGATGAGAGCACACCAACGGGGCAAATCAATGAATCATTTGGAGAAGGATTGTATTCACCACCTCCTGCTATGCTTCTGGACTACATGATGGCATTCTGAGGGGAAGTATATGCATTACTTGAGAATGGAGACATCTTGTCGACCAGCATCTAGTTAGAGCAGCGCGCAAGCACTGTCATAATGGCCAAAATAATTTCGGCCCCAGTCTTTGAACAGGTACGTGGAACTTACAAATTTTACCTTATGGAGTCAGATGGTGATCTGCTTCTTGTGTTGAACAGGGATTTCGCCAAAGGGCAACCGGTGTTGTACCGGGTGGACACGGAGAAATGCTCTCTCGAGGTCATTATGACATTGGAAGTTGTGCCCTTTGTTGATTACAATCGTATATCTCCATTGACACCAGGTTACACCTCACACCAAAGCCGGTTGTATATACTACAGGAATTATATCAGACTGCATTTATCATGAGGTTCAAGCCTAGAAGAGGAACCAACAATGACGTATGGCTTAAGTCTCGAACATACATCGAGGCTTACCTTCGATTTAGATATCGGGCAAAGACATTGCAGACGGAGAGAGTTCTCTGAATATGTGTTGCAGCATGTGGGAGCCGCCTCCGACGAAATATATAGGGGAGAATGAATCCTAGGTTATTTGCTAGCATTTTTAGGTCTATTTTTCGAAGTAGAAATTTGTACTATATTTATATTATTTCGATCAGCAGTATGCGTATTACCTTTCAAACAAAATTGTAATGTACTTAATTTTAGTACTTTCAGAATTCAAAGTATTTATATTTAGTAGCTTCTTTCAGAATTCTCTGTGTTCGACATGGGCATCAGCTCAGCGCCGGAATTCAGGTTCCACATGGAAAATTGCAGAATAATGTGTTGGTGGGCTAGCCCTCAACCTAGGATGCGTGCCGTCGAAGGTGGAGGGGGCAGGCCCGCTAGTCAGAAAACATGCCACATCGGCATCCCCTGTTTCTGGTGCCCTTTAAAAAAGAAAACACGCCACGTCGTTATGTCCTGTTTCTGATGGTGTTGCTACAATCGACAGTACATGGTGCCATATAAATAATATCGTATAAACATCAGGGCAGAGTCATCAACATTTCTAAAATGAAACCCGGTCCCGTCTCCTACCTGTCCTGGTACATTGCCCGATGAGGTGGATAGCCACGACCGATCTTTTTAATATGTTCACACTCTTATGCTGAGAAGGGAAATAAAGATTGAGCTGCTAATGCAACGAGTGTAGAATTATTACCCTCTAAGGAAATGGGAAATGGTTATTTTCACGCGTGCGTCTGTAGTCCAAACCCACCGCCGCCTTTCACTCCCCTTCCCGACCAACCGCAGCTCACCTTGCAGCTCCTCCGCCCGCACCAACTAGGGTAACATGGTTCTAACAGCAGCCGCCACGACAACCGCTAAAACTGGGGTATTTAGCCCCTCTAAGGGAGGCCATGAAGCTCTACTTTAAGGCCGGTCTCCCATTGCCCTGCCAGGCGGATGATTTCCCCGAATGTGCCGAATCGTCCGCGACGGCGACTATGGCTTTGTCGGCGCCAGATGCGGCAAGCAGGGCCAAGAGAGCGATGTGGAGAAATCGCATGGCGGCATTACGGCATGCTCTAGGCATTGGGAATAAGGTACGTATCAAATCGTTCATGAGAGCATGCCGCCGAGGCTACACACCTCTAACAGGCAGTGCCAAGGTCTAGGAACTCTTGCGTCCATGCTTTGGCGCTGACTACCTTACCTCTGGGGAGGCTGAGCACGCCGCGGGCAAAGACGCCCATCCCACGACCGTCGAGGTCGCACTGGCGGCGTACTAAGCCGCCTACACTCAGCATGCTGGATTGTTCGACAGCCAGAGCCGACAGCGGGCATCAGCTCAGCCCCGGAATTTAGGTTCGAGTTCACACGGACCTACGATCCCGAGAAGGAGTTGCCGAATTTCAGTTTCAAAGAAATCGCTAGACGGCTGATGACCCAACTGAACTGGATCGCACACGAAATCGCCGTGCATGAACGATGCAGATTTCTTTGTAGTTTGGCGGAAGGCAATAGATCAGTTTGGGTTAAATGATCAAAGAACTTATGTCCTCTCAAGGCAATTGGCCATCCAACTTTTCCGGTGGAGATCCGTAGTTTTTTTCCAAAGGTAGAATAGTTAAGTTCAGACTGAAGAATGGATTTTGTAGATGAAATGCTAATGAATTGTTCTATAAACTAGTAGGAAGTTTAGCCCACTTTTGTGCAGGTATAAGACCCTTTTGTATGGAAGTACTACTATTGTAAGCAAATACTATCAAGTATCTATTTCCTTCAGTTACTAGTCGTGGTTCAATCCAGTTAACTGGCATCTTTTTATCCCAGACTATAGATTTTCCGTCTGCTATTTGTGCTGTAAACCATTTTTCCTTTGTCTTGTGTTGCCTGCAAAATGGTCCTGCGGTTCAACGTGTTACAAATGTAGCTACCTTGTACTTGAAGAGGAGATGGACTACATTTTCCTGGCTACCACAGAATAGACATTGCTCATTGCCGCATTAATTCACCTCTTTTCATGAGGTTATCCTTGGTTATTCACAAAAATTATAAAGCACGGTGTTCAACTACGTCAATTCAAACTATTACACACACATACTCTACATCAAATTTATTATCCACACATACTACATCGATTCAAACTATTACACACACATACTACTTCAAACTATTACACACAGTGCATTACATCGATTCAAACTATTACACATTTTTAGTCGATGCTAACTTCCGCTATGCTTCCATACTACAAATTCATTAGCCACACATACCACGGCAATTCATTAGAGCTCTGTCTTCACTCAAGGGAAATCAGAACCACCAGCTCGTCCAAGCCCGGTTCCCCCATCGAAACTGTGTGTGTTGTCGCGGAACGGTGGTGGTCATGTGCCATCGATCCTTCCAGGCCAACACTGCAAGAGACGAAGACGCTTTCTGGCAGCCTCTTCGGGCCCCTAAATGCCATGCACCGATTCCAGAACCTCCTCCAGGTTTATGATGACCGGGTGCTTCCAGCAAAGCTATCGCTCGCCTCGCTTGGAATTGCACTCAGACATCTTAGGAACGGCGCCAGATCTTTCAGCCACGCCTTTACCTCGATGACCCATTTGTCGCCAATGGCACAATTTCCACCAGCTCGCCGCCAAGGTTATTGACACCGCTTGAGGGCCTTCGCCCCAAGCATCCAATGGGAGGCCATCAAAGCCGAGTTTGGAGAAGAAACAAAGCTGCCCCAAGCAATCGTCCCACCCACAGGCGTGATGCCAACGCATGAAGCTCATTTTCTCCCCGCAGCACTCGAAAGAACGGGAAGAATGCAGAACACGCCGTGTCCGAGCCGTGCTCAACCGACAAAAAATCGAATGGCGGCAAGATACCTCAATGTTGACCTCATTTCGCCCGATCCCAAACGAGACCTGAAAGCCGATAGCATCTCGCCGGGCGACATGGCAGGATGGACGCCAAAGACGGTGGCTATGAGAGCATGGTCGCCGATGCAGTTGTGGCTACCATGCTCGGGTGCGGCAGACGCAACTTCCCGAGGCTGGTCGCCGGCCAAGATTGCCCGACGGGACGCGCTCTGCCGTGCGAGAATGACTAGCCAGAGGCGAGATATTAGTCCGGGACGCCAAGTCTGATACGGCGGACGATGCAATGGTGATGGCTGCGAGCTTCGATTAGAGGCGTGGGAGGTTAACCGGACATGGCGGGGACACAAATTAGAGCAAGTGCGAGCTCTGATCTGAGATGAGCAAATGAGTCGAGCAAATGTTATGGGAGGGGAGCAGGGAGAAGACCAGAGCAGCAAAGAAATAGATCTAGTCTACTGTGGATCCGTCCATGCAGGGGTAAGCTAGTCCACGACCGCAAAAGATAACAGGGAATACTGACATGGCGGGCCAAGAAGAGTTGACCTAACGGCGGTATTTGAGTTCAACCATTTTTCGTCTGGTTCAAATGACTATTTGGCCATTAGATTTGTATTCACCCCCATTTGGCCCTTCTGGACAATTGGCGATTCTACTATGTCCCCTCCGTGCGATTGATGACAACTCGCATCTGGTGCACTCACCTACCAAGTTTGGTACCACAAACGAACATTCCCCATGTACATGCCATACACGAGCTTCTGGTAGTGAGGGTAATGCTGCTTCGATAGGAAGAGTACCTCACTCAGGTAGTACAACGGTCGTTGCATCGGCTACGCTTTTCCTTCTTACGGCCTCTCCACTACTAGCACCACACTGACGACCCGGTTGGTTGCTGCGATGTAAATCAACATGGGATCCTTTGCTGCTGGTGCCGCCAGAATAGGTGGTGAGGTAAGCATGCACTTGAGGTCGCGGAAAGCTTCATCCACCTGTGATGTCTAGACAAATTTGTCCATCTTCTTCATGAGTTGGTACAGTGGGAGTGCCACCACCGGGCCGATGAACCGCCGAGGAGGCTAGGCATCCGTGAACTTCGACATCTCGTAAGTTCTTGGGCGGATGCATGCGCTCGATTGCGCCGATCTTCTCCGGGTTCGCCTCGATTCCTCGCTCTGATACGAGAAAACCGAGGAGTTGACCGATTAGGATGCCGAACACACACTTCTCCGGGTTCAGCTTCATCTAGAACCAGCGGAGGTTGGTGAATGTTTCCTTTAGATCTTCAAGGAGTGTTTGGTGTTCCTTGGTCTTGACTACCACATCATCAACGTAGGTGTGTACATTTCTGCCGATCTGAGTCTGTAAGCATTTATGCATGTAGCATTGTTATGTTGCTCCAGCATTCTTTAGTCCAAACGGCATAGTGGTGTAGTAGTAGGCTCCGTAGGGAGGGATGAATGCCTTCTTTATTTGATCAGCGGGGTTCAGCCGGATCTGGTGGTAGCCAGAGTACGGGTCCAGAAATGACAACAGCTCGCAATGGCCGTGGAATCGATCACTTGGTCTATCCTTGGCAGGGTGAATGGGTCTTTGGGGAACGCTTTGTTCATACTGGTGTAGTCAACACACATGCGCCAAGTCTTGTTCTTCTTTAGCACGAGTATGGGGTTTACTAGTCATTCCGGGTGGAAAACCTCCATGATGAATCCGGCTGCGAATAGCCGAGTGATCTCCTCACCAATGGTTCTTCTTTTTTCTTCCACGGCGTTTAGTGACTGTTTGACCGCTTGCATCCGCCCTAACATGTAAAGAGTGCGCGGCAGCTCCTCTAACACCGGCATGTCCTTGGGGGACCATGCTAAGATATCACGATTCTCACGAAGGAAGTCGACGAGCTGCTTTCCTATTTGTCGCCGAGGCCGCCCCAACCAGGATTTAACTTGTCTGCTCAGCCTCATTCAATAGGATCTTTCTCATGCCCTTGGATGGCTTGAACTGCGCCTCCGCCAGCTTGGGCTCGCCACCGGCATGTCCTTCTATAGGGCCACCACATTCTCAATGATTATGCGCTTCTTCCGTGATGATCATGGCTTCCGCTATCTTGGAAACGCTTCATGGCACACTCTACGCATCGCCTGCATCAACCAGCCACGGCGATGACGCCTGGGCCCTGGTAGCTTTATCTTGAGGTACGCTGTAATGTGGTACCACCATGAACTTGGTGAGCGCCGGTGCCACAGATTGCTCGACACGCGCCATGAGGTTTACCACCGAACCAGCTGAGCTCGCGGCGGAAGTTATCCTCCGTACAAGATGATCCGCCAGATCTTTCCGATGGGCGAGTGCGACGGCCCGGATAGCTCCGCGGAAGGAGGTGCTTGATGGCTCTAGCTGGCGACTATTGCCGATACCGAGCCTGTCTAGCGAGCTGCGTACAGAGGTTGATGTCGCCCTCCGCTCACGAGGACACGGAGAACCTGCAGGAATCCTTTCCGGGAGACAATGATAGGATGCAAAACCATCATGTAGGTGCTCGGTGAGGCAGCTCAGCTGGCTAGTCCTTCCGCTCCATGCAACTTCTTGTTCACCAGTTGAGGTACTAGGAACAGCGAACGACGATTCACTTCCGCCGCGACGCCTCTTGTTGTGCTTTGGTCTCCGCCCGGCCATGAAGATGTGGTAATTTCCCATCCAAGGGGTAGTTGTTATCATCATCTTCCTTCGGTGCTGGTTATTGGGATCGCTCGCGCCCACCGCTCGACGAGGCGGCTCGTGCAGCCGGTGTACCAGCAATCCGCCATCTTCTTTGTCTGTGCAATCGCCAGGTGGCATGCATAGCCGTTCGCTGCCTCTCGCTATGGAACTTGCATGGCCCATCAAGGCCGACCGATGGTGTACTTTGGGCCTCGGAGGCCGGTATCGGCTTCGCCTCCGTCAGCCTCGCAATGGATCCTCCGCACTACCGCTACTTGCTCGAACCGCATCGTTATCCGCTGGTCATCCTTCCTCTTGCCATGGCGGTTGTCATGTCGCTCGAATTGTGGCCATTTACTGGTTCGCTGATCCATGGTGACGCTAACGATTATTTTCCTTGGTCGCCCACCCAAATAGATCTTTTCATTGCAGCCGGCCGTGGCATACTTGTTCTGCGATGGCCATGGTTTGCGCCATGGTTGTGGGCTCCACCCGCAAACTTGTGTTTGAGCATGGTGCCGCCTGCAGCCGCTGATGAAGAAGTCCACACCGTGCTCGCATTCTCGAGGAGTTGTGCATGCTCATCCATCAGGTGATGTAGGAGCGGTCCGATTCATCCGGACCCTGCATGCAAAGAGCGAGCTTGCCGGGTCACCCTGGGCACTTGTAGGTACCGGTGAAGTTGCGGATGAATGCCTTCTCGAAATTGATCCACACGTTGATGCTGTTGTCGGGGAGGCTGTTGAGCCACGTGCTAGCTGAGTCAAGGAGCATGAGAGGGGTGTAGCGTACTGCCACCCGGCAGTTGCCGTTTGCGATGCCCATAGCAGTGGTGTAGTCCACCAACTAGTCCTCCGGCTTGACCGAGCCGTTGTATTTTGGCGTATCCCTTGGGAGCGAAAATCCCTTTGAAATGGTTTTCGATGCACCCAAACATCTTGGCCCGCTGACTTTATTCTTCCATCACGCTGATCGACCAGAGGTCGATTCGCGCGCTGAAGTCTTGCTGTTCCTCCCGCCGAGCGGGTCCCAAAGAAAGGGATAGGCGAGACTTTGGCAGCGCTTGGCCTTTTCTGGCTTCGTCAGCCGGCTCGCGGTTTTTGCTGGGAACAGCTGCCGTGTCGCGGGCGTTGTGCCCACGGCCTATAGATCCACCGCGTGGGCATTTTCTCAGCCTTGCTCCATTTGGGAAGATGCCTTGCTGCCGCCCGCAGCCGGATCCGCCATCCGGTGAGCTAGTTGGGTTCTACTATTGTCGGCCATGCTGAGTTCTGCCTCACCTCGCTGCTTTTTCCGTGACTATGTGGAGCTGGACACGCGCTCGCCGACGGAGCATATCCTCGCCTCCGTGTGGCTTAGCTTTCACGATCGCCGCCTCCGCAGCCCTCATGTATTTGGCGGGGGTGCTGTAGACTAGCTGCACCGCAGGCATACCTGGATCAACGGCGCGGTCCATCGCCGAGCCGAGGTTTCGGCCTTGTGGCTGGGCCAGCCGGCTGGTATCGGGCAAGTGGGCGAAGCTGTGCACGATCTTGTACTGCCAAGATGGTCGCTGCTCATACGGCGCTGGCGGTACCACCTTGCCGCCTTCTTCGAGAAGGTTCTCGCAGTAGCCTGTGGCTGCTGCCGCTGCACTGGTCTTCCTCGATGGGGGTGATGGGGTTTCGGAGGTGTTCGATGGACGCTCTCAAAGCATGTGCTGGTTCGAGGCATGAGTTGGTGGCGGGCCCATCGCTATGCCTAGAGGCGCGGTGGTTCTCCACCGAGCCTGCCATCATGACCTCGATGCTGCCGCTGGCGACGCGTGAAGCGGAGAATCTAGGGGGAGCGTCGGAGATGGTGATGACCTCACGAGGTAAAGCCTCAACGACGGTGGCGATGTAGACGTAGTGTTTGCCGAAGTGCATGATGGAGCCTCTGCTTGGGAAAATCCCCCCAGTGAAACAAGATGCGTTGTCGAGGACGCAGTCGAAGGAGCCGAAAGTGAGGACGAGGCCATAGGCGACTCACTCACCGATGACGAGTGGAAGTCCCGTGCAAAAGATGATCCCAGCCGAAGCGCTGTGCCCCATGGTGGGCGCCAACTGTCATGGTGTGGAACACGACAGTACCATCGGGGATGGCTTGAAGGGGACAATCAGGATGCTATCGGTGGATACTCACAACGGGTCGGGCACCGATACTGCAAACATAGCGATGTACCCAGGTTCAGATCCCTCTTGGAGAAGTAAAACTCCTACTCCTCCAAGGACCTACTATCGAAGGGGGGCGAATGCCAAATACAGATGCTCCTTGAGCTTTTTCCTTCGCTACTCCTTGCTAGAAGGAGAAGAAGGAGCTACTTAACTTGTCCAATGTGGAGAGCTTCTAACTTAGATTGTCTACCTAGAACCCCAGCACTACCTCCCCTTATATACTGGTTGAGGAGGCAGTTTACAAGATGGGTTCTAGGGTTTACTGTTTAGATCTGGGCCTCGGAAAGTGGTACGGCTGGACAGGGACAAACGGTAGGCCCGGGTCTAGTCAAGCCTCCAGTACAGGGAAGGACCACGCTACAGTGTCCAACGCCCTGATTTACTCACAACCGCTCTTTATCCGCCGCTGACTTTTTATGCGTAGTTTGAGCTTCCCTCAGCCTCTTGGTTTGTTCATCAGCCTCCAGCTTTGGCACAGTTGTCCGGTAGCGCCGGCCAAGCTAGCCAGCTTGTCCGGTCAAAGGTGTGATCCACGGGGAGCATCATTCCCACCGTACTACCACCAACGGATCTGAGGCGGTCGGCTAGGAGCGGCCTCCCAGCCGGTTATTTTGGCTACCCTCCTAGCCTGGGAAACTTGGATGTGGACCGGGTGGGGGATTCCACCCGGTTGTGGTTCCTTGGTCTGGGTCTAGACGGCGTGAGCTCCTTGGAGTCGGCCGGTTTGTCCCGTATTAGCCTACCCGGGGGTTATCCCCCCGACATCGCCCGACTCACGCATGTCGAATAGCAGAGCAAACACTGCATTCACCGCCCCCGATCCGATCTTTCTACTCGATGAGCGCAAAGCAACAACGGCGGAGAGATGTACCTGGAGTTTCTAAAGGAAGTAAGATTCAGCGGACTAAATTTCAGCATGCTAAATATTATAATAAAAATATGATAAAGTAAATATGAGTAACCTGACTTCGATAAAACATACGTAGTACTCCCTCCACTTCAAATATAAGATATTTTAGCTTTTGTGAAACGAGTGTATCTAGATCCCTTTTTGTATATGGGTTCACTCTGAACTACACACTAAAAAGAGTCTAGATAAACTCGTTTCACAAAAGCTTTCCTGCTTGAAATTGAATAGTAATACAGAGAGAATCAGTTCTTATTCTAGCTTAAAAAACAGACTCGATCATTGGAGCAAGCAAAACTGACAATCCAGTGACAATGCCTATGTGACCCCCCATATCCAACCCAAAATGCCCAAGACTCATCTAGATAATTGTGACAACGCTAACTTTCAAAAGCAAAGTAAGACAAACTGCTGCACTTGATCTAAAAAAGTAACAATACATCACTATTAGTTAAACAAAATATTTCAAGAATAGCGATTTACGTATCAAAGCAAAGCAAGACCATCTCCAGCCCTTCGCTTAAAACAAGTACTACCAAGACTGCATATAGTAGTACAAAATAGTCAAGTACAAGAACTAGTTCTATACTAGTACTACTGCATCCAAATCCAATCTCCAAAGACACGACATCCGTGGTATGTAGTGAGAGTGGGATAAACAAAATATGAGGTAGTAGAATGGTCAATTTGGAATTCTTCAGAGACCACCTATGGATCCACCAGTGTCATTGCATGTGTGTTCTTTTTACATACCACATATGGACCAACCAAAGGTCATTGAATTTGTGTTCTCTTCAGAGACCACACATGGATCCACCAGCATCATTACATGTGTGTTCTTTTCACATACCACATATGGATCCACCAGTGTCATTGCATGTGTGCTCTTTTCACAATCCACCTATGGATCCACCAGTGTCATTGCATGTGTGTTCTTTTTACTAACAACAACCAGAGTCATTGTAATGTGTGTTTTTCAGAGACCACATGGATCCACCAAAGGTCATTACATGTGTGTTCTTTTCACACCCACCTATGGATCCACCAAAGGTCATTGCATGTGTGTTCTTTTTACTAACAACCGTAGTCATTGAAATGTGTGTTCTCTTTAGAGACCACACATGGATCCACTAGTGTCATTACATGTGTGTTCTTTTTACTAACAACAACTGGAGTCATTGCATGTGTGTTCTTTTCCCATACCACATATGGATCCATCGGTGTCATTGAAATGTGTGTTCTTCTCATTAACCACAGCTAGAGTCATTGGATGTGTGTTCTCTTCAGAGACCACATATTTATCAAGCAGTGTCATTGAAATGTGTATTATTTTCAACTACAGCCGTTGGCCATAAACAATCGGGACACCAGAGCTAACCAAGAACCGCCTGGCTTTAGAAGACCCGATCCCGACAGAGGCGCCATGGATCAAAAGGTGGACGATAGTGATGTCCTTCTAAGGGCGATCCATGAAGTCTGCTCATGAACTGATTGGCAGTGGCAACAACACTGGGCCTATGTCCTTGCCCTTATCCCCTTAACCTCGGGGCCAAAGATCAGATCGTGTTCCTTCATCGCAATGGAGAGGGAGAGTCCCAAACTCAGCTTGCACGAGGCTCAGATGTTCGCCCACTACGACATACCGCAAGCCGCTCATGAGGTTTCCGGCCGAGCTCAGCTACGCCGTTCCTTTCGCCGCCTTGCACGATAACGCGTTGGCGAGGCAGATCGAGGAGCGCTGCCGGCTGTCGGAGAGGAAGAGGGTAATGGTGCAGATCACGCAAGCGCCAGATCGCGAAAGGTGTTCAAGAAGGAGCGGGTTGTGTTGATTGAGCTGTGTGGAACCCACCGGCGGGAGATCCACCCGGATCTGCGCAACCCCGAAGGGAGGCAGCTCTTCTAGGCAGTGCCTAGGCGTATGACCTCCATCGTTATCAATGCAGCGCGCCGTGAAGAATCCATGAGGAGGAGGAACGCTGCCGGGAATGTCGGCATCGATTCCGACACGGAGGAGGCTGGCGGCTACGCGGACAATGTCGTCAATGATGATGGAGACTGGGAGCGCTATAGTCGATTAGGGCCACTTAAGCATAAATTAAATCTATGTACCAGATCTTAATGCGCTTTTGATCTGGGTCACTTGAGTCATGGTCAATTATTGTCATAATCTATATATGTTGGCCATGTTTTAGTTGTCTTTGTGGCATATCTGATGGGACAGTACGCTGACTCTGCTCCCAGCACTTGATGGCACAGCCATAATTTGGAGTGTGCCTGAGGAGAAGGGATCGAGCGTGTTGTAATAGTGTACTATTCCTGTCCAGATACAACTGACTTAGTTTTTTTAGATATTTAATAATGTACTATACCCAAAACATGTCTAGATACATGTTTTAGGTTTCTCTCTCTTTCAAACTAATCAAAAGTCGACAAATTCTGAACAAACAAAGTCATTGACTTCACACCTGATGGGACAATACGCTGACTCTGCTACTTGATGGCATAGCCATAATTCTGGAGTGCGCTAGAGGAGATGGGAATGCAAGGGAGATGGGAACTAGTAGCCGCATGACCCCATCATGCATACGCTACGAGCCAGATATAAATAAATATGACACGGCTAGTTTAGTTTCAATGATATAATTCAACATACGATGTTATCGTTCCGTGATCTTTCGCTCCTCTTATTAGTCTGCTAGCCCATGCTGCAATAAGCCTCAGTTGATGAGGATAAAAAATGATAAAATGGCAAATAAAACAATTTTTAAGCTTACCTTTCATCCGGAGAATCGTACAAAGATGAAATTGGCAAGGATTTATTATTTCTCCTGCAGTTAGCCGAAAGATCCTCAAGAACATCCTCAATCACCCCTGCAACTTCTTCATATTCTAATACACCTCCATTATTTTCCCTTTCTTCCCTCTTCCGCTTACCCTTTTGTTTCTTTTCACACCCTTTTCTCGCCGGCACCTCCACTCCTTCATAAATTGGCTGCCACGACGCTTTTCCTCCGAAAGTGCTCATCATCGCTAAGGCTTCTCTTTCACCTGGGCTGAGAAGCCTCATTTTCTGCCACCAGGGTGTGAACAGGGACAATATCATGTGTAACTGGGTTTTTGCACAACCTCTTGATATGGCCGAATCCGCCACAATGTTTGCATTTTCTTTTCCTAGCTCCCAGCCTAGGACCTTTATCAGTTGAGGTTTCGATCTTTAGCTTTCTAGGCCTCCCAGGTGGCCTCCTAAGAACTGGTGGTTGAAGTTTGAACCCTGGATCGACAATCTCCCAATCATTTTCATCGGCCATAGGTGGTACGTTTTCTTCATAAGTTGCAGCAAACTTGTCCACGGAGAAATAGTTGTCGACATAGTTCTCTATTTCAGTCTCATACCTCTAAGCTTTAAGATGAAGTAAATTGCATGGTGACATGGCATCAGTAACCGCTAACTCGCATGAACAAGTCTTGTTTCCAATGTCTAAAGTGTACTGCTCACTTCCATGCTTGTATTCTACATAAACCTCAGCCAATGTTCTGAACTTATGACCATCCTCATCTTTATCGCTCATTGCCCTGGTTCTTGCATTCAAGAATATAACCACCTTTTGGAACTAATTTATGGCCTAAAATTTTTCTTGCACAAATTCTTTGCCTTAAATCTATCTTCACCATTATGCATTGTCTTATTACATCCAACAAAATAACAATTCCAAGTGTCTTCATGCCCGAAATCTTATCATTGAAACTCTGCCAAATTATTGCAAACAAAATCCACCTTGCTTAACTCACCAAACTTGCTTCTGGCCCATAGCTTGGTGTGATGTTCTTCAATGTATTTTTTCACCTTTGGCACAACATACATGTTCTGCAAGTAAGTACCATGCGTGCTTGGGGTGTATGTGTATGTTGATCACCACAAGTCCTCTTCAAAGATCTTCCTTGAACTTCTTGAAGTTAGTAGCGAGGTGCCATGCATTCCCTATGCTCAACCCCAGGAAACACAAAGATCAACAAAGATTCTCAAGACCTCGATGCATCCGTGTATCACCAAGCCTTCGTGGTGACCAATTATTCTATAGTCTCTGATGAACTATGTCCAGCTTTCATTTGATTCACCCTCAAGAACAGCATAAGCTACGGTAGAATCCAATTGTGCGTCAAAGCACAAGCGTATAACATGTCCCCGAACTTCCATGTTAAAGAATTTGCGCCTTATTGCCAAGTATGGCTCGTAGCCGCCTAGGAACCCCTTCCAAAGATGCCTTCAAAGTGCATAAAACATCTCCTCAAGCATATCTTATCTGCGCCGCTTATACCGATCCCTCGAGACCTTTGTTCTCCTTTCACAACCTCGTAATCGATGTCAACAACGCTACCAGGTGATGTTTTCTCTACCCGAGCTTTGAAACTATACAACATATGAAAAATGTCATTCCACTTGCCTTGAATGAAGTCTAGAGCCATCTCCTTCCCATCAAAGACTTTGTGGTAAGTAATTAGAATGTTAAATTTTTGCTAATCTTTTCTCTGAGTTCAACAGGTCCAATCTTATGATCGCGGCCTCACCCAGTCAAGTACAGTAGCAGCAATCCACTTGGTAGTTGCCGGTCTAATTTTACCACTTAAAGAAGTATTAGGGCAGTTGTGTTTCTTTGTGTTTACTTTGATCTGCATTCGATAAGAATCCAAATAATTCAGAGCTAGTTATCAGTAGAATAAATATGAGAAAGACTGAAACTAAATGTAGCTATTGCAACCTGAAATGGGTGTTTAATTTCGCATTGGAGATGCATGTAATTCCATTTACACACATTACTTTCCCTACAAGGCACCCTAAATCTCTTTGGTCGCTCTTTTCAATGATAAATTTGAACCCAACTCGATTGTATAGGTTGCAATCGCATATCTGCAGTCCTCCAATTATCAAAGATACCCTCATCAATTGTAGGATTGTCCTCACAAAGTGTATCATTGGCCTGTCCACTTCTTTGTCATCAGATCTACATCCCATTTCCACATCTTCACATTCCTCTTCCTCATTAGTTCCATAGTCGCTCAAAGTTCAATCAACCAAATATTCCCTACTCTCCATCCTATCGTGTCCAGCCACGCTCAGATATGCTTTCTCATCATCATCCGCACCGCCACACATTTCAGTGCCTTCATGCTCGCTTGACAAAGCATCATGCTCAAGGAAAAGCTATAAAGACGTCTTGCGGTTACCAACACATATCCTTGCCATCACCACGGCACTAGAAACGCTAATTGGGGTATGCAGAAAAGGACTCACAGTTCTTACCCTTCAATATGGACGCACGGCTCCATACCTCCAAAGATCTGCACCCCACTTCCTCTGCCTGCTTGCTTTTCCTCTCAGGTTTCCGCATTTGAAGGATATTCCGCGTTTCTAGCCGCAAGACCCATATCTGTTCTCTCAAGCCTCACGAGATCCATCTCCGAGCGGGATCCGAATCACCAGTGTTGTTGGGCCCCTAATCCAAAGGCCGACTCTTGGTTTTCATTTCCAGACGCGCCTGGGCGGTGGGCAGCGGCAAGGAGACATGGCAGGGAGGGGAGGGGACGTGAGGGGATGGCAGGGAGGGAAGGGCGGGAGGACGACGGCCCAAGGGGACGACGAGAGCGGAGTACAACTGAGCGGAGTGGTGGCGGCAGGAGCAAAGGAGCGGAGCGGAGCTGGTTGCGACAAAGCATGGAATATTGCACAATAATGTGTTGGTGGGCGGCATCAGCCTTTGAACCTGGGACGCGCACCATCGAAGATGGAGGAGGCGGGCCCGCCAGTCAGAAATCATGCCACCTATCAGCGCACTATGCACGGGGAGCACTTCACGGAATTTTTTAGCAGGTCCTACATGTCAGTCTGTTTGATCAAAACTTGCATGAAGTGCATGGCTGGTTCACGTGCTAGTTCCAAAAAAAATCCCGTTGATCCAAACTTGAATTGGCAGTTCCGCTTCTTCTCCCCCGTCTCCTTGCAGTGGTAGTTCCGCTTCGTCTTCCTCGTATGTTATCCTCTTCTTCTTCTCCTCGTAGTGGTAGTTCTTCTTTCTTCCTCGATCAAAACATTCCCACACATAAGCCATGGCCAGTAGCCGGATGAGGAGGAACTGGTCCGATCTCCTGGCCGACCCACTTCGCAAGATCGTCGACTACTTGCTGGAGAAAGAGGAGTACGTCGACACCTATGCTGCTTGTCGAGATGTCTGCACCGATTGGCTCCGCACTTTAAAGGTGCCTGAATTCCATCTTAACAACTGGATCATGATAGATCACACACTTCCAGATGTTGGCGACTTCACCTTCCTCAACCTCGCCACTGGTCGTTGCTTCAGGACAAATCTAATGGACGTCCATCGCAGGTTCACATTCACATCCGATATTTATTGGTATTTTCCATTGTAAACATCTTAGTGCTAACTGATGCCCTCTTCTTCCAAAAGATTCTACTTCGTCGGTGTTTATCGTGGCGTCATCGTGCTTGCTCAGAGGGTGGAGCCATACCAGATTCGGCTTCAGAACCCAATCACTCATAAGTCTAACACTGAGTTTCAAGCACACATACCATCTGATCTTCTACAATTTGTCATCGTGACTAAAGTCCCGACGATGGGTGTTCGTTTGCACTGATTATCCAGATCATTTGCATGGGCCGATGAGAGCACCCCAACGGGGCAAATCAATGAATCATTTGAGAAGGATTGTATTCACCACCTCGCTATGCTTCGACTACATGATGGCATTCGAGGGGAAGTATATGCATTACTTGAGAATGGAGACATCTTGTCGACCAGCATCTAGTTAGAGCAGCGCCATAAGACCGCCATAATGGCCAAAATAATTTCGCCCCGCTTTGAACAGTACGTGGAACTTACAAATTTTACCTTATGGAGTCAGATGGTGATCTGCTTCTTGTGTTGAACAGGGATTTCGCCAAAGGGCAACCGGTGTTGTACCGGGTGGACACAGAGAAATGCTCTCTCGAGGCCGTCGGTGACATTGGAAGTTGTGCCCTCTTTGTTGATTACAATTGGTATATCTCCATTGACACCAGGTTACACCTCACAGTCAAAGCCGGTTGTATATACTACAGGAATTATATCAGATCGCATTTATCATGAGGTTCAAGCCTAGGAAGAGGAACCAACAATGACGATGGCTTAAGTCTGGAACATACATCGAGGCCTTACCTTCGATTTAGATAACGGCAAGACATTGCAGACGGAGAGAGTTCTCTGAATATGTGTTGCAAAGATGTGGGAGCCATTCCCACTTAAAATATATAGGGGAGAATGAATCCTAGGTTATTTGCTAGCTTTTTTAGGTCTATTTTTCGAAGTAGAAATTTGCACTATATTTATATTATTTCGATCAGCAGTATGCGTATTACCTTTCAAACAAAATTGTAATGTACTTAATTTTAGTACTTTCAGAATTCAAAGTATTTATTTTTAGTAGCTTCTTTCAGAATTCTTGTGTTCGACATGGGCATCACAGTCACCGAATTCAGGTTCCACATGGAAAATTGCAGAATAATGTGTTGGTGGGCGACACTAGCCCTCGAACCTAGGATGCGTGCCGTCGAAGGTGGAGGGGGCAGGCCCGCTACTCAGAAAACATGCCACCTCGGCATCCCCTGGTTCTGGAGCCCAATAAAAAAGAAAACACCCCACGTCGTTATGTCCTGTTTCTGATGGTGTTACAATCGATGCATGGTGGCATATAAATAATATCGATAAACATCAGGGCGTAGTCGCAACATTTCTAAAATGAAACCCGGTCCGCCTCCCACCGTCTTGGTACATTGCCCGATGAGGTGGATAGCCACGACCATCTTTTTAATATGTTCACACTCTTATGAGAAGGGAAATAAAGATTGAGCTGCTAATGCAACGAGTGTAGAATTATTACCCTCTAAGGAAATGGCAAATGGTTATTTTCACGCTGCGTCTTCGTAGTCCAAACCCATCAGTCTTTCACTCCCTTCCCGACTAATCAGCTCACTCACCTTGGCAGCTCCTCCGCTCCGCACCAACTAGGGTAACATGGTCTCACTAAGCAGCCGCCGCCACGACAACCGCTAAAATCGGGTATTTAGCCCCTCTAAGGGAGGCCATGAAGTTCTACTTTAAGGCCGGTCTCCCATTTCCCTGCCAGGCGGATGATTTCCCCGAATGTGCCGAATCGTCCGCGGCGGCGACTATGGCTTTGTCGGCGCCAGATGCGGCAAGAAGGGCCAAGAGAGCGATGTGGAGAAATCGCGGCATTACTAAGATGCTCTAGGCATTGGGAATAAGGTACGATCAAATCATTCATGAGAGCATGTCACCGAGGCTACACACCCTCGAGGCAAAGGCAAGGTCTAGGAACTCTTGGCCCATGCTTGGGCGCGACTACCTTACCTCGGTGGGGAGGCTGGGAGCACGCCGCAAGGCAAAGACGCCTCCATCCCACGACTGCCGGAGGTCGACTGCGGGCGGCGACTCAAGCCGCCTACACTCAGCATGCTGGATTGTTCGACACCAGAGCCGATGGCATCAGCTCAGCCCGAATTTAGGTTCGAGTTCACACGGACTCACGATCCCGGTAGAAGGAGTTGCAATTTCAGTTTCAAAGAAATCGCTAGACGGCGCGATGACCCAACTGAACTGGATCGGCACATTAAATCGCTTCGTGCATGAACGATGCAGATTTCTTTGTAGTTTGGGAAGGCAATAGATCAGTTTGGGTTAAATGATCAAAGAACTTATGTCCTCTCAAGGCAATTGGCCATCCAACTTTTCTGGTGGAGATCTGTAGTTTTTTTTCCAGTGTAGAATAGTTAAGTTCAGACTGAAGAATGGATTTTGTAGATGAAATGCTAATGAATTGTTCTATAAACTAGTAGGAAGTTTAGCCCACTTTTGTGCAGGTATAAGACCTTTGTATGGAAGTACTACTATTGTAAGCAAATACTATCAAGTATCTATTTCCTTCCATTAGTCGTGGTTCAATCCAGCTTAATCGCATCTTTTATCCTGCATTATAGATTTTATGCTCACATTTGTGCTGTAAACCATTTTCCTTTGTCTTGTGTTGCTCGCAAAATGGTCCTGCGGTTCAACGTGTTACAAATGTAGCTACCTTTGTACTTGAAGAGGAGATGACTACATTTTCCGCTTCCACAGAATTGACATTGCTCATTGCCGACCACCTCTTTTCATGAGGTTGTCCTTGGTTATTCACAAAATTATAAAGCACGTGTTCAACCACGCCGATTCAAACTATTACACACACATACTCTACATCAAATTTATTATCCACACATACTACATCGATTCAAACTATTACACACACATACTACTTCAAACTATTACATTAATGCATTACATCGATTCAAAATATTACACATTTTTAGTCGATGCTAACTTCCTGCTATGCTCTCCATACTACAAATTCATGAGCCACACATACCACGACAATTCATTAGAGCTCTGTCTTCACTCAAGGGAAATCAGAACCACCAGCTCGTCCAAGCCCGGTTCCCCCATCGAAACTGTGTGTGTTGTCGCGGAACGGTGGTGGTCATGTGCCATCGATCCTTCCAGGCCAACACCGCAAGAGACGAAGACGCTCGCAGCCTCTTCGGGCCCCGAATGCCATGCACCGATTCCAACCTCCTCCAGTGTATGATGAACGGTGCTTCCAAAGAAAGCTATCGCTCGCTCGCTTGAATTGCACTCGACATCTTAGGAACGGCGCCGGATCTTTCAGCCACGCCTTTACCTCGATGACCCATTTGTCGCCAATGGCACAATTTCCACCAGCTCGCCGCCAAGGTTATTGACACTTCGCTGAGGGCCTTCTCCCAAGCATCCAATGGGAGGCCATCAAAGCCGAAGTTTGAGAAGAAACAAAGCTGCCCCAAGCAATCGCCCCACCCACAGCGTGGTGCCAACGATGAAGCTCATTTTCCCCGCAGCACTCAAATAACGGAAGAATGCAGAACACGGTGTCTCGAGCTGTGCTCGAACCGACAAAAAATCGAATGGCGGCGCAGATACCTCAATGTTGACTCATTTCGCTCGATCCCAAACGAGACCTGAAGCTGATAGCATCTCGCCGGGCGACATGGCAGGATGGACGCCAAAGTGGCTGAGAGCATGGTCGCCGATGTTATGGCTACCATGCTCGTGCGCGGCAAGACGCAACTTCCCGAGGCTGGTCGCCGCCAAGATCGCCTAACGGACGCGCTCGCGGCGAGAATGACTAGCCAGGCGTAGATATTAGTCCGGGGACGCTAAGTTGGATACGGCGGACGATGCAATGGTGATGGCTGCGAAGCTTCATTAGGAGGCGGAGGTTAATCGACATGGCGGGGACACAAATTAGAGCAAGTGCGAGCTCCGATCTGAGATGAGTAGTCGGAGCTGAGAAAATGTTATGGGGAGGGGAGCAGGGGAGAAGACCAGAGCAGAGCAAAGAAATAGATCTAGTCTACTCAGGGATCTGGTCCATGTAGGGGTAAGCTAGTCCACGACCGCAAAAGATAACAGGGAATACTGACATGGCGGGCCAAGAAGAGTTGACCTAACGGCGGTATTTGAGTTCAACCATTTTTCGTCTGGTTCAAATGACTGTTTGGCCATTAGATTTGTATTCACCCCCATTTGGCCCTTCTGGACAATTGGCGATTCTACTATGTCCCCTCCGTGCGATTGATGACAACTCGGGTACCGCGGTGCACTCACCTACCAAGTTTGGTACCACAAACGAACATTCCCCATGTACATGCCATACACGAGCTTCTGGTAGTGAGGGTAATGCTGCTTCGATAGCAAGAGTACCTCACTCAGGTAGTACAACGGTCGTTGCATCGGCTACGCTTTTCCTTCTTACGGCCTCTCCACTACTAGCACCACACTGACGACCCGGTTGGTTGCTGCGATGTAAATCAACATGGGATCCTTTGCTGCTGGTGCCGCCAGAATAGGTGGTGAGGTAAGCATGCACTTGAGGTCGCGGAAAGCTTCATCCACCTGCGATGTCTAGACAAATTTGTCCATCTTCTTCATGAGTTGGTACAGTGGGAGTGCTTTCTCGCCCAGCCGGCTGATGAACCGGCTGATGGAGGCTAGGCATCCGGTGAACTTCTGGACATCTCGTAAGTTCTTGGGCGGATGCATGCGCTCGATTGCGCCGATCTTCTCCGGGTTCGCCTCGATTCCTCGCTCTGATACGAAAACCGAGGAGTTGACCGATTAGATGCCGAACACACACTTCTCCGGTTCAGCTTCATCTAGAACCAGCGGAGGTTGGTGAATGTTTCTTTAGATCTTCAAGGAGTGTTTGGTGTTCCTTGGTCTTGACTACCACATCATCAACGAGGTGTGTACATTTCGCCGATCCGAGTCAGAAGCATTTATGCATGTAGCATTGTTATGTTGCTCCAGCATTCTTTAGTCCAAACGGCATAGTGGTGTAGCAGTAGGCTCCGTAGGGGAGTGATGAATGCCTTCTTTATTTGATCAGCGGGTTCAGCCGGATCTGGTGGTAGCTGAGTAATGGGTCCAAATGACAACAGCGCAGCCGCCGTGGAATCGATCACTTGGTCTATCCTTGGCAGGGTGAATGGGTCTTTGGGGAACGCTTTGTTCATACTGGTGTAGTCAACACACATGCGCCAAGTCTTGTTCTTCTTTAGCACGAGTATGGGGTTTACTAGTCATTCCGGGTGGAAAACCTCCATGATGAATCCGCTGTAATAGCCGAGTGATCTCCTCACCAATGGTTCTTCTTTTTCTTCCACGGCAGCGAGGACTGTTTGACCGCTTTGCATCCGCCCTAACATGTAAAGAGTGCTCACAGCTCCTCTAACACCGACATGTCCTGGGGGACCATGCTAAGATATCACGATTCTCAATGGCGAAGTCGACGAGCGTGCTTTCCTATTTCATTGCCGAGGCCGCCCCAACCAGATTTAACTTGTCCGCTCAGCCTCGCTCAATAGGATCTTTCTCATGCCCTTGGATGGCTTGAACTGCGCTTCTCCGCCATCTTGGGCTCGCCACCGGCATGTCCTTCTATAGGGCCACCACATTCTCAATGATTATGCGCTTCTTCCGTGATGATCATGGCTTCCGCTATCTTGGAAACGCTCTATGGCACACTCTCATGCACTGCCCTGCATCAACCAGCCACGGCGATGACGCCTTGGGCCCCGGTAGCTTTATCTTGAGGTACGCTGTAATGTGGTACCACCATGAACTTGGTGAGCGCCGGTGCCACAGATTACCTCGCACGCGCTTATAGAGGTTTACCACCGAACCACCGAGCTCATGGGCGGAAGTTATCCTCCGTGCTAAAGATGATGTCCAGCCAGATCTTTCCGATGGGCGAGTGCGGGTCTTGGATAGTCCGCGGAAGGAGGTGCTTGATGGTTCTAGTTGGCGATTTGCCGATACCGAGCTTGTCTCAGCGAAGCCAAGGTACAGAGGTTCATGCTGCTCCCTCCGTCTACGAGGACGCGGGAGAACCTGCAGGAATGCTTCTGGGAGACAATGATAGGATGCAAAACCATCATGTAGGTGCCTGGGTGAGGCAGCTCAGCTGGCTAGTCCTTCCGGCTCCATGCAACTTCTGTTCGACCAGTTGAGGTACTAGGGAACGCGAACGACGATTCACTTCCGCCGCGACGCCTTTTGTTGTGCTTGGTCTCCGCCCGGCCATGAAGATGTGGTAGTTTCCCATCTGGCGGGGGTAGTTGTTATCATCATCTTCCCTTCGGTGCTGGTTATTGGGATCGCCTGGCGGCCCACCGGCTCGACGAGGCGGTGCCTGTGCAGCCGGTGTACCAGCAATCTCTGCCATCTTCTTTGTCCGTGTGCCTGCGGTGGTATGCATAGCCGGTTCTGCTGCCTCGCTATGGAACTTGCATGGCCCATCAAGCGCCGACTGATGGTGTACTTGGCCTCGAGGCCGGGTATCGGCTTCGCCTCCGCTTCGCCGCAGCCGGATCCTCCCGCACTACCGCCATTTGCTCGAACTGCATCGTTATCCGCTGGTCATCCTTCCTCTTGCCATGGCGGCTGTCATGTCGCTTAGAATTGTGGCCATTTACTCGGTTCGCTGATCCATGGTGACGCTAACGATTATTTTCCCTTGGTCGCCCACCCAAATGGATCTTTTCATTGCAGCGCTTACCGTGCATTTGTTCATGCGATGGCCATGGTTTGCACCATGGTTGTGGGCTCCACCCGCTTAAACTTGTGTTTGAGCATGGTGTCGCTCGCAGCCGCTTATGAAGAAGTCCACCGCCGGTGCTCGCATTCTCGTAGGAGTTGTGCATGCTCATCCATCGTGTGATGTAGAGCGGTCCGATTCATCCGGACCCTGCATGCAAAGAGCGAGCTTGCCGGGTCACCCTGGGCACTTGTAGGTACCGGTGAAGTTGCGGATGAATGCCTTCTCGAAATCGATCCACACGTTGATGCTGTTGTCGGGGAGGCTGTTGAGCCACGTGCTAGTTGAGTCAAGGAGCATGAGAGGGTGTAGATATCGCCACCCGGCGGCCGCTATGCATGCCCATAGCAGGTGTAGTCCACCAACTAGTCCTCCCATTGACCGAGCCGCTTTATTATGGCGATCCCTTGGGAGCGAATATCCCTTTGAAATGGCTCATTCGGATGCGCGGCCCGAAACATATTGGCCCGGCTGGACTTTCTTCTTCCATCACGCGTGACTGGACCAGTAGGTCGATTCGTGCGCGCGAGTCTTGCTGTTCCTCCGGCTCGAGCGGTCCCAGCAGGCGGAATAGGTGAGACTTTGGCAGCGCTTGGCCTTTTCCGGCTTCGTCAGCCGACTCGCGGTTTTTGCTGGGAACAGCTGCCGCGTCACGGGCATTGTGCCCACGGCCTATAGATCCACCGCGTGGGCATTTTCTCAGCCTTGCTCCATTTGGGAAGATGCCTTGCTGCCGCCCGCAGCCGGATCCGCCATCCGGTGAGCTAGTTGGGTTCTACTATTGTCGCCATGCTGAGTTCGCCTCACCTCGCTGCTTTTTCCGTGACCATGTGGAGCTGGACACGTGCCTGCTGACGGAGCAGATCCTCGCCCTCCAGGTGGCTTAGCTCTGCGACTGCCGCCTCCGCAGCCCTCATTTTTTTGGCGGGGGTGCTGTAGACTGGCTGCACCGCAGGCATACCTGGATCAACGGCGCGGTCCATCGCCGAGCCGAGGTTTCGGCCTTGTGGCTGGGCCAGCCGGCTGGTGCCGGGCAAGTGGGCTGTGCGCACGATCGTACTCGCGCATGGTCGCTGTTTCATACGGGCGGCGGTACCACCTGCCAGCTTCTTCGAGAAGGTTCTGGCGAGTAGCCTCCAGGGCTACCGCAGCTGCAGCTGGGTCTTCCTCGATGGGGGTGATGGGGTTGCGGAGGTGTTCGATGGACGCGTTCAGCAGGTGCTGGTTCGGGAGGCATGAGTTGGTGGCGCGGCCGTCCACGTTGCGCTCTAGAGGCGGGCGGTGGTTCTCCACCGAGCCTGCCACCATGACCTCGATGCTGCCGCTGGCGACGCGTGAAGCGGAGAATCTAGGGGGAGCGTCGGAGATGGTGATGACCTCACGAGGTAAAGCCTCAATGATGGTGGCGATGTAGACGCAGTGTTTGCCGAAGTGCATGATGGAGCCTCTGCTTGGGAAAATCCCCCCAGTGAAACAAGATGCGCTGTCGAGGACGCAATGAAGGAGCCGAAAGTGAGGACGAGGCCATAGGCGACTCACTCACCGATGACGAGTGGAAGTCCCGTGCAAAAGATGATCCCAGCCGAAGCGCTATGCCCCATGGTGGGCGCCAACTGTCGTGGTGTGGAACACAACAGTACCATCGGGGATGGCTTGAAGGGGACAATCAGGATGCTATCGGTGGCTACTCACAACGGGTCGGGCACCGATACTGCAAACATAGCGATGTACCCAGGTTCGGAGCCCTCTTGGAGAAGTAAAACTCCTACTCCTCCAAGGACCTACTATCGAAGGGGGGCGAATGCCAAATACAGATGCTCCTTGAGCTTTTTCCTTCGCTACTCCTTGCTAGAAGGAGAAGAAGGAGCTACTTAACTTGTCCAATGTGGAGAGCTTCAACTTAGATTGTTACCTAGAACCCTAGCACTACCTCCCCTTATATACTGGTTGAGGAGGCAGTTTACAAGATGGGTTCTAGGGTTTACTGTTTAGATCTGGGCCTCGGAAAGTGGTACGGCTGGACAGGGACAAACGGTAGGCCCGGGTCTAGTCAAGTTTCCAAAGACAGGAAGGACCATGCTACGTTGTCCAACGTCCTGATTTACTGGCCAACCGGCTCTTTATCCGCGATGCCTCTTTATGTGTAAGCCGGAGCTTCCTCACAGCCTTGCTTTGTTCGTCACCTCCAAATTTTGGCATTAGCTGACCCAGAAGCGCCAATTAAGTTAGCCAGCTTGTCCGGCCAAAGGTGTGCTCCACGAGCAGATCATTCCCACCGTACATTACCACCAACGGATCTGAGGCGGTCGGCTAGAGCGCCTCCCAGCCGTTTTTATTACCAGACGGGCTAGCCTGGAAATTGATGTGCACCGGTGGGGATTCCACCGGCCGTGGTTCCTTGGTCTGGGTCCAGACGGCGGAGCTCTTGAGCCGGCCGGTTTGTCTCAGATAGCTACCCGGGGTATCTCTCGACATCGCCTGATTCACGCATGTTTAATAGCGTAGCAAACATCACTTCACCGCCCTCGATCCGACCTTTCTACTCTCGATGAGCGGTGCCAACAACGGCGAGAGATGTACTGTGAGTTTCTAAAGGAAGTAAGATTTCAGCGATTCAAATTTCAGCATGCTAAATATTATAATAAAATATGATAAAGTAAATATGAGTAACCTGATTTCGATAAAACATAATGTAGTACTCCCTCCGCTTCAAATATAAGATATTTAGAACGAGTATCTAGATCCCTTTAGTATATGGGTTCACTCAACTACACACTAAAAAGAGTCTAGATAAACCTGCTTCACAAAAGCTTTCCTTCTTGAAATTCAATAGTAATACAGAGAATCAGTTTTGTTCCAGCTTAAAATACATCGATCATTGGAGCAAGCAAATCGACAATCCAAAGGACAATGCCTATGTGACCCCTCATATCCAACCCAAAATGCCCAAGACTCATCTAGATAATTGTGACAACGCTTAACTTTCAAAAGCAAAGTAAGACAAACTGCTGCACTTGATCTAAAAAGTAACAATACATCACTATTAGTTAAACAAAATATTTGTGTAATAGCTATTTACGGAATAAAGCAAAGCAAGACCATCTCATCCTTCTTAAAACAAGTACTACCAAGACCGTATATAGTAGTACAAAATAGTCCAAGTATAAGAACTAGTTCTATACTAGTACTACTCCATCCAAAATCCAATCTCAAGACATCGCATATCCGTGGTATGTAGTGAGAGTGGGATAAACAAAATATGAGGTAGAATGGTCAATTTGGAATTCTCCTCGTGGATGCATATTGAGTAATACAGCCCCGGGTCCGAGAAGTTTGAAGGCACACCACCATGGAATGCTTTTCTTCGCATGATGATGCAATCACCTGCTCCCAGCAGTGAAGGAATTGTGCACTGCACCCTCCCAAACCCCAGCCTCTGGTGACGGGTGATAGACGGTGAACTGCACATTGTACAAGGGCGACGATCACCCTTCCGGCCTGACGCAGACGACGGATATGATGATGTCGCCCCACTCGAGCATGTCAAATAGCACAAATAACATCGTATCATCGTCCCAGATTCGATGTTCTAGTCTTGATGAGCGGTGTCGACAAATGATTGAGAGATGAACCTGGGATTTCTAAAGGAAGTAAGAATCAATGGACTAAATTGCATCATGCTAAATATACATATAAGAAATTCTCAGCGCCTGAAATCTAGCTACTTGCTTACTCAAGATAATGAGCTCATTGGGGAATCCCAAGAGGAAGTTATGATGAGTATAGCAACAAGTTTTCCCTCAGTTATGAAACCAAGGTTATCGAACTAGTAGGAGCAAGGAAACACCTCCAAGATGTTGTTTCCAACCTGGAATCCTGCACAACACAAGCACAGAACTTTGCCCCCAACTCAGTGAGGTTGTCAATCTCACCGCTTTGCTGAAAACAAAGGGTTAAACGTTTGTGTGGAAGATACTAATAGCTTTGCAGAAGTAAATATAAAACTTTAAATAGTAGATTGTAGATTGATGGTAAAAGAAAGGACCAGGGTCCGTAGTTCACTAGTGGTGATTGTCCTTAAGATAGATGACATGTTGGGTGAACAAATTACAGCGGGGCAATTGACAAACATCGAGAAAGCATACATGCATATACTAATCATCTTGACTTCTATGATATTTGATTGGGCATTACAACATTATAGATAGACCTTAATCCAACTACATCTATAACTAATAATCCACCTTCAAAGTTATCATCCTAGCCCCTCCAAAGATTAAGTTGCAAGCAGATAATTGCATTAAGCATTGTGTAAAGTAACAATATGATTGTTCTATGAACAAAGGATTGTAGTTTTCTCCCTCGTAGCAACATCACATCTAGTACCTTAGAGATTTATGTCACTTCCCTAGATTACTAGAGGCATGAACCCACTATCGAGCATAAATACTCCCTCTTGGAGTTGCTAGCATCTACTCGGCCAAGATAGCTACTAACAACAGAGAGCATGCAAGATCACAAATAACAAAGACATGATAGAATCAATAATCAATCTGAAATAGGATCTCAATATCCATCGATCCCTCAAGAAACCCAACATGTAGGATTACAAATAGATGATCTTGATCATTAACGAGCTCATGCATGGTAGCACAAAGGAGAAGAACCAACCATCTAGTTACTACATGGACCCGTAGTCCAGGGATGAACTACTCACGCATCACACCAGAGGCAGTCATGGTGATGAACAAGGCCTCTAGGGTGAATTCTCCCCTCCAGCAGGGTGCCGAGAAGAGCTTCAGATCCCTACCGATCTAGGGATAGACATGATGGCGACTACAGACTATTTCGTGGAATTTTGATCGGGTACTTAGGATTTCTGTATCAGAGGCATCTTATAGGCGAAAGGGGAGGCTCAGGGGGTGCCCTAGGTGGACACACCACCCCCTAGCATGGGCCAGGCCTGGCCGCTGGGATGTGGTGTGGCCGGCCTCAGCCCCTCTCCGCCTGCCTTTCCTGCCTGTGTCCCCCTCGGTGAAATTTTGACTTTGGCTTTTGTCCCGTCCAATTCCGAGAATATTCATTTTCTGACTTTCCTCGAACCAAAAACAGCATAAAATAGGCAGCTGGCATTGTAGCATCTTGTTAATAGGTTAGTCCAAGAAAGTGTATAAAAATACTCCAAAGTGTGGACCAAACATAAGAAAGTAGATATAAAACAAGCATGGAACATCAAAAATTATAGATACGTTTGCAACGTATCACCACTCCCAAGAAAAAAATACAGAGCCATGTTTCAAAGGAAATGCTAGATCATCTCCAGCGTTTGATCTAAACAAACTTGAACGGCAGATCATCATCAGAATCATGATGGTCATATTTGCCATCTCCCACATTGTGGATGCAAAATGAGTAATCTAGTGTGAACCTATCATGTTTCTTAATGAAATTAAGGTAATGTTCAAGAATCCTGATGGAGGCAGCGATACGTCGCTTCTTCGGATCGAAAAATAGGCTATCTTCAGCTTAACTCCTCCGTGTCCTCTCCAATCATTGAAGGTTTATAAAAGTGCAACTCCACCACGCATCAGCAGAACAAGCATGCCGCCACCGACGACCGACGACCGGATACGGGCGAGGCCATAGTCGAGCATGTCAAATCGCATGGTGAACAATGTACCATCGCCCCCGGATAACACGATCTCTACTTCCATGAGCTAGTGCCAAGAAAGGCTGAGAGATGTACCGTGTTCCTCGCCGAGGGAAACTCGTGACTTCAATTTAGTGGGCTTTTTTCGAGGTGAGCGAGGAGCACTATGGGTGGCTTAACCGCAACCAGGATCAGCGGTAGCTGCACGGGCCGTGGTTTCAAGACGCCATCTTGTGGTTGAGGAAGTCGTGGAAGGCACCAATGTCTCGCAATACATTGGGGCACCTACTACCTTTTCTGCCGACTAGGCTGCACAACTCCTTGAGCATGCGCCAGCCGGACGGGTGCTGGTAGTGTCCATACAAATGGCGATTTCAAGGCTATCACTGATGTTGGTGATATACTTTCCGTGTATCCTCACTGCGCCTCACCCACTGTGGTGTCCTACTTAGGGTTAGAGCTTTGTTTCACCAAGTGCCCAATGTGGAGAAGAGATGTAGTCTAGTCTTGCTATGGGAAGGCCCAGATGACTTCACCACATAGGCCCATAGTGTTACTTGTAGTTCAAGATGTACTCAGAATCGACTCTTAGTCATAGCTGACAGATCTCTCGAAACCCTAGGCCGGATATCTATATAAGCCGTCCTAGGGAGAGACTTTAGGTCACCCTCACAATAGTATACAATCTCAACTCGCATGTGTAAAACCCTTGTAACTCTATATTTCGCTTCAGACATCGATTGCTAGCACGAGTAGCATCCGTCCAAAGCCGACGGATTCGAACCTGGGTAAACTTGTGTGCTCACCATCCCGGAACACCGTACGTCTCATACCCCTCTCTTCCACATGCCCCGAGGACCCCTCAAGGCATGTCATCAACTGACGACGCTTATGCGCCGTAACGGGCAAGTGAGCTTCGGATCATGCTCCGAAAGCAGAATCTGCAAGAATCGTAATCGGCGAGACTATCACCGTCGGTCGCATCCTCTACGCCAGTGACGACCCTCTCATCGTCCTCGACGATACCTGGATTTCGGCTAGGGAAGCCGTGACCGCCTACACCATCATGTCTTTCGCCGAGATCGATGTGTACATCAGATTCGCTAAACCTACCCCATCCACCCCACCGGTGATGATAGAGGCAGAAGAAATTCCTGGGTCCCTTTTGTCCGCGGAGGCGGTAGAGTTCCGAATCCCAGAAAACCCTAATCCCACCCAGCCCCAACCCATTGCGAAGACAATGGAGAAGGCCAAACCTGAATCAGATTTTGCGGTTCAAGTCAAATCTGGAGCGGATCTCCCTAGCAAGGCTGAATCCCAGATTGATCCACCCACCGAGGTCAAAGTCTAGGAGGATAACAACCTTGGTTTTGACTCTGCCAACGTCAGAACAGACAAACCTTTCCTGAGGCATATGTTGAGGCGCATGATGCTGCAAGGCGCAAACATGGATGAGGTTCTCGACACCATCAAGATCTTCGAGGAAGCCCACGAAGAGAGCCGCAACTACCTCAGGACCCACACATCGCACTTCGTCAGATATGTTGGATCCGGATCCAGCTCGATGCCGGAGACAACACGCACTCGGCGTCGGAGGCGATCGAATAAACACCGACTTACCCGCATCCTCGGATTACTCGATGACGTCGGCGGATTTTCGAAAGTTCTCTGCGGAATATGAAGAGGAGTACAACTCCAAAGCTGCAGAAGAAGGAGAAGCCATGGATGAAGGATCCGGAGAAAACTCTCCCAAAGCGCGGGATGACATGGATCTCGGATATAATGCCGAGGTCCAGATGTCCGAAAGTACCGATCAGAGCTTGACTCCGGGAAACGGACCCAAAGCCGTCTTTGCTATCGGTGTTGCCAAGAAGGCAAAGAAGAACAAGAAGAACAAGACCCCAGCAAAAGAACTTCTAGTAGAGGAGGTGATTGCCGAGGAATACGAGGAAGACTCGGATGGAGCACTTATCCTGCATTTAGCCCAAAGAAGAATCAGTGGATGGACATGTGGTCACTGCAGGTGCCCATAAACTCATCGATGCTACATTAACCACACATATCCCTACTGCAGCAGAACTCACTGCTGTAGAATTGGATGAAAGGCGCGCCACCAAGTACTCCTAGATGAAGCCAAGAACATCGAGGAAGAGAAGAAGCGCATGGCCAAGGCAGAGAAGCTCATCTCTCTACAACATAAGAAGAACCAGAAATACCACATAAGGGCTGAAAAATTTCTAGAAGTGCGAAAGGTTCTCTTTGAGGGAGATCCGGGGATGCCTCGGCTTGACAGTAACAGAGATCTGGTGTGTCCAACACCAAAGGTAAAACACCGTCTGCATCCCGAGACATCCTCACAATAATCCAGCCCAAAAGAGCTTCGATTGGGCATTGCTACTCACCATGGGTCCGGAGCAATGAAGGTCGAGAAATTCAGGAGCAAAAAACTGGTCTCTCAATCCGACCAATGTCGCACAGATCCGGCCTGGAACGACATAAGATCCCAATGGGTTTCGAAACAACATCACTGTTCCGACCATCGGAAAGAAAATCACCCAAGAACTAGATCTTCAAGACAGCACCACAGAGCTGCAAGTGACAGTCGCAACATTTCTCCAGCCACTGAGCAAGAGGCGATTGCTGCACTGTACCCGAGAAATCCTCCCTGGTGAGAGTCGAACGATCGAGGGAAGAAGACAAAGAGAAGGCCGAGAGGAGGACCCACAGAGAGGAGGACCCGTCTGCTGATCCCCACCATGCCGGGAGGACGGACGAAGGAACGATTTGGACATCGTAGCCAAGCCGGCAGGGGGCTCATCGTAATGAAGATCCTCCCTGGAACCGGAATAATGACGCTCCAGATGGAGACCGACGATCAGTCAGAAACAATCCAACAGCTCCACCCTCTCCACCAAGTAGCCATCACAACGGCTCTTAAGGAGGCCGTGGAGGTGTCGGAGGAGGTGGTGGCGTGTCAAGTCCGTCTAAGGCACCGCAGCCACAAACCACAATCAGACGGCGATCTTCATTCCTAAGGACGCGAGACACCGGATTAACTCCAACATAGAGGCGCGCTACAAAATGATGATATATACATGGGCCCAAAATGCTTCAGACCACGATAAGAGAAACAAGATTTCGGAAGGATTTGCTATCTCAAGACATATCCAGCCCTACGACGGTGTAGCTCGCCGACATTTGGCTCTAGGATTTCTTCCAAGCTTGTGCATCACCAAAAGTGGAAACATCCTGGTCGTGACCCGCATCTCCCACTTGTTGTGGAAGACTCACACCATGGCTCAATGAATTTCTGAGAACACCATCCACAACTGGTATGACATGCAAAGCGCTGCTTTTCCGAATTTCGAGGCACATATCGAGGCCCTCACGGTAGGAGACCTACAGAGTTGCACCCAGAAAGCCGGAGAAACTTGCCGAGATTACCTCGGATGATGGATCGACACTATGAACTCCTGTGAGGGAGTAAACGATCAAACTACGATTGAAGCTTTCATTGCAGGACTCTCAATTGGTTTACTACGTCATCGATTGAAGTGTGACAAGGTCACTGATTTGGGAGAGATGATAGAAACAACAGGAAAGTATGGAAATGTTGACGTCAACGCAAAGGGATTATCAACACCCTAGTTGTGCCACAACAAGAAACAACCAAAGCAGCAAGCCCGTGGCGCAAGAATACCTCGAAGAAAAACCTAACATGGAAACGGCAGGGTCACCGCTACTTTCGGTCCGGAGGACGAGGAGGACACGGCCGTCACGCGGTCGTGGGACATCAAGAGTCCAGGGTAGAGGAGACCAGCAACCTGGCAATACCTACTCCTGGGCCGACATTGCCAATAACCCATGTGTGCATCACTTAGATGCCAATGGGGGCTCGTCTCACACAAACACCGAGTGTCGTTTTAACGATGACATCAAGAAAGACGATACTACTAGCTGCATGTCTAAGTGGAAGAAGGGAAAGAAGAATCCTGAAAAAGATAAAGAGACCAAGGAAGATTCCGACATGGAGGAATCTGATCCTTCAAATCCCAAGTCGGAGGGGAGGAAAAACTTCCCAACAAAGAAAGACACTTACGTCACCTTCCTCGGATCTCAACCAGCTAAGGTCAAGAAAGCAGTTCTGCATGAGCTCAACGCAACAGTTCCGGCTGTCCCCCAATTCCTGGACTGGTCAGAAGTGGCAATCACCTTTGACCGTGTTGATCATCTACCTAAGTTGCATAGGCGAGGAAAATGCGCCTTAGTTGTCAATCCACTTATTGATGGCTATGGTTTCTCCAAGACTCTCACGGACGGCGGCGGCAACATTAACATCTTGTATGTTGAAACACTACGGATGCGAAATCTCAGAGACCCACTGAATTACATCTCCGTGATCTTTCACGGAGTTGTCCCAGAAGACAAGCAAATTTCGTGAGAAATCACTTTGGATGTTACCTTTGAACTCCAAAGAACTATCGACGGAAGCACTTTCCTTGAAGTGGTCCTGCTCAAGAGCACGTACATGCTATATTCAAGGCCCGCTTACTAGGCTTTTATGGCTCGTCCGTGTTACATTTACAATATGATGAAAATTCCAGGTCCCAACGGCATGATCACCATCAGGGGAGACCCGAAGAAGGCATGAGAGTGAGAGGACAGAAATGCCGCCTTTGCTGAATCCGTGCTGCACGCCCAGGAGTACCATGAGATCAAGAAGACCATCGATCCGTCCGAGATGCCCGCAACGAAGAAGGAGGTGACAAAGCTGAATCCGGAGTTCAAGGCATCGGAAGAGATGAAGAAGGCACCGTTGAAGGATGATGACCCCTCCAAGGTGACCCAGATACATGTAGGCCTACATAGCGCATAGGAAAGCCCGCTCGTCAAGTTCCTCCAAGCAAATCAAGATATCTTCACATGGCAGCCATCTGACATGACCGGAGTACCAAGGGAACTTGCCGAGCACTCTCTAAATGTACACCCGAACACTAAACCCGTCAAACAGTCCCTATGATGTTTCGGTGGTGAAAAGCATAAGGCAATAGCTAAGGAACTAGCCTGGCTCGAGTTAGCCGGATTCATAGAAGAGGTCATCCACACTGAGTGGTCGGCCAATCCTATAATGGTCCCTAAAAAGGACACCACTAATTTAAGGATGTGTTTTGATTATACTTCCTTGAACAAGGCTTGTCCCAAAGATCCGTTCGCTCTGCCTAGGATTGATCAAGTTATTGATTCTATGCTAGGCTTAGAACTCCTACGCTTTTCTCGACGATATTCCGTTATCACCAAATTCAGATGAAGGAATCTGACAAAGTCAAAACTTCATTCATAACCCTCTTCGAAACCTTCCATTTCGTTACGATGACCTCTGGGCTCAAGAACGCAGGAGCTATGTACCAGCAAGACTATGTAGCGCTGCTTCCATTTAACAAATCGGACTTAATGTACATGCATATGTGGACGACATTGCGATGATGTCCAAAAGAAGGAAACCTTAATTTCGACTTGGAGGAAACATTCACCATTCTATGAAAATACAACATAATGCTTAAACAAGAAATGCTTCTTGGAATACCAGCCGAAAATTGTTAGGTTTTATCGTGTCTCAAAGAGGCATAGAGGTAAACCAGACAAGATTAAGGCTATACTCAATATTTCTAGGCCAACTCATCAAGGATGTTCAAAGAATAACTGGTTGCATTGCTACGCTACCGGTTTGTAAGTCGCTCAAAGGAAAGAGCCACACCACTATAAAAGCTTCTGAAAAAGACAAAAAAGTTTGTTTGGACTGACAAAGCTGAAGCCGCACTACAAGACCTGAAAGCAATACTCTCATCTGCTCCCATCCCTGCAGCACTAGAACCACATGAACGGATGTTGCTCTATCTCGCTGCGACAAACAGGGTCGTCAGTATCATCATGGTGGTGGAGAGACCATAGGAAAATCAGGAACACTGGTGCCAAGATCCGACTTACTATCTCAATGAGGTCTTAATCAATCAAGCAGCGTATCAAGACTATCAAAAGCTGGCTTATGGTGTGTTCTTAGCATCTCGTAAGTTACATTATTTTTAGGAACATCCAATTACCGTGATGAGCACAACCCCATGAGAAACATAATCAATAATAGTGACGCCACAAGATGCGCCGCCAAATGGGGAATAGAGCTTTTAGCTTTCGACATTGAGTACAAACCTCAGACAAAGAATCAAACCCCAAATCCTTGCTGACTGTGTCACTGATTGGACAGAGACAATGGAGAATAGGACTATGCCAGAGTCGGAGTACTGGACCTTACATTTTGATGGGTCTAAGGTGCTCGGGGGCTCGGGGGTTGGTGTTGTACTCAAATCAGTCCAAGGAGAAAACTTTTCTATGTATTGCAGATCCACTTCACAAATGACGAATAACATTGCCAAGTATGAAGCACTACTGCATGGAATCCAATTGCTAAGGATATCAGCATCCAACGCTTAATGTGTTATGGAGATTCGGATCTTGTTGCCCAACAAGTGTTGGATATCTGTAATGCAACAAACACATGGCAGCATATAGGGTCGTGGACAAACTATCTAAATCGCTTGAAGGGTTTGAAGTTCAACACATCCCTAACAGAAAATGAGGAAGCAGATGCACTATCTCGAATAGGCTCTGCACGGAAAAAGGTTCCGGATGGCGCTTTTTTGGAGCACCTCAAAGTTCCCTTTATAAAGGGAGTAGACGAGGAATATCCGACCAAATCTGACTCACCTTTAGTAGTAGTTCTGGCTGTGATTCCCATTTGGACTCAACCCTACCTTGATTACTTGGTAGACAGAAAATTACCTAAAGACGAAGTTCTGAGCCGGCAGATCGTCCGACGAGCAAAATCCTATACTATAATTAGTGGTGAGCTCTATAAGCGGAGTGCATCCGGGGTCTTTCAAAGACTGTGGTATCTCCGGAAGAAGGAGTGGAAATCTTACGAGAGATCCATGAAGGCGAGCATGGTCACCACGCTGTAGCCAAATCTCTAGTGGCAAAAGTTGTCCGACACGATTTTTTCTAGCTTACAGCCATGGCAGATGCCAAACGGCTGGTCAAGACATGCAAAGGCTGCCAAAAATACGCCAAACAAGCTCACGTTCCAGCTGATCAGCTTCGAACAATACCTATAACATGGCCTTTCGCGGTCAGGGGGCTTGACATGGTAGGCCTGTTTAAACGGGCTCCAAGTGGATTTACTTATCTCTTAGTGATGGTGGATAAATTCACAAAATGGATTGAGGCTAAACCCGTCACTAGTTGTGATGGAGCAATAGCCAGAAGATTTGTCGAGGATGTCATAATCCGATACGGTTATCCGCATAGCATTATCACGGAAAACGGGAGTAATTTTTGTATGGGAGAGCTTGCCGAATTCTGCAACAAACAAAATATCCGGCTTGATATTGCATCAACAGACATCCACAATCTAATGGACAAGTCAAAAGAGTGAATGGTTTAATCCTACAAGGCCTAAAACCAAGACTCGAAGCACCACTACGACATGCTGCGGGGGCTTGGGCAGAAGAATTACCTTCTGTAATATGGAGCTTACGAACAACTCTGAACAGGTCAACCGGATACACGCCTTTCTTCTTGGTTTATGGCGTAAGGCGCTTCTTCCTAGTGATTTAATTCACACTTCCTAGAGTTGCCGGTATATTGAAGAAGATGACTAATTTTCTCAACAAAATGATCTCAACTTAGTTTAACATGTTCGCCATTGCTGAGATGAGATCAACAGCCTATCAGTAGAAGTTATGCAAGTATCATAGCTAGAGAGTCAAAAATTGGTCTTTCAATAAGGGCGATTTGGTTCTCCGGCTTGTGCAACAAAGAAAGCACAAACTTTCCCCAGTATGGGAAGGGCCCTTTTTGGTTAGTCGAGTATTGCATAATGGTTCGTACTATCTAACCGATATGCGGCCAGTTAAAGAAAGACCTGCTATTAATAAAAGAAAGAGAGTCGAGGCAAGATGCATCTAAGAAAGTGATGACTATGGAATATTGCTCAGCTACATCCCTTTTATTCTTAGTTTATCTTTCTTTGTAATTATATATGTACATGTTCAATGAGAAATAGAGTATTGGTTGCCTTAAATTGTTTTAGAAGTTATCACCATCTTATTTCAATGATGAAGTCACAGTCGAAAATCCCAGAATACTTGAAAGTACTTTATGCTCATGTTTGTTCTAGTTTAGATTTTCGATTCTAAAATTGCGACCTTCGGGTATAAATTTAAATTTCATAGTATGTACTTTGGTTATTTATCTGATTGCCAGATGCGGGCATTTTCCGAGTAGTGAATTGTTGGTACTGGAAGCCGGCTTTGTTTCCGAGTTTAAACTGGTTTAACAATTAAGCTTCGCTTGTTCGTCAAAGTTTTCGTGCTAAAGGTTGGACGGCTCATAAAAGGGACGAGGCGGAAGGCCAGATAAACGATACGTACAGACAAAAAACATAAAGTGCTTCTAAAAATATTTCAGGCACGAAAAATTATAAAGCCAAAAGTGCTAAAGAGATAAAAATAAAACTTAGCACTAGCAAAAGTATCATACTACTGATTTACAACCCGAATTGTTTTCAGAATAATACATTGTTTGTTCTAATGCTCTACGATGCAGGGAAGAAGAAGGAGATGTCGTCTCACTAGAGACATCAGCCTCACCTCAATATCTTTCCGAGACATTTAAATTCGAGATGGTTTGTTCGTCGTCGGAAACTTCACCAGTTTCTTTGACGGGCGGAGGCGGCATCTCTACATGAGTGAAGAAGGGAGTATCATAGTTAGTCAAGTCAGCTACGTGGCACCCATATCCAGCACAGGAGTCCATGATTGCTTTGATGTCCTACTCCTGACCGTCTTCATCCACGGTAGAATACCCTCTGGTCACTTGCCAGATCTCCATGCTTCCATGGTGGCTCATTACAATGGTGAGAGCGCTCGCTATGGTCCACGCCAGAGGACATGTTCCACCCCGGATAAGCTGGGGCATCTCCTTGGCTTTGTCTCGCACTTCAAAGATGGACATGTTATGCATGTCCGGAACCTTGAGAACTTCGCCAATATCCTCAAGGGATTGATGGAAGTCATGAAGCAAATATCCGACTTGTGTAAGCCGGCTAGTGCAAGACTCGGCAGAGGCTGAGTCCAGTAGGTTCAGAGGGCCTGCACATTTAATGAAAAAGGGTTAATAAAATAAATACGGACTCCAAAGAGTTGGAAGATGCAGAAAAGTCAGAGGTTAGGAAACGTACTAAGGATGACATCGTCGACTTTGGTCTCCTCCTCCCGAAGGCTCTGGAGTTTAGCCCAGAGTGCATCGGTAATATCCTTCTCTCTGAACAATTCATTGCTGAGATCCAAGATTTTCTTATCCTCGAGCACGATCTTATGATCATGCTCCTCGGTGGGCATGGAGGAGGATTCGAGAACTTGAGCAATGCTCTTCTCATGATTCGCCTTAAGCTTATTCAGCTCTTGGCGGAGGTCCTTGTTTTCCACCTCCAGGGTTTTCAGATTCTCGGCCTCCTTAATCATAGCACAGGACTTTTTTACCAGTGTTGTAGTCAAAAGAACAATAGTTGAACAAAAATTCGACTATGAAATAAAAGGAAAGGTTTGAGTACTGAAATGGTTACCTTCAGCCTCATCCCTGGATACTTTCAGTTGAGCATTATCAAGTCGGAGAGCTCTGATTTCTCTCCACTTGTTATAGATATTCTTCAATAATTCCTGGTTATATGAATTAACTTTCTGTAAGTCAGAATACGCAGAGTTAGAAGTCTACTAAAGACTCGGGCTAATATTTTTTACTAATATCAGCACGAGCCTGGGGGGCTACACTAGTTCATTCTTTGGCATCATAAGGAAACATATATCCGGATTGTCTATCCAACTTCATGCTTAGGGGCTAGAGGATATGATATGGAATAAAGTAAAAGTTGGAATTCCGACTTACATCTTGTTCATGAGTGAGTTTACTCAAACTCATGTTCACTTCTGTGGTAACCTTCTCGGCGAGACTGAGCGGGATCATTGGTGGTGCTGGAAGCTCGCCAATTCTCAGCCTCTCGTCGTGAAGACTGACATGTTCAAGAAGTTCAGAGTACTTGACGTCCTCTGCTTCTTGTGCTTCTTCTTCGGTAGTGATAGTATGGCTTTCCGTGCATTGTCGGGCAACCGCTGATCTCCTCCATAGATTTCCGAGAAAGGCCAAGTTTGGCAAGACCTGGATTGCTGAGGAGATTGTCAGCAAAGTCCTCTACCGAGGGATCATTACCCGAAGAGGGTTCACCCTTATCAAGACCTGAGTCACCCATGGAGACGCCAGTTTGCGATCCAAGGATCACTGGCTCTTCTAATTGAGCCGGATCTTCTACAACGGTCGGAGATGGAGTAATCTCCGGTGCTATAGAAGGCTGAGGAGTAGGAGTCGGAGGAGCTACAGCAGGAGAAGCCAAGTTTAGCTTTGACCGGCGCAGGGGCTTCGAGGAAACTCCCTTCCCTTTGCCCTTGGTGAGCTGTTTAGCTCTGAGAAGGTAATAGAACAAAGAACATTACATCTCGGAAAAGAATTTTGAATAAAGTACAAAGGTGGAATTTGTGAGGAAAGTTACCTCTTCACAACAGGCACCTCCTTTGTGCCAATGGACACTGTCGGAGCCTTATGCTTCCGAGTAAGGGTCTTCAAAGTTGGAACCAATTCTCCGCCATCCCGAGAAATCTAGAGGATATCTCGATAGGAGCAAGCTCCGACTCGGGGAGGTCTGCAAGCTAAAAAGAGACGACATATTTCAGCATTGCAAAAACAATGAAAAGATGAACACATGAATCGAGTTACTGCTGGAAACTTACCGGCACTACATGATCTTCTACCGTATGCAGGTCCAAAGATAACTCCGGGATTTTCCTCTCAATTCGTTCCCTTATCAGCCATTTAATTTGACACACGTAATCTTTATACATGTAAGGCTTGGAGCAGATTCGGAGCGAGTCCTTCTTGGATGCCGTGATGGAGTGCATAAGCCGGTCTCCATGATGTTGTAGAGTCTGGATCCGACGCGCCACCCATCGCTGAACTAAGTCGGACCTTTCGTGCCCATGCTTCATCAAATACACGATCCACCTCTTGGCAAGAAGCAGATCGTCACTGAGAGCCAGCGCATCTGCATCCCAGGACTCTTGGGGCGTGGCGGCACCATCGACGAAAGTCGGCAAAGCAGTAGATTTGCCGGGAGCAAGAATATCCTTATGATAAAAGAAAGTGGATGGCCATTGCTTGACCGACTCACTGTCCATAATTCGAGGATAGACGCGCTCTCTTCTAACAGAAAAACTAATAGTACCGGTAATATATGAATTACCAGCAGTGATGGAATTTCTTCGGACATGAAAATAAAACCAGAAAAGAGTAAGGCTCGGCCTAATGCTTAGATACCCCTCGCACAAAGATGCGTACGCGCTCATCTCTAAGAGAGAGTTCGGGGGAAGATGATGGAGTTGAACTCCGTAGTGATCTATAACCTCAAAAAAGAAGTCTGAGGGAGGGAAGCTCAAACCTCTGTCGAGGTGAGTGCCGAAGTGTACCCGCTCGCCATCGCGGGGGTTGGGGACAGTTTTGCCGAAGCCGATCCACCAGTCACTGGCACGGAGGAGCCCTTCGTCCTGCACGACGTGGAGCTTGGCATCGTCAAGGACGCACGGGATCCAAACCCCGTGGTTGCTCTCCTTCTCCGCTGCCGCTGCCGTCTCTGCCATCGCCTCCGTGCCGGAAGATGATGCTGAAGCCATTTTTCCTGTATGCCAGTGACCTTGGATGGGCGGCGTTGGAGTTTCTAGGGAGCAGAGGAGCTCTGGGTTCGTGGGGAGACGTTGGGGAGAAGGAAACAACACAAGTGCTGGTGAAGAAGATGGGGAAAAGGATCCTCACACCTTATATCCTCCAGCTGCGTCAAGGTTCATGTAAACGCAACAGTGAATGTGCCACGCATCATGGAAAGAACTGGGTAACCCCCCTGTGATGATTACGCCGCCGATCTCCACGACGCATTAAACGACGCCGGTTCCACGGAAAGGCGGACTCCAATTAACGGTCGTGCCGACAGTGAATGTCTCGCTGATATGTCTTGACCATGACTAGTGTCGTTACGCCGTAGACCAAGTTCCATCTTAGTTTGAATTTCGAGCTGGAAACCCAATAAATTATTCATAGGTCTGGCTCATTTGAGACTCGAATCCAATCCTTTGTTTTTTGAAGTTTCAGGAACCCTTCACGATTCTATAAGGCGAAGATCAAGCTACACGATGATGAAATCTGACTTTGGATCATGGAGGCTTCTGGGGGCTGCTGTTGGGGATATACTTTCCAGGTATCCTCACTGTGCCTCACTGACCAGGGTGGCCTATTTCGGGTTAGAGATTTTCTTCACGCGGCCCAACAGTGGAGAAGAGACGAGTCCGTCCGGTTAGAGGCCTAGATGACTTATCACATAGGGCCATAGTGTTACTTGTAGTTCAAGATGTACTCAGAATCGACTCTTAGTCGAGCGGACAGATCTCTCCAGAAACCCTAGGCCGGATATCTATATAAGTCATCCTAGGGAGAGCCTTTAGGGCACCCTCACAATAGTCTACAATCTCAACTCGCACAGGCAAAAACCCTTGTAACCCATATTCTGGCTCTGTCGTATTACTGGATTGCTAGCAGGAGTAGGATCCATCCAAAGCCGATGGATTCGAACGTGGGTAAACTTGTGTGCTCACCATCCCGAACACCATACGCCCCACACCCTCTCTTCCACATGCTCGAGGACTCCTCATGGCATTTGTCATCAACTGGCGACTAACCTTGCTCCAGCCAATTGCATCAATGTTGTGCATCCAATCCGCCATTGCGTCCGGGTGGACTGGGGGCAAGGGCGAATTCAAATATGATTGTTGGGGTTTCTTGGAGGAGAGTGATGGAGGCCTGCAAGAACCGATGTAGTGGGCGAGAAATGGCTTGGAAAATTTAGGAAGTCCGGCGCTCGAGAGGATTCAAAATGCGGCTAGCCAGTGATAACAAATCGGGATCGCCGGAGATGGGGAAGATGGGAGGCTCTTTGAACGAGGGGTCTTAATTTTGCGTGTTCGCCGCCGCCTTCCGCGAGTGGATCGAGGACGCCTGCTGGTGTTATAGCTAGAGTGCTAGACTAGAAAGTTGTCACCTCCTGGCTTAGTATTGTACCATCTCGTCAGACTATGTTTTAGAAAGGATGTGAACCCACATTTCTCCCTCCTCGCTAGATAGCGGCACTGAGAATCGCTTTTCTAGCACGTGAAGGATTTGAACCCACATGCCCAACTCTGATAATTAAGACTACCAAAAAACTATAATGATAGGTGAAGCTAAAAAAATAATTATAATTTTGAGCCACGTCCATAGAATATCTGTTGTATATTTGGTTCTTATACTTTGTATCATGTACTCCCTCCGACACATATTAGTTGACTCAGATTTATCTAGATATGGATATATCTAGACACATTTTAGTATTAGATACGCTATATCTAGACAAATCCAAGTTAACTAATATGGCTCGGAGGGAGTAGTAGTAATCAACCTATTAGCTACCTAATAGTACTCGCCATGCTCTAGACAAATGACGAAGAATATTCTGGAATTATTGAGAAGTGTGTTTTGAGGTTTGTGCATATATTTTAGTGTACTAAGGGCTATCAATAGTATCTTCTAGATTCTAGAATGGATAGAATTAAGATCCAACGGTACTTTATGGACGAGTTTAAATTATAATTATTTTGTGCTTCAACTATTATAATTTTATATAAACTAGTAGAAGGCACGTGCCACACACATATATACTGTATGAAATGTGATTAACCAACATTAAGTTATTATAAACCAATAGTCTTGTTTGAGAAAAACGCATACATTAAGTCTATTAATAATAACTATGTATACATATTGCTAATACAACCTACTATGCTATGAAATTTGGAGGGGTGACATAATGGTTCTACAACATGGTGGAGTTTGAGTTTGCTCTAGGTAGTACTCAACACAAATCCACCTGATCTGAACCATTGGATCTAACAGCCCAACAGTGAGGATTGGTACTATGGATCCAATTCAAAACTGATCCTTTATAGTAGTAGAGAAAAAATGATATGCCATATACTTCTACTATATGATTCTCACGTGCAAGGCATGTGCAACTTACTAATAAGATATATAACATGGATATCTTTGAATATCAATCATTGGATATAGATTGATAGATTCCAACATTGCTAATTGTTGGCTCTCTTGCTATTTCAAGAAAGAATCTATCATGCTTACTTGTAGTTCAAATTTGACCTACTTTCTTTAAATGGACATAAAGTTATTTGAGTGCATGGGCATAGTTAGATAGTATATAGGGAAGCTTGAAATGTCCTAAGACTACGGAATTGTAACAAAACATGTCCATGTTTTTTGAAAATTGGGTGGTGGCACTTTCTTTTTTTGACTGGGTATGTCCCAAAGGAGTGAGATGCTTCAATAATTAACACAGCTAGTGCATGTGTACATGTTACACCAAGGACCTTGAAAAGGTGAAAATTGCATCCAAATCCATACATTTAACACAAAGAACCCTACAATCAAGCAATTAAAATTAGTGGTCGAGTCCTGCTCCTCTATCACCGAAAGTTGAGCCATGCTATTCGTAGTAGTACCAAGAAGTCAGACGTGCCTTGCACGTGAAACTCACATAATATACATAAGCATGCCATGTCACTAGTATATAAGATTGTAATAGGTAAATCTTAGAATATCTATGAATTTGAGCCACGTTTCTAAAGTATGAGTGTATATTTGGTTCTTGGACTTTATATCATGTAGAAATAAATATTTATTAGCTACCTAATAATTGAAAATTTTAGAACCATGGTTTAGAGAAATAATCGAGAAGATTCTATAATGATGGATAAGTGTGTTTTGACATTTTTCTACATATATATCTTATCTTACCACTATATAGTGTACGAATAATTTTGAATATTGACTGTTGGATCAAAACTCATGAATCCCAACATTTCCAACCATTAGATCTTCTTTTTCATTCTAGCATCTAGAAGATTTTATTGATAGTCTTTATCACAATGAATGGTATGCACACAACTCAAAACACACTTCTCCGTCATTCTAGAATCTTTTTCCTCATTTCTCTAGAGCATGTTACCAGAATTTTCTAGTTTTAGATAGATCATAATCGTTGACTTCTAAATGATATACAAAGTACAAGAACTAAATATACACCCATACTTTATAGATATCGATCAAATTTATATTTTTGTATGCTTTACCTATTAAAATTGTCTATAGTGATGATATGTCAGACGTCTATTATCCGAGTCTCACGTGATGATCAAAAGGGACATGCCATACACGTATATTCCGTATGAAATGTGATTTAACAAACGTTAAGTTGTTATTAACCAATATTCTTGTTAGATAAAAAATGCATATATTATATCTATTAGTAATAACTATCTATCCATATTGAGAATACATCCTACAGTGCTATGAAATTTTGGGGATGGTAAAATAATGGTTCTAGAACATGTTGAGTTTGCTCTAGGTACTATTCAACACTTAATATAGTTGCTGAACCATTGGATCTAATAGCCCAATGGTCAAGATTGGTGCTATGGATCCAATTCAAAACTGCTCCATTGTAGAGTAGTAGGAGAAAATTGCAAGGACCAGTAACTCTTGGTGCCATAGTTGCACAAACCAGCAACTCTAGTTTTTTGTTGCACAAACCAGCAACTTTGGGAATACATCATTACTAAAAAATCTAATGATAGTTAAGTACGTATTAGACAACTATGGCCACCGATCATAAAAGAAAATTTTAAATTTAAAAAAAAATATGAACGAAAAATTTCACATGTACATACAGACATTTTGTATTCACACACAAGTTATCAAGAAAATAATTATTATTTTATGTGATTTGTGTAAAAGATGAGAAAATGTACGTGAATAGTTATTATGAAGCATCGGATTTTTTCTTTTATAGAGAACATGTGAAATTCTTTATTTTCAAAATTTGTGAAAACATATAAGGACAGCCTCGACGGCACCTCAAATCAGACCAGATCCGCTATGTGGAGGGGGGACACGAACGCATCACATCGCTCTTGGCGGGCCCATGGCTGCGTAGAAACTATGACCAGCATTGGCTCACGATGCCATGTCAGCTCGACGGGCCCAAAGAACCCGGCAGGAGACGATTATCGCGTCGCTAACGCCGCCACCATACAGCAGTAAGGTTCATGTGCGGTCCACTCCATCAGCTTACTCACGCCCTAATTCAGGGTAAAAACAGACGCGAAAGAACACCGGATAAAGGATTAAAGTAAAATTTCTTGTCCGGAGGATAGTTTCAGCCGCTGATCGTCGATATCCCATGGCAAAAAGAATTGTGGGCGCATAAAGGGACACGCCTAGCCTATTTGCATCGGCATCGAGCTAGCACGAGCTCGACTATGCTCCTCCACCGACCGGAACGCTCTCACCTCTATCGCAATGGCACTAGTTTGAAGGATATGTTCAATTGAGCATCCTTGGTTATGTACATACCTACCGCAATCGGACAAACGGAGGACATTTGGTTTGTTCATATTGCCCTCCCGCAAACAGACCAAATGGGGTGTCCATTGGAGTTGACCATATATGTTCGTTCTCAAATTTTCTAGAATAAATAATATTTTTTGTGTTCTCTGTATAAAATAAAATAATTCGATGCTCCAACTTAACTATTCACATATATTTTCTCTTCTTTTTACACAAACCACATAAAATAATAATTATTTTTCTTGATAACTTGTGTGTGAACATAGAATGTCCAGATGTACTGCAAGCGATATTTTCGCTCATAATTTTTTGAAATTTTAAATTTTGTATTTATGATCGGTGACCCTAGTTGTCTAATACGTAGTTAACTATCACTAGATTTCTTTTTAACCGCTGTATTCCCAAAGTTACTAGTTTGTGCAACAAAAAGCTAGAGTTGCTGGTCCATGCAACTGTTGCACCAAGAGTCACTGGTCCTTGCAAGTTTCTCTAGTTGTAGAGAGAATACAGCCTAAAATGCTATGATATTTTGGGTGGTGCCATGATGGTACTAGAACATGGTGAAGTTTGCTCTAGGTACTATTCAACACGAATCCGTACTCGAATCATTGATCTAATAGTCCAACAGTCAGATTAGTGCTAAGGATTCAATTGAAAACTACTCTATTATCTTATCTTACCACTATATAATCGCATAAATAACTTTGAATGTCGACAATGGATCAAGATTCTAATCCTATCATTTCGGCAATTGGATCTTATTTTCCATTCTATCATCTAGAAGATTCTTTGTAGTCTTTGGCATAATGAATGCTATGCACAAACCTCTAAACACACTTCTCCATCATACTGGAATCTTCTCCTTTTTTTTCTCTAGACCATGTTATCAAAAATTCATGTGTTAGGTAGCTAATAATTTTTGACTTCTACATGACATACAAAGTACAAGGATACCACCATACTTTATAGATGTTGATCAAATTTATAATTTATTGTGCTTTACCAATTATAATTTTATATAGTGATGATATGTCATATGTCTACTATCTGAGTCTCATGTGCAAGATACGTGCAACTTTCTAGTAATAATACGATAGATATATGATGTTGATATGGTCATCCTTTGAATAACCTTCATTCTCGATGCTTGGAAAGGAAGAGAAAAAATCGAAAGTTTGAATTCTACTATTTTTTACCGCCAATGCCCGGTTCCTTCCTATGTACACCAACGCACACGCCGGAGACACAGTTGAGCCGCCATACTAAGACACACATGCGCAGCACTGTGAACGAGGGAGTGCTGATAGGGATGGTGAGGCGGCGACTGAGAGCAAAAAAATAAATTTGTTTTGCTTTGAGTGCACATAAGTCCTGAAATTTACTAGAGTGTGTATGCTCTAAAGGCTATAGTACCTCATGTCAGGAACCCATCATAATTATGCTCTGACATCACACCGCCTTCAAGTGCCCTGTCACGCTGCCCACCCGCCCTGCCTTCCTTTTATTCTCTGAGCTCCTCTTGCTTTTCGATTTTTTCCCTCATCTCACTAGTACCTCCGTCCCAAAGCTTAAGGCCCTGCTTAGAATGTAGGAATGCAAAAACATAGGAATGTAAAAAACGCAGGAATTAAGATAGTATCATGTATGCTCAATTCCTACAAGAATCAATACCACAGAAAAAATTTAGGTGTCGCTTTGGATGTCACACAGGAAAACCGCATGAATTGTAGACATAAGGAGATGAAACATGAGGTTAGACCTCATGTCATTTTTGCTAGAAAATACCTATGAAATAGCCTATACCATAGGAATTTCAAAGAAATCTTAGATTCCTATTCCTTTGTCCCAAACGTAACCCATAGGAATTTTTCCTATAGGAATCCTATGCTCCAAAAAATCCTATGATTTTCCTTTGTTTCAAAGAGGGCCAAAAGCTTTTTTGATAAGTGAAGCTACTTAAAAAGTTTGACCAAACTTCTAAAAAATATCAAGAACTATTGTATGATATTAGTAGATACCATGTGAATATATGTTTCATGATGAATCAAAGGGTATATATTTCATATTGTAAATATTAATATACTTTTCTAGAAACATGGTCAAACTTTGCATAGTTTGACTTTTCAAAAAATAGGCCTTGAGCCTTGGATGTAGGTACTACTAGTTTTAGTATTCATCCCTAACTTAAGTCTTGATATATAGACATCGGGTCCCTTTAGACGCGGTGTTAGGAAAATTCAAGAGGAATCTATCATACTTGTAGTTCAAGTTTGACCTAATTTCTTTAAATCACATAAAGTTATTTAAGGGGGATGGTTCGCTAGAGAATCTTGAAATATGCTAAGACTAGGAAATTGTAAGAAAACATGGTCCCCACTTTTTCAAAAACCGGGTGGTGGTTAGGCTCGAATTATAACTCAAACTCACGAGCTAAATGAGGTAACTCAGATTTGGCTCGACTCATTTGAACTCGGTGTCTAACGAGTCGAGCCTGTTTTAGATTTGAACTCGCTTTGTTCACCCAAGCTAAATGAGCTACTCGCTTAGCTCGTTAAACCTGCTCAAATATAGAATTTGAAATTTTCCACTTATGAGTGTCATACTACTAATGTTTCTTGTACATGTAATGGTGTATAACTATCAGATTTCCATCTCGATCTTGCCTTCGTGTTATTATGAAAGTACTATCCTTATTCTAGTTCTTAATTAGTAGGATAATTACTAGTTTTTCTTATATGTGCTCTTTTTCGTGAACTCAGAATATGCTAAACGAGCTACTCGTGAGTTTACCCAATGAGCCGATTTTCAAATATCAACTCACAGTAAACGAGCCGAGACAAGCTAGGTCATTAGTTGAACGAAGCTTTTTAGTCGAATGAGATGATTCGCTCGCCTCAATTCCAACCCTAGTGGTGGTACTTTTTTTTGACTAAGGTATGTCCCGAGGGAGCGAGATTCTTCAATTAGTTAACACGGTAAGTGGATATGTACATGTTACACCAAGGACCTCAAAAAACAAAAAATACATCCAAGTCCATACATTTAGCACAAAGGACACTAGAATCAAATTTTTCAAAATTTTGGTAACATGATAGGGGGAAGATTCTAGAATGATGGAGAAGTGTGTTTTGAGGTTTGTGCATAGTATTTCATTGTGATGAATATTATTAATAGAATCTTCTTGATGCTAGAATGGAAAAGAATATCCAACGGTTAGAAATGTTGGGATTTGTGAGTCTTGATCCAACCATTAATATTCAAAGTTTTTTGTACACCATATAGTGTTAACATAGTGGTAATGCTAAGACTAGTACTTTCTTAGCAAAAGAAAACAACGCACTTCTCACTTTCAGCATATCTTATCAATATGGTCATGACCTTGGCTATTCGGGTCGAAACCAGGAATGTTCATACATCTTAGGCCAATACAAATTGTGAAGCAGCGAGAGCATTTTTTGTATTCAAAGGTGTCAAAGCACATGTTTCTTATTTTTTTTATTAGCACTATATAGTGTACTAATAACTTTGAATCTTGACCGTTGGATCAAGACGCTAATCCCAACATTGCCATACATATCTGATCTTCATTATTTCCATTTTAGCATCGAGGATACTATGGGTAGTCTTTCTTTTCTTGTCTTACCACTACTAGTAAAAAAAGACGCCACACACACATATATACCGTATGAAATGTGATTTAACAAACATTAAGTTGTTATTAACCAATAGTCTCAAGAGAAAAATGGATACATTAAGTCTATTAATAATACATTACACATATTGAGAATACAACCTACTGCATATATGACATTTTGGGGTGGTGACATGATGGTTCTAGAACATGGTGGATTTTTCTATAGGAACTATTCAACACTTAATCGAGTCGCTCGAACCATTGGATCTAACAGCCCAACGGGTCAGGATTGGTGCTATGGATCCAATTCAAATTAAAACTCCTCGATGATAGTAGTAGAGATATGATGTCAATATGGTCATGACCTTGGTTGTTCGTGTCAAAGCCAGAATGTATATACACCGTAGGCCAATACACATTGTGAAGAAGCCATAGCATTTTTTGTATTCAAAGGTGTCAAAACACATGTTTCTATTTTTTCTTAGCACTATATAGTGTACAAATAACTTTGAATATTGACTGTTGATCAAGATGTAATCCCAACATTGTCGATGTTGGATCTTCATTTCCATTTAAGCATCAAGAAGACACTATTGATAGCCTTTATTTTCTTATCTTACCACTATTTTTTATATATAGAAAGTGAAAAATTTGAATATCGGACCATTGATTCATGACCCGCTTAATCCCAACATTGTCGCTAGTTATTGATCCTCTAATCCATTCCATCATCTAGAAGATACTATTGATAGTCTTTGTATCCTATCTTACCACTATATAATGTACTTAATAACTTTGAGTATTAACTCATGGATCAAGACTCATAAATCACAACAATGCTAGCCATTGGATCTTCTTTTTTCCATTCTACCGGGTGGTGGTACTTTTCTCTACTACTATAATGGAGCAGTTTTGAATTGGATCTATAGACTAATCCCAACTGCTAACAGTTACATCCAATGGTTAAGAGCAACTGGATTCATTTGAATAGTACCTAGAGAAAACTCCAACATGTTCTAGAACCATCATTTCACCACCACAAAAATTTTATAGCACACTAGGATGTATTCTCAATATGGGTAGATAATTATTACCAATAGACTTAATGTATGCATTTTTCTCTAACAAGAATATTGGCCAAAACAACTTAATGTTTGTTAAATCATATTTCATACCACTTTATCATTATCCATTTGTTTTCACCCATTAACTCGCCATCCATGTAGGCCCACTGATTGGGAGGTCCTGCCGCTTTGGATGCACCACAAAATTAAGGACCGCCATCGAGTGTGAAGTAGAGTCAAATTCCGTCTAATCGCTACCCTAGTCATCGTCATCGATATTTGCCACATGCATCGGCTTCATCGATATTGATTGTCCCTCGCCTTTAATCGCCACATTAATCTTGGATCACCTCCTTTCTATTTAATCTCTCCCTTCTCAAGACCAAACCATCTTCTAATCCTTCGCTTCTAGCAACCATCTCCGACCTTGTTCGCCATCGATGGCCACCTTTTCCTAGCCGCCGCCATACCGAGCGTGAAAGACCCCGACATCGCCAGACAGAGGATAATGCCCTACACATTTGGGCTTTTTCCCCTGCGGAGAACAAATAGGGTACCGGCGCGGCGCCTCTTTCCTCGACACTGGGTACGTGACCACAAGTACTCGGATGTACTAGATGTAATGCATA